>CM046660.1:47015970-47193470 GCA_025594165.1 Tamias sibiricus
GCGCTCTCGCCGGAGACCCCTTCTCCCGCCCACGCCGGACAGCGGCCCAGATGGGGACAGCTCCGACTGACCGGTCCCAGTGCTGTGGCTGTAGCCTGAGGGCTCCTCCTCCCGCTGGGTGTCTCTTACCTCCGCCACGTGGGCCATGTGCAGGGCCGCCCCCTGGCGGCAAACGAAACGACTCTGCCTACGCATTGCAGAGGTTTCGCTTCCTTGAGGGGTTGGTTGTGGGGAGTGGGGTGGCCAAGGGAAGAGACGTTTCTGCCTCCATAGCCTACACTACTTGTTTCTAATTAAATTATTTTGGTAGAACCCGGAGTTGAGCCTGTGCATCCACCACAGATATAGCTACCCCTAGGACACTGGCCCATCTCAGCAGTTTGAGAAGGGGGTTCATTAAAATCAGTTTGGGCTGGGCATGGGGGGCACATTTGTAATCCCAGAAGACTCCTGGAGGCTGAGGTGGATCACAGACTGAAGAAGGCCTTGCTAAATTGCCAGCCTCCGCCCCCTGCAACTTAGCGAGACCCTGTCTCAAAATATAAAAAAGGCCGGGCTCCCAGCACTTGGGAGGCTGAGGCAGGAGTTCAAAGCCTCAGTGAGACCCTGTCTCTAATAAAATACAAAAAAGGGCTGGGGATGTGGCCCAGTGGTCGAGTGCCCCTGAGTTCAATCCCTGGTAGCAATAAATAAATAAATAAATAAGGCTGGCGATGTGGCTCAGTGGTAAAGTGCACCTGGGTCCTTTCCTCAGTAATCCCTTCCCCCCAAAAATAGATTGGGCCCCAAGCAACTGGCACCCTCTGGCTACCTGATTTTAAGCATGGGCTTTTTTTTTTTTCTTTTTTTTAATATTTTCTTAGTTGTCAACGGACCTTTATTTTTTTATATACGGTGCTGAGACTCAAACCCAGTGCCTGACACATGCTAGGCAAGCTGCTGTACCAGAGCCATAACCCCAGCCCCAGGCTTTTATTCTGGGGGGTGGGGCAGTTATCAGGGATTGAACTTGGGGGCACTCCACCACTGAGCCACATGCCCAGCCCTATTTTGTATTTTATTAGAAACAGGGTCTCACTGAGTTGCTTAGCACCTGGCTAAATTGTTGAGGCTGGCTTTGAACTTATGATCCTCCTGCCTCCACCTCCTGAATCGCTGGGATTATAGGCATGAACCACTTCGCCCAGCTGCTCCCAGGCACAGGCTTTTAAAGGTTTAGTGGGGTGGCAGTGTCAGTTTATGCAAACATCATTTCCAAGCTCCTCTTCAAAAAGATGCTTCCAACCCTGAAGTTTTTCCCTGTATGCTCTGTGCTTTTCCAGGTTTATCCCTCTCCACTTCAGGTCTGCCTTCACGCCCCACCCCCAATTCTCTTAAGCATCAGAAGCTGGCACATGGTCACTTATTTATTTTTGATACAAATGTACATGACACACATCTCTGACAGTCAGCCTACCCACCACCACACAGGTAGGGCCTGGCCTCCTAGGGGAGGCTATAGAGAAGAGTTGGTGGGTGCTGCTGTCTGCTTCTCCAGGCTTCTCAGACTGCCACCAGGTCCCCACCTCCAGACGGCAGGACCACCATAGGTATAGAAGTGAGGATGGGTGCTGGCCTACTGAGGTTACAGGGAGGGGGCTCTCAGTTCCACAGCCACCAGCTGAGTGCGGGACCCCGGGGAGCCAGCCCCAGGTGCTCAGTCCTCCACCCGCCAGTACTTTCTCCTCTATAAGGGAGGAGAGATGGAAGGAGGTGGTGTTGCTTTTAAGTTTGTAGAATAGGGGTCCAAGAGAAGACAGTGGTAGGACCACAGCTGGTGACCCCAGCAATCCCTGGTCCCAGATGTGGGAGAGGGAGGCTGACCCCCAGTGCTGTTCCTACTGTTCTGCTCTCTTTGCCCCTCAAAGGTCCAGATGGGCCAGGTGTACAGGACGGCACTGCCGCCCGCACACTCACACGCAGGCACACAGGGACACTCAAGTTACCACAAAGTTAAAATTAAGGAGTGGGGGAAAGGAGAGAAAAAAAAAAAAAAAAAGATTTTTCCAGTGTTTGCTGCTGGGGACCCCGGCACATAGGTTGGGCCTGTGCCCTAGGCAGGGGCCATTTGGCATTAAAGGAGAGCAGCAAGGGGCTGGTGGCTACAGGGCAGGGACATCCTTGGAGATTATGTACAAAGGAGGGGGATGCCCCCGCTCAGCCCCCAATAGGGCTGAAGTGGCTCATGGGGGTGGGGTGCATGTAGGGGGAGCTGCCCCATTTGGAGTGTCCCCATCCAACCCCTGGGTGAGGGTGATGGGCTGGGAGTGATACCTTGCAGGCCCCTGCACAAAAGAAGGGAGGGATGCTATGTACAGGGGGGAGGTGCATGGAATGTGGGGAACAGAAGCTCCTGCCACCCCACCTCCCCATACTTGGGGCTCAAGGGGATGGGCACCAGGGCACCTGGCTGCCAGGGGAGAGTGGCAGCACTAAGGGCACTTGTGCCAGTGGCTCTGTTGGGGTGGGTTAGTGTCTAGAGTGGCCCAGCTCCCATGAGGTCCCAGGGTGTGGGTGAGGACAGGGAGAGTGGTCATTGCTTCTTCTCTCGGGTGGTAATGGTGACCAGCTGCTTGGCGGCCTTGGCGATGTCATAGGCGCACTGGATGACTTGCTGAGTTAGCAGTTGGAAGTCCACAGGGGCGCCAGGCTCTGGGGGAACTGTCTTCCGGCACTCACTCTGCAGCCGGTAGGCGCTGGCATTGAGCAGCCGCAGGGAGCTGCGCACAGGCTCCAGGGCTGGCCTCTGGAGGGAGGGATGAGGGAGGTCAGGCCTTGGACTTTTAAGTCATACTTCTCAATTATGGCCTAGCTTCTCTGTCTCCACCCAGGTAGCAGTTAGATTCCCTATGCCTGTCCCACCCCAAGGCCTTTCCTCTCCACTCTTGCTTCTCTCTGGCCCCGGTACCTTTGGGAAGAGAGAGGCCATCTCAGTCACAGCCAAATGGATCTTTTCTGAGCAGGGCACAAAACTGTAGAGGGGAGTGGAAGAGATGGGATGGGTGAGGGGATGCTCAAGTAAGGGTCCCAGGGACAGAATTAATACCGTCCCTCCCTCCCACACCCGGCCCCAGAAGCCAACAGGAGTCTGAGCCCACCTCCATACCTGTCATGCTTGAACTCCTGGGCAGCTCGCAATAGCTCCTGAATGTTCTTGGTGACCTGCTCTGTCTTTAGGATGACATCCTCAGTGCTGGGAAGCCCAGGGTCGAGGTCTCCATCCAGGCTGTCCAGCTCGGGGTGAAGATCGTCCTCCTTGCCCAGCTCTAGGAACCGCTTCCCTTCCAGCCTGA
The DNA here is from genome assembly GCA_025594165.1 of Tamias sibiricus. Taxonomy (NCBI): domain Eukaryota; kingdom Metazoa; phylum Chordata; class Mammalia; order Rodentia; family Sciuridae; genus Tamias; species Tamias sibiricus. The sequence goes on from CM046660.1 coordinate 47,019,303, forward strand.
TCCCAGGTTTGGAAAAGAGAAAGCTGTTCCAGCCACAGGCAGCTTGCCTGTGCCCATAGATGCCTTGTGCCCTCTCTACCTCCTCCCTCTGGGTGCTGGCAGGGCTGGGAAGAGACCTGAGGGTGCCTCACCCAAGCATCGGGTCCCCACTCTGCGTGTTCTCATAGTCGCTGTCTGCACCGCTGCCATGGCGGGAAAGCTTGCTCTAGAAGGTGTGGAGAAAGGTGGCAGGTGAGCGTGTGTCCCTGGGCCCACACAGCCCACATCTCCCACATGGTCCCCACTGGGGCAGAAATATTACCGCATGGCGGCTTCCTTCCTGGGAGCATGACAGCAGCGGGGAGGAGGGAGTAAAGGGCACTGCAGAGGCAGATACCCCCTTCCGGATCTGAAATCCAGGGTAGGGTTCGAGTCAGTATCTCTTCCCAGCCCCAGCTCATCCATAGTAAAGGCTGAGACCATGTAAGTCCCATCTAGCACAACCTGACACTCACTATGGCTCAAAACCTTCTGGTTGCAATGAACCCACCTTCCCCAGGCCCAGCTTACCCTGTAAAGGCCAGCAGGGATGTGCACTGAATAGATGGCATCATCCTCCAGCTCCTGGGGTGGTAGCACAGTGGATGTCATGATGGGCTCTGTGGTAGCCCCATCCCTATTACCCCACCTGAGACCCATGGGCAACTCACAGTGCTGTGGAAAGGCTGTAGCCGTGTGCTGAGCTCATCCCCAGGTGTGCCCCCAAAGGGCTTTAGGGCAGAGCCTGGCTCATACATGGAGAAGGCCTGGCGGTCCCTGCGGTGGGTGCTCCCACCAGGCCCCATGGGTGTGTGTTCTGCACGATCGCTGGGGAGTGGGGGGGTGGGCACGGGCCCAGGTGGCTGCCGGAGCTGCAGATTCTCTGCCTGTAGCTTGTGGATCTGTGAGTGCAAACGGGGTCCAACGCTGGGTATGGGCAGGCACCCCCACCTTTGGGAGAGGGTGATTCCCACCTCCAGGAGGCATAGAAGCCTTCCCCCTGCTCCCAAGGAAGCTGCAGCCCTCACCTCTCTTTGCAGCCTCCTGAGTTCATCACTCAAGCTGCTGTTGACCTTCATGAGCTGCTGCACTTTTGCCTCAGAGGTAGCCAAGGCCTTCTTTAGCTCCAGGTACTCCTGTAATGTCACTGCCCCATCAGACAAGTCTGAGGAGTCCATGCTCTGTAGAGAGACAGAAGCTAGTCAGCCATAGGGTTGAGGGCCCTCCAAGCTGTGATTAGCCCATTTGTTCCCAAGGACCTGGGCTGTAAGACAGAGCTGGGCCTTGATGGGGGCATGGAGGTGGGGATAGTGCTCAGACCCGGGCACGGTTATTCCGAGTGGCACCAGCACTGCGCAGGGGCTCCTGGTCTGTGTCCTCATCGGAAGCCACACTGTCATAGTCATGTTGGTCGTCGAGGTCACTCTGGCTCCGTGCAGACAGCTCCAGGTTGTCTGAGGACAAAAGACCTGTCACTCTGCTTGCTCAGTCAAACGATCCATTTATCATGCCCCCATGCAAAGGGAGCCACTGAGAAGAATATCCTGGAACAGTGTCCACTGCCCACATCCCCACTCATGCCTATCCACCTGTGGGGCTGCTTAGGCTCTTGCCCTGCTGCCTCCGCTTGGCCTCACTGAGAATGTCGATGATCAAGGTGGCAAACTCTCGGGCATTAAAGCGGGCCAACTTCTGTCGCCCCTGCAAGGCAGAAAGGGCCAGGTCAGCATAGGGATAAGGGGATGCACACATGAATGACCCACGTGGTTGGGAACAAAGCAGCAAAGCAGCCGGGCGCGGTGGCGCACGCCTGTAATCCCAGCACTTGGGAGACTGAGGCAGGAGGATCGCGAGTTCAAAGCCAGCCTCAGCAATGGCGAGGCACTTAGCAACTCACTGAGACCCTGTCTCTAATAAAATACAAAAAAAAAAAAAAGGGCTGGGGATATGGCCCAGTGGTTGAATGCCCCTGAGTTCAATCCCTGGTACAAAAAAGAAAAAAAAAAGAAAAGAAGAAAAGAAATAGCAAAGCAGCACCTTGCCATCTGATCCAACCATAGCTAGAAAATACCAGCCCAACTTCACCCTGGCAGCTACACCTGGAGCTGGGCCAGCGTAGTTTCAGGTGCCCAGAGGAACCCTTGGGAAGAGACTGGAACCCCAAGTGCTGAAAAGAAGGGCCTCTTTCCTGCTCTGAGATCCCAGTGTCAATAGGCCCTGAGTGAGGCCCCATGCTTACAGTAGCAGGCTGAGAAGACAGGACACCCAGGAAGGGAAGAGACCTCCTCAGCTCCCTCCCCAGACTTCTCACCTGATTCCGTGTGGCTGAGTATTCAGGGTTAACTGGCAGGAAGGGCACAGCACTGCGCTCCGTCACCAGGGTGCTGTGGTTTTGGGTAGCCAGCCACACTGTGGGGGAGGGAAGGGAGCAGATCATCCATAGGGGCCAGGCCTCCAGGGCGGGGGTGGGGAAGCACTGAGCCCAGACCTCCTAGCTCCTCCCTATGCCCACCAAGTGGGTGTCCAACACAGAGGTGGTCTCCATGCACACAAAGCCAGGTTGGGTGAGGCCCACTAGTGACTGAGGGACAGAACAAGGCCTGTCACACCAGGCCACATTCAGAATTTGGGCTGGAATCTGGCTGTGGCCAGGAAGGAGTGATACAGGGGGGCGGAGCAGGACTGGGGAGATAGCCAAAGTGGGAGGCAGCCAGAGTATAGATGAGCTCCATTCCAGGGTTGGGGGTGGAAGGAACAGGCTGGCTGCCTCTAGCTCGGCACACCCTGCCCAATGGGGGAAGCTGCCAGGCAGGCTCACCACTGGCAGAGGCTCACTGCTGGGCCCCTGAGTAGCTCAAACGCCAGCCACCCCTTCTTAGTCCCACTAAAGGACCAGACAGACCCACATCAAGCCCCACCCTTCACTGCAGGTCCCTCTACCCAAGACCTCTGCTGGTGCCCACCCATCACTCACCAGCATCATTTTCTCTTCTATCCACTTCGTCGTACACATCCATGGCAAGTTCCTCAAAAAGCCGGTTACTGAGCTGGAGGCAGAGGGGGATCCAGGCTTGTCAGATCAACCAGCCCCCAGTGCCAACAAGGCCAGGATGTTGTGAGACGTGGGGAATGGATCACGTCCTCTGTGCTGCCCAGCCCCAACAGTCTCAGAACTGGAAAATGGGTAGGGGTCTATGTGCCAAGCTCCAAAGAGGAAGAGGACAAGAGGTCAGACCAGTTACAGCTCTGGGAGTCCTAATACGTTGGAGGGCAGAGCCAGGGTCAAAGACAAGAGCAAGGAGAGGTTACAGAGGAGATCAGTGAGGTTAGTGAAGGGGCAGGACAGAAGAAGGAGGAACAATAGCAGGGGTACAGCAGTCAGAGAGGTAGTTCTAAGTGTCACAGGCCTGTGTGAGCAGACTCACCGCTTGCAGTTTCTTTTTGGCAGCTTTGGCCAATTCTGACAGATCCAGGCTGCAGATAAAGAAGGGAGAAGGGGAGAGACCACACATAAGCAGTGGCCAGGCCCTTGCCAGTGACCTCCCAAACATGCAGGGTTCCCAGGGAGATAAGACCCTGATGTCACATACCAAGCGCCTCCCCACCCTACCCAACCTCCAAAGCCTGCTGCCCAGCAGGCACGGTATACCTCTGAGACATGCACTTTTGCCGAGATCTAAGTCCAGAGGAAGGCAGCAGAGGGGAGAACAGGATAGAGGCAGCAATTACCCAGGAGCGGGCAGCACACACCTTCTTATGTCAAGCTCAGACTGGTCTCCACACACACCCAACCCAGAGTGTACAAAAAGGAACTCACCTCCCCCTGACCTGCTCTTCCTCCGCCTTGCTCTTTCTCCGTGACCCGTTCATCCACTGTCAGCTACCTGGGAGTTACCTAAAGCCTTCCTCACCCTAAAGTCCTAGCCAAGTTTCCCAGTTCTGCCATAATTTCCTCTTGCCTAGGCCTTTGCAACACTCTCTTAATCCATCTCCTGCTTCGAGTCTTGCCCCTAAAACTTTTTCCACCCAGCAGTCAGGGTGATTTTTTATTTTTATTTTTTGGTGGTACTAGGGATTGAATCTGGGACACTTTACCACTGAACTATAAGCCCAGCCATTTTTACTATTATTACTATTTTTTCTGTGTGTTGCTGGGGATTGAACCCAGGGCCTCATGCATGATAACCAAGCACTCTTATCACTGAGCTAAATCCCCAACCCCCTTTTCATTATTTTATTATTTATTTATTTTTTAAAGAGTAGGGGACCTGATAAGAATTGCCCTCTTTTTACTTTTTATTTTGGGACAGGGTCTTGGCTAAGATGCTAAGGCTGGCCTTGACTTGCCATTCTTCAGCCTCAGCCTCCTGAGTAGCTTGGATTATACCACTGCATCCCATCAGGGTGCTCTTTCTAACATATCTGGTTAGAAAGCGGTTGGTGGGCATCCCTATGCTCCTGGAGAAGCTGCACAACGTAAGGCCTAGCCTCCCAGCTCTCTGGTTATAATACTCACTCCCTGCCTTAAAATATTTCAATAATAACAGCATACTTCAACCAGTTTATCAAAAGTTCACTTTATTTGCTAAATACTTTGTATGCATTATCTAGTTAATCCTCACAATAGTCCTGAGATAGGTCATCCCCATCTCCAGGTGAGATAACCAAAGCTCAGAGAGGTAGAGTAGCCTGCCTCAAGTCACAGAATCAATAAATGGCAAAGCTGACTCTACACATGCATGCTTGGAATTCTGCCCTGGGAATGGCAGCTAAAGCTCACAGGGCTGGTCATTCCCACGCCTGACTCTCCCTAGTCTTGTTCCCTGTCTCTCCCAGTATGCTCTGGCCACACAAGCTGCCTGCAATTCCTGGCACCCCTGTGCCTCTGTTATGCTGCTCTTGCTGTACTCCTCTCAGTGAACTAAGGCCTGGCCAGGCTGCTTCTTTGTCTAGTCTCAGCTCCTCAAGGGCAAGGATTGTGTCTGAGTTACCTCTGTGTTTCCAGACAGGAGTGGGCTCTGATGTGCTCAGTTAACAATTCAATGAGTGTACATCCATATGTGTGTATGTTTATTACACAAACATGCATGCATATACATCAGGCAGAATCAGATCAGAGAAGCAGGGCAGAGTCTTGGGGTCTTAAGACAGAGGAGGTCTGGGTTTAGGGATCTGACCTGTTCAAGCCTGACCATCCCATCTGTCTACCAGCCCTTGGGGAGGGAAGATCCTCCTCTCCCCAGATCCAGACATGAAGATATGGTTATCTGAGGGCCACCAGGTGGCGCCAGCATCTATCTTCTGAGCTGGTTGAATGGCTGGGGATGTCCCCCACTGTCCAGGCTCTTGGGACCTCTAAGATCAGAGGCAGAAATGTCCCATTTATACCCTGCCCAGGACCCTGCCCAATTTGAGAGGACACAGGGGCCTGGCCAGCAGTCCCAAAGTCAGCCAGCTCCCTGAAGCTTAACTTCCCCCACAGAGTGGAGGTTTTTCCCTAATAGGTGTAAGGCAGGTCAGAACTTAGTAGCCCACCCTTCCAGCCTGGGGCCTTTCTTTGCACCCAATCCCTTTATGTACTTGGACAATAATATGGCTTAGCTGTGTAGCACATACTGAGCTGACATTTACCTACCTTGGGGATTGAGGGCTGGGCTGTGAGTACCTGTGCCTCTAGCCCTTGGGGATGGAGGGTGGGGTCCCAGGCTGAGGTCTAGGGAGGGGTAGGTGGGGCTCTGGGGTCAGGCACCCAAATGGCATCCAGCAGTCTCTAAGAAGGGGCATCAGGTGGGCACTCACCTGTCAGCCATCTGTGGGATGATGTAATGCCCATTCTTGTGATCTGAACAAAAATAAAAATGCCAAGTCACTGATGTTAGGTGGCTTAGGCAGCTCAAAGCCCACCTCAATGCTGAGGGCAGGGCTTAGCACCCAGAAAGTGTCAGGGGAAAGGGAGGAGGGCAACTCAACCCAAGAGAACTGGGAACTGGCTGGAAGTTAGGCCCACCCCCACTCCCTGGCCCCAACATGCTGCAGCCCAGAGCCTGCAGCAATTTCACAGGAGCTAGTTGCCTAGCAACACTGTTTCCCAGCTGGCTTTGTCACTATGGCACCTGCTGCTGGGGTGTGTCTGGGTCCCACCTGCCTAGCCCAGTCATGCCCACTCTGTGCTCTGCTCACCCGGCTTGCGTCCACAGAGGTAGAAGGCCAACCTGTCAGTGAGCTCATACTGGCACTCGACTAGCCTTTCCGCCAGTTCATGGTGTCCCGCCTGCCTGTGGGGGGGGGGGGGGCATGGTTCAGCCCTGCAGCAGCAGCCCACTCTCCACCACCCAGGCCTCACCCTTTAGTTGACCCTCACCTGGCATAGTCGATGGGTGTGCGGCCATTGACATCAGGGGAGCCAGGATCAGCCCCATACACAACCAGCAACTCGGCCTGCAGTGTCTGCCCTGCCTTGGCAGCCACATGCAGAGGTGTGGTGCCCTTCTCTGGGTGGAAGAAGTTGGCCTGGGCACCCAGAGACAGCAGGCGTAGACATGTCTCCAAGTTGCCTGTCCGCACACTTGAGTGCAGTTGCTGTAAGGGGCAGAGTGTGCAGTAAATATGTGAGTGTGCAAGGTACACTGCCAACACCCAGGCTGTACCTGGCCCAGGCTGCTCCTGGGACTCCTACCAGCTCGAAGGGGCCCAGCCAAAATTGGGTCATGTCAGGGAGGGCAGAGGGTTTCCCCATTCAGAGTTAATGCCAATTAATAGTTATTGACAATCATCACGTACCACATGCTGTGTGCTCTGCTTGCGACAGACATTACCTATGAGGGAGATGCTGTTTCTACATTTTACAGATGAGGAAACTGATTGCCTAAGCAATTGTCCCAAGTTTTCCCAGCTTTCAAGGAATAGCTGGGGGAGTCTAGCTTTATGTGTCCACTTGGAATCTGAAGAATCTTTGCCACTGCGAGCCTGACAGAGCAGTCTTACCCCCACACTGTGCCCTGTTCTCCCCTACCTGGCTGCTTTTGGGGTGTAACGGTCAGTGGTAATGAAAGAGAGACCTCAGGGTGTCATGGGTCTGGGAAAAAGAGAAAAGGTTTATCCATCCGTCGTGGGGCCCCCTCGAACCTTGCTGAGGTCTTTGGCGGTGACCCCATCATCATCTCGGCAGGGAAGCTTGTGCACAAACGCCAGCATCTGGTACTTGGCCCTGATGAACTCTGACTTGATGGGGCTGCATGGGGCACACAGGAGGCAATGGGGAGCAGGGCCAGAGAGGCTGGTCATCTGGCCACCTCCCAGGACCCTGTACCAGAGCACACAGCACTGCTCACCACCCTTGTAGCCCCACTCACTGGACTTTGTCTTGGGGGTTGGCTTTGCGCCGGCCGCTCTGTACTTGTGCGGGGTCCAGCAGGGAGTGCTCCCAGATGGAGTTGGCCCCGTTGCTGGCGAGAGTGTGTACCATCTGCAGGGAAGAGATGCCAAGTGAAAGAGTGCCCACTGCATGCCGGGCACTGGGGGAAACACGCCTTGAGTGCCTGCCATGGCTGGAAACAGTACTGAGGGGCCTACTGTGTGCCTGGCACTGCATGCCTCCATCCAGTCAGGCCACCCAAAGATGTGGGTCCTGTTTAACACTTTAGGGTGCATGGTGAGTGTGCCAAGGTTCAGAAAGGCTAAATGACTTGCTCAATGCCACCTGTCCAATCAAATAAGTGGCAAATCTGGGTTGAAAAATTCCTTTCTACATGGGGTGAGAAGATGGGTAGAAAGGGTTAGTATCAACTGGGTACAGTAGTACATGTCTGTAATCCCAGTGGCTTAGAAGGATGAGGCAGAAGGATTGCAAGTTCAAGACCAATCTCAGCAATTTAGCAAGGCCCTGAGGATTTAGTGAGACCCTGTTTTAAAAGAGAACAAAAAAAAGGCAGGGGGTGCAGTTTAGTAGTTAAGTAATCCTGGGTTCAATCCCTGGTACCAAAAGAAAAAAAAAGTAAGGGTTAGGGATCGGGTTCTTCCCAGGTGGACAATGCCCCTAAAAGCTGCTGATCCCAGGAAGGTATATAGTAGGTGTGAAGGAAATATTATGCCCAGGCTCAGCACACTGTCTGTGGGAAGAACCACCCAGCCCAGCCCTGTACCTGCAGCAGTGTGGGAGGCCAGGCGCTATGGCGAAGGTGCTTGACGATGGAGATGTGGCGTCCTAGGCTCCGGTGCACACTGCAGCACTCGTCACACACCAGCACGCCCCTGCTGATGGATGCCCAGCCAGGGTCTGGGGAAGGGAGGCAAGGGTCAGCTGGAGCTAAACAATAGGCAAGACCTCCTGAGCACTTGCATTGGGTCCATATTATGCTTAGTGCTTTGTGCATATATACTCACTCAGTCCCTAGTAACCTAGGAGGTGGGGCAGACAATACACCCAGGTTACCAATGAGGGACTCCCTCACTCAGGCTCACAGAGAGAGGCTGGCAGAGCCACACCCTTTCTTATACCTGCTCCTCTGGGGACCTAGTCCCAAGGGCCCATTCAGTTTGGGTATAGCTTCCTGTCCTGCAGCTACCACTACATATCTCACAGCCTTTCCCCAGGGAGCAAGGTTGCTGCCCTAGTCTCCTCCCAGGAAGCCAAGAATCCCCTGTGGGATGTGGCCTTGACATCAAGTGCCAGAGAGCCCAGGGCACCCCTCCTATTTTGGGGCATTACCATATTTCTCCTATATGCAGGGTTCTGTTGGAACCTGCTTGACAGATCACACTGCTTCACAGGCTCCTGCTCCTGTCCTTGCACTAGCAGGTGAGAGGTCCTTTCAGACTGAGCCTCCTTAGCACCATTAATGTGGGCTGGACCCACTTCCAAGGAGGATGAATAGAGCAAAGGAACCAGTCAGGTGCTTTGCATATGAGGCATCTTACAACTGCCAGGTATAGGAGGAAATGCTGTCCTGCTTTACAGATGAGGATACAGTGGCTCAGAGAGGTCAGAGGTCTTGCTCAAGGTTACACAGCTAATGAGTGGAATTGCTGAGATGTGGACCCAAGCATTTTGACTCCAAAAACCAATTCAGGTTTACATACTTGCTGATGCCCTCTGTCCCTGCAGCCCTGGATGGGCACAAGCTTGGGCGCCACCCTCCACCCCTTAGGGAGAAGTACACTTTGGAAACAAGAAGGGCTAGGATGGGGTGGGATCCCCTGGGGTCCTTCTGACGAGCAAAAGAGATGCCACCCATCCCGGGCCCCTTATGAGAGGGGGAGGAGACGGCTGCATACAACTCAGGCTGTGGAAAGGTCACTGGGGAGAAAGCAGCCATTGTGTGTAGCCCAAGAGGGGGCAGGGAGCTTCTCTCCCAGATACTTGGCTCTGCCCAGGCCCCCGCCCCAGCTCAGGAAGTCCTTTCCTGGGGTGGTGGCAGCTGCGATGAGATGAAGGAGTTGACTCTCGGCCTTGTACTGTGGTGCTTATGATGCCCAGCAGTGGTTCCCCAAAGAGGGAAACTGGCTTGAGTTGATGAGAATCTCTCCCAACCAGGAGATTCTAAGGCCCTTTCCCATAAGGACTCCCCTCAAAATTTCCAGAATTGCCAGGCGCGGTGGCGCACGCCTGTAATCCCAGCACTTGGGAGGCTGAGGCAGGAGGATCGAGAGTTCAAAGCCAGCCTCAGCAATGGCAAGGCACTTAGCAACTCAGTGAGACCCTGTCTCTAAATAAAATACAAAAAAGGGCTGGGAATGTGGCCCAGTGGTCGAGTGCCCCTGAGTTCAATCCCTGGTACCAAAAAAAAAAAAAAAAAAAAATTTCCAGAATTGTAAGCAGACTCAAGGGTCTGAACTCTGCCCATGGCCAGTGTCCTCCAATAAAGAATGGAAACACAAAGTGGAAGAGAGCTCAGTCTTTGGGTCTAGAGACCCCGCAAAACAGGGCAATGAAGGATGCACAAGGTAACTGTCATATACCTTCCTAGGGGGCTGATACCAGGGATTCATGAGGAAGGGACCAGCCATCTACGACAAAAGGGGAGCCCTAGGGCATACTTTTGTACTGGCTTTACCAAAACAGTAAGGCGTCCCAAGCATGGAAACCACCCTCCCCTGACTCCCAAACACCACTGGGTCAGGGGGTCTGCCTGCCAATCACCTCCGGCAGCCCAGGCAGGAAGCGGGAAATGATGCAGCCTAAATTCCTCTTGTTGAAATGGTGGGGTTTCCTGTAAGTGGGGAGCCGCCCAGGCCAGGATCATAAATGGGCTGCCCCAAGGCCTCCACCCCAGGCTTGTTGCCCTACCAGACAAGTTAAGACTAGAAAGGCCAGCTAGATATCCAGGGCCAGTGGCCCCAGAGCTCCAAACTGTGGGCAGACCAGACATGGTAAGGCTCTTGGTATGGCAGCCTCTAAGAGACCAGGACCAGAGGAATGTGGTCGAAGGCTTTGTTTGGCATTAGAGAGAGCCCAGCTTGAGAGTGCTCCTCTTTCTCCTCTGTGATGACTCCAAACATCAAGGGTGGGCAGGAGACACTGTCCTGGTCTGGGCCACACTGCTGCCATCTCAGTTCTGAGTTCTGGATGACACAGAAGGGGAGCCTACCCTAACCATTCTACCTACACCATCTGCCCAAGTGGCTTTGGGTCTACTAAACAGAATCCCTTAACCCCATCTGGGCCAGTTTCTAAGCAGAAGGGCTAGGTAGAGTTTCTTTCTTTCTTTCTTTTTTTTGTACCAGGGGCACTTAACCACTGAGCCACATTCCCAGATTTTTTTTTTTTTTTTTTTTTTTTTTTTTTTTTTTTTTTTTTTGAGACAAGGTCTCACCAAGTTTCTTAGGGCCTCAGTAAGTTGCCTAGGCTGGCTTTGAATCCATGATCCCCCTGGGTTTACAAGCATGTGCCAGCACCCAGCAAGAGTTTCTGAAGATCAAACAGCTATTGTAGTTTAAGGAATCGTTGCTCCTAAGAAGCTCCTTGGACCAAACTTGGGGGAGAAGGAACAGGGAATATAAGTGTTAAAGGGGAGGTGCTGGCTTCCTTCTGGCTCCATACTCAGGGTGTGGGTCTGCTATGTGTGAATAGGCTGCAGGAGGGATCTTGATAAAATGTTAGTGTCAACTTCAGGGGGGGACCTCTACTAAGGTGAATTCATGCTACTACTCAAAGCCATCAGTGGCTTCTAGGGCCAGTAGGTCTGCATAGAAAGATCAGCTTCAAGCTTCCTTCTCCTGAGCAAAGGGCCAGATCCTCAGTATGCAAGAGGGAAAGCAGACAAGAGTAATTCATGAGGACAGAGGTAAGAGTGATATGGACTGGGGAAGGGCAGAAGGAAGCCCCCGAGAGTAATGGAAATGTTCTACATCTTGAGCACAGGGGTGATTTCATAGGTTTACACAGGTGTGAAAATCCACAAGAGAAACACTAAGGTGCAGGTATATGTCTGTATCTGAGTTACACCTCAGTAAATGGAAAAAAAGCCCAACATTTACCCCATCCTAAAAGCTACATTAAGAGAAATGAGCCTGATTGGGGTTGTGGCTCAGCGGTAGAGCGCTTGCCTAGCACGTGCACAGCCCAGGTTCGATCCTCAGCACCACGTAAACAAAAATGCATTGCACTGTGTACTACTAAAGCAAATAAATAATTGAGAGAGAGAGAGAGAGAGAGAGAGAGAGAGAGAGAGAGAAAATGAGCCTGCAAGTTAACTTGCAACATGTCTCCAGCCAGTGGCCTGCCCTGCTCACCTACAGGATGGGGATCTTGAGGTCTTCATTCCTGTGCCCAGGATTCCCATGGGGTAAGTACGTTCTTGAGGGACAGGCCAGGTAGCCTGGGACAAAGGCCATGTGTCAGGGTGGGTGAAGACAAAGGAATGGGGAACCAACATTCTCCAGGGTGCTCCAATGCCTGCTCCTCTCTTGGACTCCCAATGCAGGCAGGGATGCAGATATCACTGATTAGGTAGCACAAATTGCCATAGCAGCCATGCCACATGCAGCTGCCTTGCAATGTACATTAATCTCTGGATGTGTGGGGTGCTTTGGGCGTAGGCTGCATTACCTCTCAGGTCCATCGCCCCACTCCCCTAAATTAACCAATTACGAAAAGGCCACCTGGGGCTAGGACTGCAGGGTTTCTATCACTGTGAGAGAAGCCTGTGACTTTGAGTTGGAGTCATGAATCAAGAGGGTTGGCACTAGGTCTGGACTCCAAACTGCTGGGTATCCTCTTGTCTCTCTTGCCCAAAATGTTATAGGCCCAGATTGAGAATGCCACTGTTGCAAGGGCCAGCATGGTAGGGTGGGGGTATGGGGTAGTCCTGACAAGCAATGAAGAGAGCTTGGGGAGTGCTTGCCATGTGGCAGACACCATGCTATGTGCTGGGGTGGGATGATGAGTAAGAATTTGTCAATATCCTGCTCACCTCATTATCTTCTTGATGAGGTGAGGGGCATCCTGGATGGGGGGGAAAGGAGGTACCCTGGGCACAAATGCCTCTAAGAGCAGAGCTACCAAATACATCTGATGAACATATCTGATGCACACTATTCCTCCCCCCAAGCCCATTGGGCATCCAGAGGCTCCAGTGACGCATTCACAGGGAACACAGAAAAGACAACTGTCCTGCTGATGTTGCCCTATAGCTTCTGCCCCAGAATCAGGAGCACAGATTCAGAGATTGGGGGTGGAGGGGCTTGGAATCCATTTCTACTCCAAGTTCTTTGCCTCATAGTTGAGGAAACTGAGGCCCAGAGTGAGAAAAGTCTTTCAGTGAATCACACAGTAAACTGGAGAGAAAGGCAACACCAAAATTCAGGCTACCTGATGAGGTGCCTGCCTGCTAAACCTCACCCTCCCCTAACAGAGGTTCATAACAGCCTGGGACAGAGAGAAGGCAAGCTCTCCTCTTACCCTTTCCATTCCCAGACCTGACCATGGTTGGGAAAGGGAATCACAATTTCTAGCTAATTAGGGGTAAGGACACCCATCCCAGGATACTTCCTCTAGGGCCATCCAAACCGAGAGAGGGGAGGTCTCAGGATTATAACCAGCCACAATGAGATATCTTATGCCTGTGCCTCTGCAAGGTATCCATAGCTCCCAAATGCTCTAGTTTGGAGCACAAGAACTACCAGGCCATCTGTGGGGCTCAACTTGTTGGGATATGGGGCTTTCCAAGGAGCGAGTGGCTTGAAGTTAAAGGCCTACACAATAGCACCCCATACTCTCACAGTCTCCTTGGGGTTCACAAACCCACTGAGCCTGCCCAGGAAGATAATTCCCTTTCTAAAGAAAGAATGGTCAAGGTCCAGAGCTTCCTTCCCCAGACCAGCTGCTGGGCCCCATCATTGCTTGTGTCTTCCCATATCATAAGGGAACAGCCTTTTGGGTCACTGCCCCTCACTTCCTCAGCAAGTTAAAGAGGTTTTAAGCCAGTCAGACCTAACTCTGCTGGAAAGGAGAAGGAAAACTCTGCATAAGTACAGCCAGAACGCCAGCCAGGAAGCCAGCTGGATGAGGAGAGATCTGGACACTCCTTGCCACTACCTTCTATCCTCTACCCAATTCTGGTCAAACTGGGCTAGAAAACCAGAAGAGGCCCGTGTCCAGGCTGGGGCAATGCCAAGACCACTTTCCCAAGCAGGCCTCACTAGGAACAGGAAAAGCCAAATCCAGCTGTTCCCTGTTACCAGCTGGCCAGGGGATGCTTCCGGGAGAAGATGCCCTGGCATAGACTGGCCATGAAGACCAGGCCCTACAAGGAGCCCCAGCCTTGGAAACCAGAGGCAGGGAGTCCTATGAATAGCCACCCCCTCAGATGCTCCTGAGGCAACTGGATCTAAGCCCCCTGGCTCATCTGCCCCTTGCCCTTTGCCACCCCAGCGAGCATGCGGACCATGCAAGCAGCAGGTGCAAGACGCGGGGGTGGCACTGAGACGACGCAAAAAACGGACTGGCGCCCACCTCCTAAAGCCTGCCGGCCTCTGCCAGAGCCCTCCTGCCACCCTAGGCTGGCGCTTCCGTCTGGATACCGAGATGGTGGTGGAGAGGCAGCTAGCTGCCCGCCTCCCTCAAACTGAGGGGTGGTGGGAGGCGGCGCCGGGAATGTCCTACCTCGCTCGTCCACGCATTCGACCGAATAGGAGACCCCCGGCCGACCCTCCGCCAAGGACGCGGCTCCGCAATGGCCACGGCTGGGGCTGGGGCCGAGGCCGGAGGCCGCAGCCCCCCGCCCCGCCCTCCGGCCCGGCTCAGCGCACCCTCCAGGCCCCGGCGCCCGCCCGGCGGCGGCCTGGGTGTGCGGTCCCGCCCCCGGCCCGGCCAGCTTACCCGGAGCGCTGCAGTCCGCACACACCTCCGCTCGCGGCCCCTTCCGGGACATCCTCAGCGGCGACGCGGCCGCAGCCCTCTGGGCCAGCGTGGGGGGCGCGGGCAGCGGGCCCGGGCGGCGGCGGCGGCCCTGCTGCCCGGCCCCGCTCCCGCAAGGCCCCGGGTAGGCTCCGCGCGCCCGGCCAACCGTCCGCTCCTGGAGATGGCCCGGAACCCGCCGTGCCCGCCTGCCCGCTCGCCCTCGGCGCCCTCCGCCCCGCGCCACCCCGCCGCCGCTCGCCGCTCGCCGCTCGCTCTCCCCGCCCCCTGCGCGGCTCCAGGCCGCTCCTGCAGGAAGCGGCGCAGGCCCTGCCCACCGGGGGAGGGGCGGCCCACACCCCCCGCCCCGCCGCCCGGCGCTGCCAGCCGCGCCTCCTGGAGAAAGGAAGCCGGGAGCGCGGGCGGGAGGGGGCGGGGGTCCTTAAAGGGACCGCGGCCGACGCAGGCCGGGCGGGCCGCGTTGCCTGCGGCGGTGGCCTATGCTCTGGCGCTCCCCAGGCCCGGAGGCTGTGAGTCACTCTTATGGTCTGCTCCCTTTCACTTTCGGCCTATGTGTTGAGGGAGGGGGGTGGTCCTGAGGACGCTTGGCCCCGGGACTGTGAGCCGAGTCGGGTGGAGATCAGGGAAGGGAGGAATGAGCTGGAGGCCTGGGTCCCCTCCCCATCAAAGGGGCTGTGCCTTGGGGTGCCCATCTATCTTTGGTTGGGGCGAGGTTGCCTCCAGGTTCCCCATGTGTCCACATCTGTGTCCAGGTGGGAATGTGGTCACACCCTTGCTCAGTATGCACACTGCCAACAATATGGATGCCCAGGTACCACAGAGGTCATGCAGTGTGTCCCCCTGCCTCCAGACTAAAAATACATTTATCCCTTCATTCTTGCTTCCATTTGGATGTTTTTAAAGCCCTCCTGAGGAGTGACCAATGTGCCTGTATGCATTAATATCCTTTTTTTTTTTAATCTTCCTTGTATGCATCCACGGTGTTTCTAGGCCACCAGAGGTGTGTGTGGGACAGAACACACATATAATACACAGGCCGTTTCTTGTGAGGCCTTTCTTCCTAGACTTCACACGGAGAGGAAGGAGGGGACATGGTGGGGGGCCGGCAGAGAGCCCAAGTACAGGCCGCACGTGGGTGCACCCTGGCACTGAGCATGCTCTCTCATACATGTGTGCCTCTTGTGGCCCCAGCCCCCATTCCTGCAGCAGCAAAAGGCCAGTGCCTTCTGCTTGTGGGGAGAAGGCAGAGGTGCCCAGGACCAGGCCTGGAGGTCAGGTCAGTGGTGACACAACTAAGGGAGGGCTCTCCCCCTCCCCCTGACCCCAGGACGTCAAAGGACTTTTGCTCAATAACAGGGCAGGGGTTGGGGGGAGTCCTTGGGCATGGTTCCCGAGTGGGTCGACTTATCCCAGAGGTGCCAGAGCAGCAGTGACTTGTAGGTGGGCAGACTCCTTCCCTAGGGAAGACAAGTAATGCTTATGAGTCACACCACCCGAAATACATGCAAAGCTGCCTCCATCGCCTTTCGCTGCAGCCCAGATTGACAAGTTTGCTTGAAATTGCGATCCACGGGATATATTTATAATCGCACCTTAAAAAAAAAAAAAAAAAAAAAAAAAAAAAACTTCTCCCCCCCCCCGACAGCCAGCAGCTCAGCTGGTGGGGCTTGTGCAAGCAGATATCTCGCGGGTGTGTGTTGGGGGGTGGGTGGGAGAAGCACCACCTGCAGACCCTGTGGTGCACTTGTTCCAAGGAGTCCCTGGGCTTCCAGCTCCAACGGGAGGAGGGGTGCACAGGAGGAGTGGCCTGGCAGCCAGTACCGGGCTCTCAGCCCACGTGCAGTGGCCACCCGTTCACCCCCGATCGACCCCCAGCTATGGAATTTAATTTTTTAAATGTCCAGGCGGCTGCTGGCAGTCCAGCCGCTTGGTTGTCTTTGTTTCTTCGCTGTGTGAGCGCGTTTGGAGCACGTGGCAGCCAGAGAGCTCTGACCAGAGGGAAAGCGACTTTGGTTTAGTGTCAGTGGCCGCCTGGCAAAAAGAGAAACGGGCTGCCCAGGGAATAGTTGCCTTCGAATCCAGAACGAACCTTCCTTCCTTCGGGTCCCGGGTTGTGCAGAGAAAGAAGAATGATTCATCTCCTGGTTGGCCCTGGGATTGGTCCTGGCATGGACACACTGTCTAAACTTTGTTCCTGAACCCTTAGCCTCGTCAGAGTCAAGCTTCTAGGCTTGAAGCTGGGGATAAAAGGGTTTGGGATTTCTCGATGGAGATGTCACCACCCCAGGAAGCGGGACAGCTAAAGTGGAACCACACACAAGATTCTAAAAACAATTTAATGAGATGTACAGGCATTCTCCAGGCCGCTCCTCGACGCCCCTCCCTCGCTTTAGCCCTTCCCAACTGGAGCTGCAGCCACGACACTCTGCTGACCCCTCGTGGTGGAGATAGGCAGCGGTTCCGAGTTGCCGAGACGCCAGTCGGCTCCTCCCAGGCTGGAGAAAGGGGCGAGGCAGTCCGCTCCTCCCTCAGCCTTTCCCGCCCGGGCCTGGCACCACAGGGTGTGGAGGAGGCTGAAGAGAAGACCACACAAAGAAACCTGAGAGAGGCGTGGGAATTTGCAAGCTTTTTCTGGCACCTCCCACACAAACACTTCTTGGATTGTTGTTCTAAGTAGGGCTGATGTGGAATCCCTTTTTCCTTCCTTGTTTTAAGGTGGGCTCAAGAAGGCACTGGTTGTACCACCTGTCTCAGTCAGTGTCTGGTTGTACCACCTGTCTCAGTCTGCCTGTTTGTGGGAGGGAGGCGCCCGTTTCCAGGGCAGTTATTATCCTTAGCTCACCCCAGGAAGTAGTATCCGGTCTGTTTTTAGAGGTGAGTCGACTGAGATACAGGAGATGTAAGCATTTGCTTTAGGTCCAGCAGTTAGGAAGGAGGTATTCAAACTCAGGTCTCTGACATCATAGTTCCTCTTTCCTCCAGGGGCTGAGCCAAGCCTCTCATTCTTCCATCCCTTACAACTAACCGGCGGCTCC
Organism: Tamias sibiricus; assembly: GCA_025594165.1. NCBI lineage: Eukaryota > Metazoa > Chordata > Mammalia > Rodentia > Sciuridae > Tamias > Tamias sibiricus. Next base: position 47,036,712 of record CM046660.1, read on the forward strand.
AGAGGCCAATTCCACTTTTACCACACCCTCTGCAGGGACGGTTCTGGAAGGACCTCTGCCCTGGGTCATCCAGGAAGGAAGCAGTCTGGAATCAGTAACTTCCCTTACTGAGGGGCCCACATGGGGGTAGAGGTAGGGAATTGCCACCTGCTGCTTTCTTTGCCCAACCTCACTCTGGTTCTTGCTGAGCCAATCATCTTTCCAGCGTCATGTGTGGAACGTGAGTTTATTTCTAAGAGGGCAGGGAAAATATCGAGAAGTATGTCAGGCGCTAGACCCCTGGCTTCTTCAATGTCTCTGGTACTGATTCCCTGCATCTTTCTCGGGGGTCCAGCATCAGCCGCTCTCTTCTGGGAATCTGGATCTCTCCTCAAGGGCCCTGGGACCAAAGCTTGATTCTGAAGGCCACACCTTCCTCAGGCCCCCCAACGCTCGAGTGGCCAGTAGACCCCTCCATCTCCAGAAAAAGGCAAAGTGCCAGCACGAAGAGGCGTGCCCCAGCCCACCCGGCATCAGGGCAATGCCTCTGTTTCGGCCAGGCCTGAATCCCTGCCTACCCTCTTAGGGAATCAGGGAACAGTGCGAGACCCTCTCTGGTCACCCGCCACGCTCGGTTCCACCAGGCGGACTACAAGCCCCATGATGCCGCGGGGCTGAGCTGTAACTAGCTCTGCCCGGGGCACCAGGGTCCCCTCCTCTCTCCCGCTCGTCCCTGCATCCCTTGCCGGCCGCTCGGGCTGAGCGCCGGGCTATGCGGCTGCGGGGAGCCGGAGGCTGCGGGCGCGCGTCCCTGCGGCGACGGCGGCGTCTTCGGGGCCCGCGCCCCGTGCGCCCTCGCTGCGGGAGCCTGCTCCCTCCGCGGAGCCGAGTCTTTGTGTGCGGGGGTGTGGGAGGCGACGCGCGAGTCCGCGCCGCGCCGCCGAGTGCCCGCTCCCGCCCAGGGCGGGTGGGGGCCTATCCGCGCCGCCAGTCGCCGCCGCCGCCCCGCGAGGACGCCGGCCGCCCGCGCCGCCCGCACCGCGCCGGGCGCGTCGCCCCCGCCCGTCGCCGCCGCCGCCGCCGCCGCTCGCACATGCCCGAGCCTCAGCCCTGCGAGCAGGCAGCGCCGGCCGCCCGCCCCGCGGCCCCGGGCCCGGACTCCGGCGCCGTCCCTCCTCCCGGGCTGGGCGCCGCGGCCCCGGCATGAGGAGCGGGCGATGATCCCCGCCAACGCCTCCACCAGGAAGGGGCCCGAGGGCAAGTACCCGCTGCACTACCTCGTGTGGCACAACCGCCACCGTGAGCTGGAGAAAGAGGTCCGCGCGGGCCAGGTAGGAGCGCCGTCGGGGTGTAATGGGCATCCCACCACCCGGCACGCCCGTCCGACGTGGGGAGGGGGCGCGGCCCCAGCTGTCCCGCCTCCCCGGCGAGTTTGCAGCGCTTCTTTGTTTGCTGCCGCGGCTTTTGTGCTTGTTGACCAGGAGAGGGTGATGGTAGCGCCCCCGCCCGCTCCCCTCCTGCTGGGACAGGCGGGCCCATACGAGTTTCGTGCCCTCCCAGATTGCAGTAGGGGACACTGTACCCCTTCTTCGTCGGGGCAGTGAGGGCTGCGGGGAGGGACTGCCGGCTCTGTGTTCCATGTGGTGAAAGAGTCATCCTGGCTCGCGCGAGCGGAGACACCTCCGCGTGAGTGGGGGGAGGTGGGAAACGCATGAATGGGGTGGGGGCCACAGGTCAGGGAATAGGCTGTGTGACACTCTGGGCATTGCAGCCCCACCCAGGGCCCTCTTCCTTCCTGGTGAGTGCTTGCTCTGTTCGTTCAGACTGGGCAGAGCCCCTGGGTCCTTTAGACTCTAGCCAAGGCTCAGGAATGGGAGTGGAGAAAGACCCTCCTGGAGAGGCCACGAAGGACCTTGTCCAGGTGCTGAAAGGCGCTCTCCTGCCCTCTGGTGCTGGGGCTTGCTTTTTAGGCGCCAAGAAAGCTAGGGGACCGTGGCTTCAGGAAGAACTTGAGGTTCTGCCCAGAGAATAGACTCCTTGGTTCTTGCTGGTCAGTGAGGACCAATGGGTCAGCCAGCTTGGAGGTGTGCAGTGGCCTCCAAGAAGACAGGTGAAAGGGTGGGGTCTCCTGGTCATTTTGAGGGTGTACAGGGAATTGAACCAGGGCCACATAACCACTGGGCAACATCCCCAGACCTTTTAAAAAATATTTTATTTAGAGAGGGTCTAAGTTGCTTAGGGCCTTGCTAAGTTGCTGAGGCTGGCTTTGAACTCGTGATCTCCTGTTTCAGCCTCCTGAGCCACTGGCATCACCCCTAGTTTCATGGCCATTCTTTAGGACAAAGGCAGGAATGGATCATAGTCCCTAATTCTTTCTTTAGCACTTAGGTCACAGGTAGGGACTTGTGGTGCAGAAGACCCACCCCAGGGTGGGGAGCAGTGACCAGAGCTGGGTCCAGCTTGCTCTGGGGGTCTCAGGTTGAGATCTCCAGACTTGGCTGGGTCTGGGACCTTGGGATGGTTGGCTGGGAGTTATTAGTTCAGGAGTTGCCCACAGTGCAGACCTACCTTCTGAAGGCCACTTCTTGAACCATGGAAATTCAGTGTGAGGAGTTGTCCAATTCCCTAGGAAAGAGTTGAGGATAGGACATCAGACTGTGAGCCAGGGGAGGGTCAGACTATCTCTGAAGTTCACCCCTGAACCCCAGGCCAGTGCAGCATCCAGCTGTGCATGGTATTCCCAGTCAATAGCAGGGTGACCTGGGTCTGCAAATCTCTGGGCTGGGCTAAGTGTTCACTTCCTTCTTCCTTCATTTATTTATTTTGGTATTGGGGATTGAACCCAGGGGTACTTAAACACTGAACGACATCCCCAAATCTTTTTATTTTTTATTTTAAGACAGGGTCTTGCTAAGTTGCTTAGGTCCTCACTAAGTCTCTGGCTTTGAACTTGCAATTCTCCTGCCTCAGTGTCCCAAGCTGCTGGGATAACAGGCACCTAGCCATTTCCTTTCTACCTCTGCTTACACTAAAAGTCTCCAAGTTGTCCCTCAGCTTGGGTGGTTTGTCCATTTTGTGGTTAAAATGGATAAACCATAAGAGGCCTGGTAGAGAGGGGTCAGAGTAACCCAGGCAAACAATGGTGAACAAATAAGGCAGCAGTGCCTGCCTTCAAGGAGCCTGGGTTCTGGGGAGGCATGTGTGGACAGGGGATTACAGTTCAAAATGCAGGATGCTCAAACACAGACTCTCTAGTCTGCTCTGGCTTTTCTTTGCTTTTCTCCTGAGGGCAAAAGAAGCCCCTAACAGAAGTTATAACTGGAGGGATTTAAATGTGATCTGAGAGGAATTTTCTGGAGGTCCAAGGATTATTAGACTGAAGGCTAGAGACTGAATCTCTAGAATGTCTCAATACCACTTCCTTGCCCTTTTCCTGTAGACTGGAGAGAGGCAGAATGCCCTGGAAGAAAGGACTTTTTCACTGTTGACAGTTCTGAAGTCAGCAGCCATCTTGCTTAGGGAGGCTGGGCGGGGAGCACAAGCTGCTATAGGGAGAGGTGGCTTGGGGCTGCTGAGTGTATTCTACTTCCTCTCTCTCAGGCTGCCATAGAAACCAGGTACCAGGTTAACCCCTATCCCCTCCCAGATGAGTTAACATCTCCTTGAAACAGAGATCACCTGTCCTGCCCTCAATCCAGGCCAGGGGAATATGGGGCACAGTTGAGGTTAACCCTTGTTCAACAATAGAGAAGCCAGAGGGGCATCAGTCAGCCTGGGTAGGGGAGCTCCTGGCTACACCACAATTCTGGGACTACTGGCTCAGAATGATGCTTGTATCCAAATGTGCACTGTCTTGTCTTCAGGGCATCAGGCTCTGTTTTCTGCAGGGGACAGACCTGGGAGTGAGTCATCTAACACCATGATGAAAATCTTGTAGACTCTTGGCATCCCAGCTGGGGGTCCCTGACCTCTGGTCCCCCTGGGGCCAGCCACCACAGGAAACAGCCAGGCTTCCCTCAAGAACTTGGCTGCTGGAGCTGGGCACTGTGGCACACGCCTGTAATCCCAGCACTTGGGAGGCTGAGGCAGGAGGATCACGAGTTCAAAGCCAGCCTCAGCAATGGCTAAGGCACTCAGCAACTCAGTGAGACCCTGTCTCTAATAAAATACAAAAAGGGTTGGGGATGTGGCCCAGTGGTTGAGTGCCCCTGAGTTCAATCCCCTGTACCAAAAAAAAAAAGAACTTGGCTGCTGGGTTTCCCTGGTCTTAGCTTGGCATAGCTGCCTCTCTCTCACCCCAAGAAAGCCCTACAGAGGTCTTCCCATGGGCAGGCTTGGCAATACTGGCTGGCTGAGGAGGGGAGAGCATGGCAGCCTTCAGGGCAGGTTCATTGGCTTTTCTCAGTCCCCTGGTACCTCTTCTGGGAGTGGTAGGTAGGTAGGAGATGCTAAGGTAAAGAGAGGGGGCCTAGTTGGTACTTTGGGTACTTTGCCAGGTTAGGAGGGGTTGCAAGTAGACAGATAATGTACCAGTTCCCCCTTGCCTGACACAGCCCCAAGGTTGGCACAGCCAACGGGCACAGCCCTGATTCTGGAGTCACGAGTCCACAGTGTTCCCTGGGGGTGAGGGAGTAGGGGTTAGACTGCACAGTTCCCTGTGGGAGGTGACGTGCAGGGAGGGCCTGGAGAGCAGGATTCTTCTCCTGGCAACAGGGACAGATTGTGGTCCCAGGGATACATTTTCTTCTTCCTGGGGCTGTCTCTGTCACAGTCCTTCCTGCTTTCCCTGTTGATCCTTCTCACCTAGTGGCAGGCTAGATGCTGCCTTACTAAAGGTACTGGTTGTGTCCAGGACTTTAGGGAGCACCTACAATCCCTCTTTGCTCTAAAGTGGGCAATGCTGGGTGTGGGGTATCACCACAGCTGTGAGCTAGGATGTTTAGGAGAGGGAGCCACAAACCCCAGAAACCAAAAATCAATGTGTTCTGGGATGAGGGGAGCAGTTGCACAGGGAGGAAAGAGCTGGAGAGTAAGCACTGTCCCCAGCTGCCCAGAGCCTCCTACACAACCTGAGGAAGCACTCTGCTCCCTCCACACACTGCCCTTTGAGAGAGCTCAGACATGTCTGTCCCTAACTCTATTTCTGGTAGTAGAGCTTAGAAGCAATAGCCAAATCAAACTCCAGCTATCTTCCCTCAGGCTGGGACAGAGGCTGAGCAGGCAAGGCTCCACACATACTCTGGGCCCATTTTCTCCAGCAACCAGGCTTAGTCTATACATTTGGTGTGTGCTTTTAAGATTTCACTTGACAAAAGGATTTTGCCAATGCTAAAAGAGTTTGAAAAATATCCTGTTAGTGCATGTGGGTGTGAGGGGTGTTTAGTACAGATATGCTGGCAGTGAACACATGTGTTGTGTTATACATGAGTAGACTCCTGCAGAGCCAGAGGGCAGCTGGGCACTCATGTGCTTGTACATTTAGGGGTGCACAGGTACCATGTGTGGAGGCAGAAATATGTAGGAGTACCTATGCGCACTAGTGTGTGTGTGTGTGTGTGTGTGCATGTGTGCTCCTGAGTGGAGGCGGGGAGGATCTCTGCCCAGGGAGCCACAACCCCAAGCTCCAAAGGTACCAGCTTTGACTCTGACTGAGGTCTGTTAGGGTGAGGAGTTTCCATTCGCTTGGTGGGGAGGGCTGGATGTTGGGTTTCATGGGAAACCTTTACATTCCAGAAATCAAACTCCTGTAGGCTTTTGCTGAGGAGATTAATAAATTCTCCTGGGGCTGGGGTTGTAGCTCAGTGGTAGAGCACTTGCCTTGCATGCGTGAGGCCCTGGGTTCAATCCTTAGCACCACATAAAAAAATAAATAAATGAAGATATTGTGTCCATCTACAACTTAAAAAAAATATTAAAAAAAAAATAAATTCTCCTACCTGGGCCTAGGGCAAAGTACCACTTGGGCTGCAGGCCCTGCTCTGGGCAGGTGGGGGAGCTGCTTTGGAGCCTGGCTGGATGTATGGGGGTCCACATTGACCTTGTAATCTGTGGTGCCCTGGGGAAGGCTGCTGGAAGCACCCCTGAAAAGTAGGGGCATACTGAGACCAACCTGGCAGGCTCCACCAACCTCTCCCTATGACTTGGAGCTGAGGCACCTGAGGAGGAGGATATGCAGCATCTGGGGCCCTGGGGCTGGGCAAGGTGCCCTGCTAGCTCCTTGGGGCCTTGTTAACAGCAGCAGTAGCATCTGGGGCAGGGCAGGGCTGGGGGAAGTCCTTTGGCTCAGCTCTAATGCCATGGGAAGGCCACCTCCTGATTTCCCTGGCCAGACAAGGGTTTGTGGATCCTCCACCATTCCCATCTGAGGGCTTGGGACCCCACCAAGGTCGGGACTTGGGGTCCGGTCCAGCTCACTCCAGGACAGGCAAAGAACTCCCTTCTCTCTGAGGAGCTGTTACAGAGGAGCTGCAGGGGGCCTTTCACATCTCCAAGCCCTAGCTCAGAGGTTGAGACATCTGTTTTTCAAGCTCTCAGTGTATTTCAAAGTGAAGAAATGCCAACACAAGGTTGCAAAAATGATATAATTTAAATTATTTAAAATGTCTTATTTTTGACAAGGGAGTTTGTATTCATATTCTAAAATATTTAGCTGTTGCTAGAAGGCTTCTAATGAGAAGCAGCCTTTCTTACTCCATAGCTCCCCATCTCCCAGTCTCATTCCCAGAGGCAACCACTTTGAACTCTGGGCTCTTCTGTTATTTGTCTTTGTAATTACAAACAGTATATGTCCACAACTCTCTCTTGATTTATCACCTTTACATTTCATTACCTTCCCCTGCTGTGCCCCCCAATATAGTTGACTGTGAATTTAACACATTTATTAAACACCAGTTTCACCAGGTGTGGTAGTGCATGCCTGTAATCCCAGCAGCTTGGGAGGCTGAGGCAGGAGGATCACTAGTTCAAAGCCAGCCTCAGCAACTTAGCAAAGCCCTAAGCAACTTATCAAGATCCTGTCTCAAGGGGCTGGGGTTGTGGCTCAGCGGCAGAGCGCTCGCCTCACACGTGCGCGGCCCGGGTTCGATCCTCAGCACCACGTAAACAGAAATGCATTGCATTGTGTACAACTAAAGTAAATAAATAAATATTTAAAAAAAAAAAAAGATCCTGTCTCAAAAAATAAAAAGGGCTGGGTCTCACCCACAACCCGCACAGATGAGACAAACTGGGTTCAAAAGAGCTGGCTGCAACGTTAAGCTAAGAAAGCAGTGAAAAATCACGCAACACAGACATAAGTTTTTCAAATCGAGGACATGGTGGCTCTGCAACTTTAAAGGGTCAACTTTCATGCTGGAAAGAGAGTGCTGGAAAAAGAGCGTGAGCCCGCATTTCCTTTATTTTATAGCAGACATCAGAGGCAGGGGATAAGATTTCAAGGGTGGAGTTTTGCTTCATGATGTCTTGTGGTCAGCAGATTGATTGACATCTTGGCAAGTCACACCCATCTCAGGTGCTTTGTGGGATCTTAGGCAGAGCTAGAGGGGGAGGTGCACCTGCATCATGCTATCAATCCCTGATAGGGAGCCCGCAGTGTGCCAGGCCTATCCCCTCCTTTGGCTATTATGCGCAGTAGTTCACGCACACAGCCCATGGACGGCTTGTGATAGCTGGGGATGTGGCTCAGTGGTTAACATCACTGGGTTCAATCCCTGATACAAAAACATAAACAACATTACTTGTTGGGTGCTGTCTAGGGGCTGGGAAGCTAACAGTGAACAAAACAGAAAGCACCTCTGCTTTTCATTCTAGGTGAGGGAGACAATGAAAAAGTAAATAAGCATGGGATGTTGGCAGAAAACTAGAGCAGGATAAGAGACAATGGGCAGATAAGTAGCAACTGTCATCTCAGATTTTCAGGGCAAACTAATCTAAGGAGGCCACATTTGGGCAGCAGCCTGAAGTGAGGGAGAGAGCTTTGTGATTCTCTAGGTGGCTCATCCTGTTTGTGTTGCTGTAGCAGAATACCTGATGAGCTGGGAGTGTAACTCAGGACTTCAGCATTGCCCAGCATGCATTAGGCCCTGCGTTCCATCCGCAGCACCAACAAAACAAAACACTTCTCCCACATAGTTATGATCTAGTATATTACAAGGAAAAGAGGTTTATTTGGCTCATGATGCTGGTGGCTGAAAATTTCCAACAGCATGGTACCAGCATCTGGCCCAGGCCCCCAGCTATGTCACAGCATGATGGGTGAGCATGGCGTGCACAGAAGGAACACATGTGGGAGAAAGTGGAAACAAGGAAGCCAAGAAGGCCAGAAAGGTGTCAGTCACAGTTGCCTATAATCCAGACTAATCTCATCCTAGCTAATCTGGAGACTAACGAAAAAGGATGGCAAATTCAAGGTCAGATTCTTCAATTTAGCCAGACTGTGTCTCAAAATAAAAAAATAAAGCCGGGCGCGGTGGCGCATGCCTATAATCCCAGCACTTGGGAGGCTGAGGCAGGAGGATTTCGAATTCAAAGCCAGCCTCAGCAATGGGGAGGCACTTAGCAACTCAGTGAGACCCTGTCTCTAATAAAATACAAAAAAGGGCTGGGGATGTGGCCCAGTGGCCAAATGCCCCTGAGTTCAATCCCTGGTACCAAAAAATAAAATAAAATAAAATAAATAAAAAGGGCTGGGGATGTAGCTCAGTGGTAGAGCACCCCTGGGTTCAATCCCCAGTACTAAAAGAAAAAAAAAAAGGCAGAAAGCCAAACTCACTTTATAACAACCCATTCTGTGGGAACTAATTCAGCCCCTCAAGATATGATCTGCCCTTATGAGAGGTTGTTAATCCTTCTCCAGGATGGAATCCCCATGACCAAATAACGTCCCACTAGGTCCCTTAAAGATCTACCTCTCAATATTGCCACACTAGGACCACGCTTCAAGTTTCTAGCATGTGAACCTTTGGGAGACAGTACTAAGGTGTGCAGGAGACTGTTCCAAGAAGGCTAGTGGCAGGAGAGGGGCAGCAGGAGAGCAAATGAGTTTCAAGAGAAATCTAGGGCTCTTGGATTCTATACTAAACACAATGGGAAGCCACTGGAAGGATTTGAGCTACAGTGCCGAGTGACATTTAACTTTAACTGCCATGGGTGATGTGGAGATAAGGATGGGTAAAGAGACCAATGAGGGGGCTATGAGGTGCCTCATGAGAGCCATGGAGGCTGCTAGCATTATGGTAGCTTGACAGTGATGAAACTGAGGTCTCTAGATCTATTTTGAAGGTAGAGCCCACAGGTTCTGCTGATAGATTTGCTGTGGAAGGTGAAGGAAACAGAGGACATGAAGACAGTTGCCATGGTGTTTTGGAGGAACTGAGGATATAGCTTGGTGGCAGAACATGTATTTAGTGTTTTTTAAACTGAAGATGATATGAGTTGAGGTACTGTTTACTATGATGAAGGGGCACGTGCAGCTATCCAGAAATGAAAAAGGTTAAGGAAGGTAAAGAAAGGCTCTTCTGGAGTGAAGAAGGCAAGGGAAAGAATGGAAATCATGGGAGGCCTAGATGTTTCATTTCATTTCATTTTGTGAATTCAATGATCTTTTCTTATTTTTTTGAGGTGTAAATTACTATTTTCCAACTGGGCATGGTGGCACATTGCTAATCCCAGGGACTAGGGAGGCTGAAGTAGGAGGAGCCAAAGTTTGAGGCCAACCTAAGCAACACAGTGATACTCTGTCTCAAAAGAAAAAATAAATAAAAAGAGCTGAGGATGTAGCTCAAATGGTAGACCACCCCTGGGTTCATTTCCCAGTACCACCCATACAAAAATAAATAATAGTTTTCCTCCACAAAAGTTTCTTTCACTTTGAACATTCACAGTGTTCCCTCTGTGTTTTTAGAATCTATTTGTGTGTTTGGTTGATTTCACGATGGAAGCTTTCCTCAAGTGTCAGTTGCCTTTGGCTATTGGGGCATATTTAAGAATGAGGGTATGCAGTTTACTGGTGCATGGGTGCTACTGTAAGGTGATTGTGTGGCAAGCTGACTCATTGATTGTGCGACCAGCCTCCTCTTCAGAGATCCTTAGGGAGTTTAGTTTCTCCAAAGAAGAATTTTCTGGTTTCCCCACTCTAGGAATTGGCAAGGTTGGGGGTAGTTGCAGCCTGGCTACCAGTAGCTCATAGGATCCAAGGCAGGGAAGGAAGGGGTTGGTGTCTCACTGTCACCGGTTTTTAGCTAGCTGCATGACTGCATCCTCTGCTGTAGCCAGTGTCCCTGAATCCAGTATATCTCATGTTCAGTTTCTTTAGAGAATAAACCCCTTGTGTTTTGTGGTGATTAGGGGGTACCTTGCAGCTTTGTGAGGTTGGAAAGGGGGCAAAGGGGTTCCGAGTTTTAACCAGTCTTCTGTAATTCAGCTCTGAGCTTCACTCGCACTGCTTGCAGGTCTGATAACACTCAGGGGTGTGTGTGTGGGAGGCCTAGATTGCTATTCCCAGGGCTCCCCTCTGTGACTGCCTGGGATCTGGCTTCCTCTGCTCCCCTAAGTCAGTTATGATGCCTCAGCCTCATTCCATGTTCTAAAGATGTGCTGAAATTGTTCATCCCCTGACATCTCTTCTCTTTATTCTTGTGGGGTTTTAAATATTTTACTGACATTATTAAACTTACAAATTTAACATTTTTGGCACTTTTCATTCCTTTGTATAGATCCAAGTTTCCATCTGGTATCATTTTCTTTCTACCTAAAGAACTCCCTTTAACATTTCCTGCACATCTGGTGATAAATTCTTTTTTTCTTTTTTTTTAGTACCAGGGATTAAACCCAGGAGTGCTTAACCACTGAGCCCCAGCCCCAGCATTTTACTTTTTAAATTTTTTATTTATTTTATTTTATTTTTTTAGTTGTAGGTGGACACAATACCTTTATTTTTCTTTATGTGGTGCTGAGGATCAAACCCAGGGCCTCACACATGCCAGACAAGCACTCTACCGCTGAGCCATAGCCCCATTCCCTACTTTTTTTTTTTTTTTTTTTTTTTTTGAGACAGGGTCTCACTAAGCGCTCTACTGCTGAGCCATAGCCTCAGCCCCTACTTTTTAATTTTTTTTTTTTTTTTAAATTTTGAGACAGGGCCTTGCTAAGTTGCTGGGGCTGGCTTTGAACTTATGATCCTCCTGCCTCAGCCTGTCAAGCTGCTGGGATTATAGGCATGCACCACTGAACCTGGCTTGGCAATAAATTCTCTTAGCTTTTGTTTGTCTGCAAAAGTCTTTATTTTTTTCTCCACTTTTTAAGAATATTTTCACTGGATATGGAATCCTAGGATGAATTCTTGCTCCCTGCCCAGCATTTTAAAGATTTCATTGCATCATCTTCTGATTTGCAGTTTCTTTTTTTTTTTTTTTAATATAGTTTTTAGTTGTAGGTGGACACAATACCTTTATTTTATCTTTATGTGGTGCTGAGGATCAAACCCAGTGCCTCATGCGTGCTAGGCGAGCACTCTACCACTGAGCCACAACCCCAGTCCCTGATTTGCATAGTTTCTGATGGGGAAGTATGTAGTATTTCCTGTATGTGTTTTTTTTTTTTTTTAATATTTATTTATTTGCTTTTAGTTGTACACAATGCAATGCATTTATGTTTATGTGGTGCTGAGGATCGAACCCGGGCCGTGCACGTGCTAGGCGAGCGCTCTACCGCTGAGCCACAACCCTAGCCCCTGTGTGTGTTCTTTTTTTGGGAGTGGGTACTGGGGATTGAACTCAGGGGAACTGAACCACTCACTGAGCCACATCCCTGGTCCTATTTTTTTTTAATGTGTCATTTAATATATATATATATATATATATATATTATATATATATAAATTTTATGTATATATATTTATATATATAAATTTTTTTAGTTGTAGTTGGACACAATACCTTTATTTAATTTATTATTTTTTTTATGTTGTGCTGAGGATCAAACCCAGCGCCTTGCATTTGCTAGGCAAGTGCTCTACCACTGAGCCACAACCCAAGCCCCTTCTCAGTCCTATTTTGTATTTTATTTAGAGACAGGGTCTCACAGAGTTGCTAAGTGCCTCGCCATTGCTGAGGCTGGCTTTGAACACGTGATCCTCCTGCCTCAGCCTCCTGAGCCACTGGGATTATAGGCGTGTGCCACCATGCCTGGCTCTATATTTGTTCTTCTATACTTGTTCTTCTATACATAAAGGATTTCATTTCTTTGAATGCCTTTAAGAATTTCTTTTTGTCACTAATTTTCTACATTTGATTGTGATGGGCCTTTGTGTATTTTTCTTTGTGTTTATCTTGCTTGGAGTTCATTGAGGTTTGTGGTTCTGCACATTTGTTATTTGTCTCCACAACAAATTACCACAAGTTAGGTGGGCTAAAACATTGAAATTTTATTCTCACAATTCTGGAGGTCACCGTTCAAATTCAAGGTGTTGGCAAAGCAGCCCTCCCTCCAAAGTCTCTAGGGCTGACTGATTCCTTGTCTCATCAACCTAGTGGCTCCAGGTGTTCCTTGGTGTGTTCTTGTATGACTCTAGTCTTTGCCTCTGACTGCACATGGCATTCTCTTCTCTCTGTCTTATAAAGACACTTATCACTGGATTTTGGAACCACCAGGACAATACAGGGTGAACTCATCTTGAAATCCTTAATATAGTTACATCTACAAAGACCCTTTTTCCAAATAAGGTCACATTCAAGGGTCTTGAGGGTCAGGATATGATGTGGACATATCTTTTTTATTTTTTTAAATTTTTTTTATTTTTGTGGTGCTGGGGATTGAACCAAGCGTCTTGTGCATGTGAGGCAAGCACTCTACCAGTTGAGCTATATCCCCAGCCCATGGACATATTTTTGTAGGGGGCACTATCATTCAACCCCTGTAATAGTTTATCTGGAAAAAATTAGGCCACTGTTTCTTTAAGTTACATTCTTATTCTGTTCCCTGGGACTCCAATCACACATTAAAATTCCTTTTTTTTTTTTTTTTTTTTTGTATTGGGGATTGAACCCAGGGTGCACTCAACTACTAAGCCACATCCCCAGCCCTTTTTTATATTTTATTTAGAGACAGGTCTCACTGAGCTGCTTAGGGTCTCCCTAAATTGCTGAGGCTGTCTTTGAACTTATGATCCTCCTGCCTCAGCCTCCTGAGCTTCTGGTATTACAGGTATGCACCACCACACCCAGCTCACACATTAGAATTATTGATAGTGTCTCATAGATGACTGAGCCTTTTAGGTGTTTTTTCACTACTTTTTTTTTTTTTTTTTTTTTTTTTTAAATCCAACTGTGCTTCAGTTTGGATGCTTCTATTGCTATCTTCGAATTCACTGATTTTTTTTTAAATATTAAAAGCCTAATCTGCTATTAATTAAAGCCAGGGACATTTTCATTTCAGATACTATATTTGTTCTCTCTAGATGGATTATTGGATTCGTTTTGCTATCTCTACTTTAGTTGTACACAATGCAATGCATTTATGTTTACGTGGTGCCGCGCACGTGCGAGGCGAGTGCTCTGCCGCTGAGCCACAACCCCAGCCCATTATTATTATTATTATTTTTAAAGAAAGTCTTTTTAAAAATATTTATTTATTTGCTTTAGTTGTATACAATGTGGTTTTTTAGTTTTACGTGGTGCTGAGAATCGAACCTGGGCCGCACACGTGCTAGGCGAGCGCTCTACCACTGAGCCAGGATCCCAGCCCCGTAACCCATTATTTTTAACTTGATGTTGGATGTGGTAAATATCATGATGTTAAGCATCTGGATTTTGTTGTTTTAAAGAGTGTTAGGCTTTGCTCTGTAGACTATGTAATTATTTGCAAATGAGTTTGATTTTTTAAAATATTTATTTATTTGCTTTAGTTGTATACAATGCAATGCATTTATGTTTACATGGTGCTGAGGATCGAACCTGGGCTGCGCACATGCTAGGCGAGCGCTCTACCCACTGAGCCACAACCCCAGCCCAGAGTTTGATCTTTTGAGGCTGTTTTATTTATTTATTTATTTACTTATTTACTTACTTTTGGGACACTGTGGATTTAACCCAGGAACACTTTACTATTAAGCTACATCCCCAGTCTTTTCTAATTTGCTTTGTAATTTTTAAAAAATTTTTTATTTAGAGCATTATATTTATACATAATATCTGGGTTCCTTTTGACATATTATACATTCAAGGAATTTGATTTCAATCCCCACTTCCCTTTCTCTCTCCTGTATTCCACTTATCTTCCTTTCACACCTTTACTTATTTATTTATTGGCATTTTTTTATAGATATATAAAGGAGATATTCCCTTTGGCTTATTTATATAGATGTATAACATGATTCTGTTAGATTTGTTCCCTCTTTCTTTCTCTATCTCTTCCCTCTTTTCTTTCCTCTTATTTATCTCTTTCCACTGATCTTCTCTATATCATTATGATGTCAATTTTTAAATTTTGAGACAAGGTCTCATGTAAGTTGCTGAGGCTGACCTCAAACTTTCCATCCTCCTGTCTCAGCTTCCTGAGTCATTGGAATTAATAGCCATGTGCTGCTGTGCTTGGCTGAGACTGTTTTAATCTGTGATGGGTGTCTAGTGAGCATTTTCTCTAGGTATAGTTTAGCCCTACTACTAAGGCATAACACATCTACCCCAGAAGTGTTCATTTTCTACTGGAAATGCTGGGTGTTCAACAAAGAATCTCGACCCTAGCAGGTTGGAGCTTGACTGTCTTTTTGCCCGTGGTGAGGTCTTAGAATTCAATTCATTGCTTTTTTTGCACAGACTCATTTTAGTTTTACTGGACACATGTGAACTTTAGTATTCAGCAAAAAGTCAAAGGGACTCCTGTGTAGAGGAGGGTTTTTTTTGTTTTGTTTTGTTTTCAAGGTTCATTTCTTTCCACAACTCTGCCTTGAAGCTTCCAGCTACCTCGGCCTCCCTGAACTCCTGTCTCCTCAACTGAGACCACCAAGCTCTGCTGGGGATTCCCCTCTCTGAACTGTAGTCTGGATTTTTCCTCTAGGCAGAAATCCAAGGAAATCACAGGGCTCACTTAGTTTCTCTTAACTCAGGGATTCTAGTCCTAGACTACCTGTTGCCTGTCTGGAAAACAATAATTTTATATACATACTTCTTTCCCCACCCTGCCCCAGAATTGAACCCAGGACCTTGCCCTTGCTAGACGAGTGCTCTACCACTGAGTTACATCCCTAGCCTCTTTTGAGACAGGGTCTTACTAAGTCACCCTGGCTGGTCTGAACCTGTGATCCTCCTGCCTTCAGCCTCCTGAGTAGCTGGGATTATAGACAAGCTCCACTGTGCCCCACTTTACTTAATTTATTATGGTTGGTATAGAAACTTTTCCTGGCATTTTCATCAGGTTTTGGGAAGGAAAGGGGTTACATGCATATGATCAGTTCACTGTATTTAACTACAAGTCCTAGATTCCTAAGATATATTTAAATCTATGTTTAACAAACATATGCTTTTATCACACAACAAAAATCTCATGCAGCGTAACTATGCTGTTCACAAAATAATGTGATTTATGCAAAATGTTAATACATAGTGTCCCACAGGCACAGAACATGGCTTTGAATGTTTTCATGACTCAGTGTATTACTGTACTTGTTTGTAAATTTTCACTCAGTGATATTAGTAATATAAACTGAAGGCATGGTCTGGGACCCCTCGGATGGGTCCAGCCTTAGGATCCTTCCTTGGCCAACAGCCTTTCTGGACCACCCTTCATTGTCTGGCTTACTCTTTGCAGATAGCTCACTCAGCTTAGAGGAGGAAAACCAGCCAGCGTCCAAGATGGAGAGGAAGGGAAGAAGGCCCTCCCTCTCCCTTTCCTTGAGTTGATTTCTGCCCTGTCTCCTAAGCCCCTCTCCATACACCTGGCACCAGCTCATCATGTCAGTCTTTCCCATGGCCTTGTGAGGTGGCCAAGGTGGCAGAGCCAGAGGGTTACTCCTGCTTAGGAGCTGCTGGGCTCAGGTCAGCTGCTTTGAAAGTGACAAGGGCTACACTTCATCATCTTCTCCAGGTGGACATTGAGCAGCTGGATCCCCGTGGTCGGACTCCCCTTCACCTGGCCACTACACTGGGGCACCTGGAGTGTGCCCGTGTGCTCCTGGCACACGGAGCAGATGTGGGCAGGGAGAATCGCAGCGGTTGGACAGGTGGGTACCCCTGCTCACCCCACTGCACAGCTAGGGTCTCCCCAGCATCAGGTACTCACCTCAGGTTGGCTAACAGGTCCTGCTCTGTGACACTGCCTCTCCTTCCAGTGCTTCAGGAGGCTGTAAGTACCCGGGACCTGGAGCTGGTGCAGCTGGTGCTGCGGTACCGGGACTACCAGCGGGTGGTAAAGCGGTTGGCGGGCATCCCTGTGCTCCTGGAGAAGCTGCGCAAAGTAAGGCCTAGCCTTTCAGCTCCCTACCAGAGCCCTTGTACCCCCTTTCTAGTGCCAGCTTATCCACTCTCTTTTTCATCCTCTAGGCCCAGGACTTCTATGTGGAGATGAAATGGGAGTTCACTAGCTGGGGTAAGAGGGGCTGAGCGGGGCCCTCTCTGACTTGGGGCTTTTGCACTTGCTGTCTGCATGCCTGGAGCATTGTCCCATGGCTCTTCATGGGGCTTCTTCTCATCCTTTAGCTCTCAGCTCAATGCTGCGTCCTCAGCTAGGTCTTTCCAGACTGCTCCATAGTCTTGCTTCCACTATTATTTCTTTCATTCCATACTGATTTGCTCATTTGTTTATATTACCCGTTGCCCCTTGCTAGAAGGCAAGCTTCAAGAGGGCAGGAGTCCTATCTTATTCAATGTTGTATCCCCAGTGACTGGAATAATGCCTGGCATGTAGTAGGTATTCATTAAATATTTGCTGAAAGAATGAATGAGAGGTTGAGTGAATGAATTAACACACAATGGATACTAGAGACTTATTAGTGACTGAGACATGCCTGTCCCCAGCCTCAGGTTGCTCGCATATGAGGAAGTATGGTCTATATTTTTTGGGGGTGGGGTGGGGTGAAGAAAGGTCTGCCCTCCCACCAGTTCCCTCACCCTTTCCTGGCCATACCAATGACCCCAACTCCTATGCCCTGAGTTGGTCCAGGCTGCATGGGCAAGACAAATTGAAGCTACCTCTGACCTCCACTTCCAATCAGTGCCCCTGGTGTCCAAGATCTGCCCTAGTGATACCTACAAAGTGTGGAAGAGCGGGCAGAACTTGAGGGTAGATACCACGCTCCTGGGCTTTGACCACATGACATGGCAGCGAGGGAACCGCAGCTTCGTCTTCAGGGGCCAAGGTCAGGCAGGCAGGAGATGGGGAAGGGTGGGGAGGATAGGAGACAGCCCCATGCCACCCTGACCCCTCTGTGCTATTCCATGGCTGGCAGACACGAGTGCTGTGGTCATGGAGATTGATCATGACCGCCGGGTGGTGTATACAGAGACTCTGGCACTGGCTGGGCAGGACCGGGAGCTGCTGCTGGCTGCTGCCCAGCCCACAGAAGAGCAGGTGCTGAGCCGGCTCACGGCACCTGTGGTCACTACGCAGCTTGACACCAAGAATATCTCCTTCGAGAGGTGAGTGGGCACGGCCTTGGCCAGCCTGGAGCCAGACTGATGCAGTGCCTACCTCACCTGGACCACTTTACTTCCCCAGGAATAAGACCGGCATCCTGGGCTGGCGCAGTGAGAAGACAGAGATGGTTAATGGGTATGAAGCCAAGGTAAGGCTATAGCTCCTGGTGTGAGAGCCAGCCAATTCTCTCGCCTATGGCAGACTGGGCAGGGGTTTTCTTAAGCACGCTTCCCCAGCCTTGGAGGTTGCAGAGGCAATGCTGCAAGGAGGAAGGGGCGTTTGACTAACAGTCACCTGATTAGATTGGCATTTACTGAGCCACTTTGAGGCACTGGTCTGACATTTTATATAGCTGTATGGATATGCACACACATGTGCACAAGTGCACACACATATACACTCAGTTAATCCTGACCACAACCCTTTCAGGCAGGTATTGTTGTTATCCCCATTTTATAAATGTTTCCTGAGCCCTTTCCATAGTATCCCATTTAATCTTTGCAATTCCATGAAGTAGGAATTATTAGCCAGTTTTATGATGAGGAAATGGAGGCTTAGAGTAGTTCAGTGACCAGGTACAGTCATTGTAACTTGGAAATTGCAAACCTGGAAGTTATAACTGCCTCTTATTGTCTCTCCAACTAGAATATGACCTTCATGGGGGCAGGAATTGTATCTCACTTGTTCACCACTTGTATCCCTGATGCCCACTTTCATGGCTGACATATAAAGGCTCCTCAAAAAATGTTTGTTGAGCCTGGCATGGTGGCACACACCTGTAATCCCAGCACTTGGGAGGCTGAGGCAGGAGGATCACTAGTTCAAAGCCAGCCTCAGCAATGGCGAGGCACTTAGCAACTCAATGAGACCCTGTCTCTAATAAAATACAAAAAAGGGCTGGGGATATGGCCTAGTGGTCAGAGTGCCCCTGAGTTCAATCCCCAGTACCAAAAAAAAAAAAAAAAAAAAAAAAAAAGTTTGTTGAATGAATGAACAATATCATATATTTATTTGCCCAAAGTCCTGGAGATTGGAGCCCAGAACCCCTCCCAGACACTTTATTACACGGAATATTTAGAATTTCCTTGGATGGTGGTTCTAGAGCTGTCTCCGAGCCCTTTCTTTTCTGTCCTCAGGTATATGGGGCATCCAATGTAGAGCTCATCACTCGGACTCGGACAGAGCACCTTTCAGAACAGCACAAGGGCAAGGTCAAAGGTAATGGAGTCATAGCATATGGGAGGAGGTGCTGTGGCACTAGAGGAATTAGTTCCCACTTTAGCACCTCCACTGGTATTCCCTCTGGCAGCCTAGCAAGAGCCAGGACGTTTTACTCAGGCAAATAGATTTCAATTTCAGTCCCAAGCCCTAATGATTGGTACAGCTGCCTAGGTACTGCTAGGAAGATTCTAAGGGCTCATTTGGGCTCAGTGAAAGGCATGCTATAATTGGTTACTAATGTCTGCACTGCATTTAGGAGGGAAGGGAAATGTTGTACATGTAGCATATAACATGGGTAAAAAGTCAGGGGCTCTGCCATGATTCTCTGTGCCCATTGGTATCACACCTGATTCTTTGGGCATCAGCTAATCTGTTGCAGGTAGAAACACATAATACTTGCCACATAGGGGAACAAAATGAAATCACTAATATGGAAGTACCTGAAGGTACTAGAGGCACTAGAGGAATTAGTGTACAGACACCAAAGTTGCTTACCAAAAGGAGGTATTTTACTGTCCCAATATCACCAACCTGGAGAGTGGCACTTTTGGAAGT
Organism: Tamias sibiricus; assembly: GCA_025594165.1. Taxonomy (NCBI): domain Eukaryota; kingdom Metazoa; phylum Chordata; class Mammalia; order Rodentia; family Sciuridae; genus Tamias; species Tamias sibiricus. The sequence goes on from CM046660.1 coordinate 47,056,092, forward strand.
TTCTCCTGGACCCTAAGCCTACTTTTATTCTAGCTATGCTCACAGTGGTTTTGGCCTGTGCCCATGGAGACCTCAACCACCTTTAGACAAAGGTGCCTAAGTATGTGGTATGGGTGGGCAGTTCTCCCATCCCAGGAACTAGCCTCCTTTGTAGGTCTTGGATATTATCACTTCTAATGAGATGCTCACATGTGTGCAGGGCTACAGTGTCCCCTGAGATACCACATTTCTTGTAGGCTGTAAGACACCTCTGCAGTCCTTCCTGGGAATTGCTGAGCAGCATGGGGGTCCCCAAAATGGGGTGAGTATGTGCCAGGGGTGTCACTGTGTGGAGGGGTGTGGATGTGGTTCAGGAGGAGGCTTGGGAGGTATCCTACCTATCATGGCCTATGTGGACCTTCTTTCCATAATGCCCAAGGCTATGTCAGTTCCACATTGGCAGCAGGGAGACCTGGGGGCCTTATGGTACCAACTGGCTGGTCTGGCATTAGGGGCTGAAAAGGGCTCATGGCTCTTCCTCATGTGGAACAGACCCTGATCACTCAAACTCTGAGCCAAGCCAACCCCACTGCCATCACTGCAGAAGAATACTTCAACCCCAACTTTGAGCTTGGCAACCGGGACATGGGCCGGCCCATGGAACTGACCACCAAGACACAGAAGTGAGGACCTTGCTCCTGCTGGGAGGGGGTGGGCAGGGCTAGGGCTCCAGGAGGTGCTGGGAGGCCATGCCTTCCTGAAGCATCCCTTACCCCTTGGGATCTGGGGTGGGGTGTAGGTTCAAGGCTAAGCTGTGGCTGTGTGAGGAGCATCCCCTGTCCCTGTGTGAGCAGGTGGCCCCCATCATTGACCTCATGGCTGTCAGCAATGCACTTTTTGCCAAGCTCCGGGACTTCATCACCCTGCGCCTGCCTCCTGGTTTCCCGGTGAAGATTGGTGAGACCCCAGTGCCATTTCCCCTTAGCCTTTTTGGAGGGGGTAGGATGAGTTTAGATGAGGTCAGAGAAGCTGGCCTGAGGTGTGAGGGGGTAGGTGGTGGCACCTGATGGTTTCCTTATCCTCAGAAATCCCGATCTTCCACATTCTTAATGCCCGCATCACCTTCGGGAACCTCAATGGCTGTGATGAGCCTGTACCATCGGTGCGAGGCAGCCCCAGCAGCGAGACCCCTTCCCCAGGCAGCGATTCCTCCAGTGTCAGCAGCACCAGTTCTACAAGTGAGCCCTGCCCCTACCCTGGGTCTTCCCTTCCGACCTTGGCTCGCTTTCCTTCCCACTACACTTGAGTTGTGCTGGAGGGGCCGGCCCAGTCCATGTCTGACCCCCAGCTCCATGCCCTCAGCCTCCTGCCGCGGCTGTGAGATTTCCCCAGCATTATTCGAGGCCCCAAGAGGCTACAGCGTGCTGGGTGGCCAGCGGGAGGCGGCAACCCGTGATGATGATGACGACCTGCTACAGTTTGCAATCCAGCAGAGCCTGCTTGAGGCGGGCAGTGAGTATGACCAGGTGCGTCCTGCTGCCTCGCCAGGCCACACCTCTTCAGGGTCGCCCAGCTAATAGGCTTTTTCCTCCAGGTCACCATCTGGGAGGCACTGACCAACAGCAAGCCAGGCACCCACCCCATGTCCTATGAAAGTCGCCGACAGGACAGGTCAGTACCAGCTAGACCAAAGAGGGCTTGGAGACACCTGTCCTCTCCTCCAACTCCAACACCCACGCACAAGGTAATCCACTACCCCTGACACTGGGTGGTGACACTGGAACCCTGCTAGGCCCAGAGAACTGTGGTCCCATTAGCAGGGCTCCTATCTGATAATTAAGAAGGAGTCTACTACCACCCTTTCCCCACACTTGGTCAGTGGGCAGTGCTCCTGTGGTAGGTGAAATCCAGGTCTCTTGGCATTCAAAACCTCACTAGAGCCGGGCGCGGTGGCGCACGCCTGTAATCCCAGCACTTTGGGAGGCTGAGACAGGAGGACTGCGAGTTCAAAGCCAGCCTCAGCAATGGCGAGGCACTTAGCAACTCAGTGAGACCCTGTCTCTAAAATACAAGAAAAAAGGGCTGGGGATGTGGCCCAGTGGTCGAGTGCCCCTGAGTTAAATCCCCAGTACCACAAAAAAAAAAAAAAAAAAAAAAAAAAAAAAACCTCATTAGACAGGATGTCAGGCTAGGATCTGCCATCACCGGATGGAGCCAGGGCAGCTCATAGCCACGTGTTCAGGGCTCTCCTGCTCGGTTTATGGGCAGGTGCGCCAGAAGCGCTAGATAAATCCTTCTGGTCCCCAGGAGCGCCCCGCCCACGCCGCAGCGCCAGGCCACGCCCCCAGCTCCTGTGCCCAGCCCTCGGCCCAGTCCAGGCAGAGGTTCCAGTGGCCACGTGTTCCGGAGCTACGACGAGCAGCTGCGGCTGGCAATGGAACTGTCGGCTCAGGAGCAGGAGGAGAGGCGGCGGCGTGTGTGCGCCAGGAGGAGGAGGAGCTGGAGCGCATCCTGAGGCTGTCGCTGACTGAGCAGTAGCGCCCCTTGCCGGGCCCCTCGCCCACTCCACACGCTGCCCAACCTGGGAGAGAAAATACCCAGGCCCGCGCTTGCCGAACTGCGGCTGGAGTCTGAAGTCTGGAGCCACCTCCTCAGGGGGTGTAGCAGTGCACCAGGCACTAGACAGGGAGGGGTTTGACTTGGGCGCAGGGTATATTTCCAGCCAGGGAGGCAACGGGAATGGCCAGGTCCCCCTGCTTTGCTATATCCTGGCCCCTAATCCGTTCCTCTGGGCTCCAATCTGTTCAAGGGTGGAGCTAAGTGGTCCTGAAGGGGAGACGAATCTTTAGAGGAGCAATGTCCCTGTCCCTTGCTCCTTCTGGCTGGTCCTCTGTTCTGCTCACTGACTCCTCTTTGGGACACTGCCCCTGAAGCCTTTGCATCTCTGCTCTTCACCCTTGGGAGGCAGCTCTCTGCGTGCTGTGTCGCTGCTTTATCTCTGACACAAACCAGCACATCAAGAGCCCAGCCCCTCCCCCACCCCGGCATTTCAGCGTCAAGTGCACTTAGCGGGGTGTCCGGCTCCCCCAGCCCCCCACACACCCGTCCAGGGTCTCAGGGTGGTCCCAACTTCGCCTTGGGCAGCATGAAGTTGAAGTCCCTATCCCCAAGGCACATGTTTTGTGATCAGGGAGTGTGTCCACGGTGGGCCTTTAGCCTGGGTAAGGCCGGACTCCCTCATGGTGCCTTGGAGAGCAGTGGGGACAGGGGAGGGCACATTGGGCTGGGGGCAAGCACTAGACCCGACACAAAACTGAATATAAAGGGGTCGCCCAGGGCCCTAGCACCACCACCCACCCCTTCCCACCAGCTGCTGCTAGCCCTCTGTGGTTGTGCATCCCTATTGCCCCCATTGAGGGGCTGACTGTAAAACCCTTCATCCAATGGTGCTAACCCCCGGCTCTCCCCTCCCCCTCCTCACCCACCCAGAGAAGCACAGACCCCATCAGGGGAAGGGACCCACTGTACACCCTTGTCTCTGGTCTCTCTTGGACTGACCTTCCCTGACTCAGCCAGTGAGATTCAGAAGGGACAGAAGAATAGAGCAACAAAGAGAAACTTTCTCCCACTCCCTTCCCTGATGCCAGGGGCACCAGACTGATTCTGAGGCACAAATAAAAGAGGCTTCAAACTGGAGGCTTTTCCTACCTGACTTTACTGGGGAGGAGTGCCCACAGTGGGTAGGGGTTCGGGTACTGACAAACCTCAGTCTGAGGATGGCTCTGGGTAACAGGTTGCCTGGTGAGTCCTGAGCCCAGGGTTGCATTCCCAGGAGCCTGGGGAATCACAGTCACAGAGGCTGGGCATCTCCTCACCCCCACCCATGCAGAAGGCCCAAACTTGCACTTGGGAAAAGATTTCATTTATTATGTCTCGTTCTCCAGAGGGCTGGGAGCTGTGTGTGTGTGTGTGTGTGTGTGTGTGTGTGTGTGTGTGTTTTGAACCTGTTTTCTCATGCTAGTTCTGAGATTTCTTCCAGAGGGGCCTGTCTCGAGGAAGCTCCCCTCGCCCCTGGCGGTGGAAATAGAACTCAACCATTGACTGAATGTTGCCAGTGGGTAGGTCTCGGTGGGCAACGGGTTGTGTCTGTGTCTGCAGAACTGGAGTACTGTATTTCCGGTGGGGTAGTAGAATCAAGTGAGCCAATTAGGAGAAGGGCCAGTGTGGGGAGACCCCTCGAGTTGCCACCCATTTGAGGTCAAGCCCAAGCTCCTCAATATCCCCAAGCATCGCGCTAATACTAAGCACTTCTCCTGCCCTAGGCGAGGGACAGGGGGGACACCACCTCACCATGTAGCACCACTGCTGATGCCCCCTTTGCCCTGAGCCTCCCTAGGCCAGCTCCTGCTGAGTCCTGGGCCAAGAGCACAGCCCGGCCCCTGCAAGACAGACGGGGTCTCCCCTATACTCCATTGGTTCAGGTCTCCTGTGAGGGGCGGAGTTTCCTTCCCAGTCGAATCCCTGGTCCCAGCTTAGGGATGCGGGGTCTGGAGTCCCAGACCTAAAGCAATGACAATGCCAGTCCATTCGCCCTGCCCCATCCCGCCTGCAGAGCGCAGAGTTTCGTCCCGAAAGCCTGTTTAGTCCGTGCCGTCCACCAGCTCGCACAGCATGTTCTCCAAAGCCGTGATGCGCTGCTCCTGGGCCTGCACCCGCTCCCGAAGAGCCTTGATCTCCTCCAGCAGCGTCTCCAGGGTGTGTTGCTGCTGGGGCGAGGAGGACAGACGAAGCCTTGTCGGAGAAGGGTGGTAGGGGGTGTGCAGACTGGGACTACGTGGAAGGAGGCTAATCTTACCGACAAGGGGGTGTCGCTGGCCGACTGGCTGCGTCGGGGGCCGGTGGGCGGGCGCACGTCCAGGATATTGCGCTTGGTGACTCGGAGCTCACGGTGCTTGGGGGGCACATAGCCGTCCCTCAGCGAAATAAGCACGGGTTCGGCATCCTGGCCAGCTAGCCACTCATCCGCTTCCAGGGCCGGCTCCGGGCCGGGTGTATCCGGGTATAGATCGTCCTGGAACAGGTCTGACTGCAGGGGTGGGTGGACAGGCCCCATGTGAGTCCATGCACCGGGCTTGCTATGCTCCCTTACACCTCGGAAAACCTTGCCCGAACTATTTTCCCGCTCCTCACCTTGCGGGGCACAGTCATGATGATGGGTTCACACTTTCTTTCATGCAACTTGTAAAACCTGTAAGGGAAATGTGTTCAACCCCCCTGCAGACTCCCACCCCTTTAACTTCTCTTATGTGGGAACAAGGGGTTGGAGGTCAATACTTGCTGAACGCCTACCATGCCCATTGCACTTTACACATATTATCAGTTCTGGGGTAAAACACCTCTGATGGGGTGTTCGTAATCTTTTTTTACAGATGAGGAAACAAGTTCAGAAAATGATAGGCCCGTGAGCGCTGGGGATGGCACCCATCTGAAAAAGACCTGTTTGATCTTACTGCTCACCTTCTCTTTTTCCAAAACTCTGTATTATTAGGGAAGCCCCGGTTTTTTAAGATCTGACACAAGTAAGGGACAGAGGCAGGCGTGCGGGAGGGGCCAAGGCTGCTGACCTAGCGATCTCGCACTTGCTGACATCCAGCCCTCGTTTGGGCATGAAACCCATGCCCCGTTGTGGCTCTTTGCTGCTGAACGTGTTCAGGTAGTGCACAAAAGGTGGTTCATCGGTAATTTCAAAATACCGAATGCTGCTGTCTCCCTGCAAAACCAGTCGGTTCAGAGTCAGGCCTCATATCTCCAGCCTGCCCTCTATTCTCCCCGCCCTGCCCCGCTGCGGAGCACCTTGCCGCACAGGTAGACAATGCTGGAGTCGGGATCGTAGAACGGCAGTAGGACTCCGTTGCTGGTGTCCATCTCCTGCAGTGCCACTGGCTCTTCGAAGTTGTTCTGCCCGAGCACAGGAGGAGTGACCAGCCCTGCCCATTGTTCCGTGCTATTTCGGAACCCCCTTTGGGGCTTCCTGTCCACCCGATTCCATGCGTTCCCAAGGCAGAGAGCTACAGGCGCCTTCCCTGGACACATCACTCGCCCTCCCTCAGCGCCAACGCATGCAGTCACCGCAAACCACCCCCAGGGACTCGGCATCACCAGGTGGGGGCACCAGCGCGAGCTCCTTCAGGCGACGCAGCAAAACTGGGGAGAGGGGTGGGTGTGGGGATGGCAGGCGCTGCAGAGGTGGCAGCAGCCTCCAGCCCTGCCAAGGTGGGCATGCCCTGCGGGTCGGGGGCGCCTGGCCCCTCTCCCGTGATGCCAGTCCCCGGGGCACACACCCCAAGCCTCCAGCTGCGTTACCGGGTCCCACAGGCCCAGCTCTCGCTGGCTCATGCGGGTGAATCCCGTAGTGAAGATATGACCCTGGCGCGTGAAGACAGCCCGCATGGGCCTCATCCCCTCGTGGGCTGCAAACCTCTCCTGGGGGAGGGGGAGAAGGGAGGGACATCACCCAGCTGCTTGCCCTGGAGAGCATGGAGGGCCGAGCAACCAGCTTGCTTGACTTGGGTGTGGGGCTTGAAGGCGGGGGAGAGACAAAAAGGGTCCTAAGAACTCAGCTTCCCGGGGGCCAAAGGCTGGCTCCTGGCATGGAGAACGTCTGGGCTCGGAGAGAGGAGGTGGCGCGCGGCTCTCAGCAGATCCTGAGCCCGCAAGCTCCCTCAAAGGTTGATCCCTAGAGCAGGCGATGTCTGCTGGCTCCCGGGGTCGTAGCGAGGCTTTTCCCAAACGGGAGCTCCCTGCTCCGTTCGGGCCTCTTGGGTGTGGGCCACCGCCCCGAGGGCACTCCTGGCTGACCCGACAGAGGAGCGAGTGAGCGCGCCCGGCGCGGCCTGGCCTACCGGGTCCCAGAGCGCGAGTTGCCGCTCACTCATCCTGCTGAAGCCGGTGCTGAGCAGCTTTCCGTCAGCGGTGAAGACGGCCCGCAGTGGGCGGGCGCCCTCGTGAGGTCGGGCTCGCTCCTGCTTGCGGGGTTAGTGGGTTAGAGCGCCCGCCCACTCACCTGTCCCCAGCCGCGTTAGACTTGCGTGCTTCACGCATACCTGCACGCGCCCCATGCACCCCGCACTCCAGATTAGATTGAGGATAGTTAGGCGAAGGCCGCTGACCTCCCAGGGCACCCAGCTGCGACAAGCAACGCGCGAGGGTTGCCCCCATCCCCCGCCCAGCAGGTCAACAAAGGCGGCAAGGGGCCAGTTCTCCAGTCAATGGTCAGGCCCCAGACCCTGGAAGATGGTGGAGAGAGGGTCCTCGGCAGAGAGGAGAGGGTCCCGGAGCTCAGGTTTCATGCAGGTTCTGGTGGGAGGGTGGAGTTTCCAGTTTCTCCCCTCCTCAATCTCAAAACAAGGAGCCCTTCTCTGAGCTTCTGAGATGCAGGGGAGGGGAGGGAACAGGAACCAGGGCAGAGAATTGCAGGCTGGGGCTTTCTTAGGAAGGGAGCTCTGGTTGCAGGGGCGGGGTGGGGGTGGGGCGGAGATGGGTGGGTGGGGAACGGCTAGTCTTTAGAGTGGTAGGGATGGGGCAGGTGAAAGCTGGGACCAGCAGCTCTGATGATTGTGGGTATAGGGTGCTAACAGCTGGTCACTAGGAAAGGCTGCTAGAGAGTGGCCAGGCCAGGCACTCACCGCCACCACTTGGCCCTTTCGGGGATCGATGATGCGCAGGGTCTTGTCCTTGCAGGTGGTGGCTAACAGGCTACCATTGCTATTCCAGCACACACTGTGTATGACATCTGGGTGCATGTCGTCCAGGCTCAGAAGCACCTCCCCAGTGCCCACATTCCAGATGATGATCACATTGTCTCCACCTGTCCAGAGTAGACAGGCATGGTCACCTGGTACCTGCCTTTGTACCCCTGACTCTCATCTACAGTAAGAACCCTCTTTAGGCCCTCAGACCTGCACTGAGCAGGACGTTCCTGGCAATAGGATGCCAGGAGAGAATGCCCACACGCTTGGAGTGGCCCTCGAGTGTGATGATAGGTTCCGTAATGTTGCGCACAGGGGTATAGTCTGGAATATGCCACACCTGGGTAGGAGAAAAAAGTAAAGGTAGCCAACTCTGATCCTTCTCTCCTCCACTGCCTCCACTTAACCCTACTGACTCTCTTGAGCAGGAAGGGTCAAATATAGGGCAAGATGTGGTGGTGTCTGTCTGGGGCAGAAGCAGCTGGGAACCAGGAGGGGGCACTGTCAGCTCTCTAGAGACTTAATTCACTCTAGCAGCAAAACTTCAGAACGTTGCCCCCTGCTCTTTGGGCCCCAGGTTTTTCATGGCTATAATTAGTCTTGAGCAGTGCATCCTGGGAGGGAGTGGGCAGGTAGCTAAAAATAGCCTGGGAGCTGGGCAGGGATCTGGGACTCTGCACCTCCTTACCACCTTCCCTAGCACAGGTGAAGCAGCCCTCCCTGCTCCCCTGCCCAGCTGCCCAGCAGCATCCATCTGGCTCCTACCATGATGGTGGTGTCATCTGAGGCACTGGCGATGACGTTGTCATTGTGTGGGCACCAGTCTATATCCAACACAGGGGCAGTGTGTCCAGTGACCAGTGGATAGTTCTTATCCACTCGTCCTGTCTGGAGTGGTCAGAGAAAGGAGAAGTGGGGGTCACTCACCTGTGGTTTTTTAATTTTTTTTTTTTTTTTTTTTTTTTTTTTTTTTTTTTTTGGTGGTACTAGGGATCAAACCCAGGACCTTACTAGGCAAGTGCTCTGCTACTGGGCTACATCCACACCCAGCCAGTCCTGTGTATTTTTTTTGAGTAGTGAATCTGTTTACATCTCAATTTCCCATCATCTGTTTTCTCTTTGTAGACTGCTCTCTGTACCTCTACCCTGTCCAGTCTACTTCCTGGAATGCTGAAGGCAGACAGAGTTGAATTCATTTAATAAATATTAGGGAATCTGACACAGAGGTAAGATGACTTAACCAAGGACCCATAGCAGGGTACTTGGTAGAGCCCAGCACTCTCAGTCCAGTGCTGTTTAAAGGATATCTAGTTGGAAGAGACTGTTCTTGAGCTTGTTCCCCAATTGGAATATCATCTGTGGGAAGCCCTGGCTAGAAGAGGTAATATTTAATGCAGTGCCCCTAGCCACCCTTGGCAGATCTCTGTCACTGGCTTTACCTTGGGACCACAAGAAGCACACAATCCTGATGCCTACTATTCCCAAACTGGGGCTGGGGGTCCACCTATTTTGGGTCTTCACGGACTGCTTATAGCAGCTCTGAGGCCTCTGCTGGGGCCAGCATTGGCCCAGACTAGGCAGTGGGGGAGAGAGGTGACTATGTGGCACTGAAATGGCAGTGATACTGGGGGAGGAGGCAGCTCTAGCTGAAATTTGATCCCTGGGGATGGTGTCTCTGGATGGTGTCTGCATTGTCAGGGGTGAGTCACCAGCTATTGTCAGGCCTGACCCTGCCACTTATAGGGCCTTCCCAACAAGGTATAGGGGCCAGAACCCAGGTCAAGGTTATGTGTTGGGGTGCCCATCCTGGGGCTAGAGATGGTAAAGGGTCAGCAAAGGTGGCAGTCATTGCCTAGCTCCCTTCCCTAGGAAAGGGTGGGCTCTGACCTCATGTTTTATGTTCCCTTGTGCTTTGCTGTCATTCTACCTCAGTGCAAGAACCACAGTGGGGAGGTAGGTATCCAGGGACTATTTGGACAGAGCCTGACCCTGTCCTCAGTGTGCTGCTCTGGGATTTAATCAGTCATCCTGAGCTGGGGACTAGGGTCTCCAGTCCCAAAATATGGGGGTGGGGGCGTGACATTAGGAGAGACAGGGACAAAATCTGGCCATGCCTTGGCTCCAGTGCATCCCAATAATTCCTATCACTAGAGTCCCTTTTCTGGTTCCTGCTGGAACAGGATGCCGCATGGAGAGGTGGATGGGCTAAAGAGTGGGCGTAGGCCCCTGTTGGAGAGGTGGATGGGCTAAAGAGTGGGTATAGGTCCCTGTTGGAGAGGTGGATGGGCTAAAGAGTGGGTATAGGTCCCTGTTGCTCAGAGTGGGTGAGGGAGTCTCCCCAATGATTCCTGAAGGCTTGCAGAACAGCAAGCAGTCAGTCCACACAAATTATCCTCCTGACTAAGGAACAGAACTAGGGTGAGAACAAAGGCTGCTGTCAGGAATCCCCAGGGGCCCCAACCATTGTCCTCCCACTTGCTCCCTTCCCCTCATCCCTCACCTTGGCCAGAGGCAGGACAATAAAGGCACCTCCACCTCCAGCCTCCACAATAATGGCCAAGAATTTGGGGTTGACAGCACAGAAGGAGCTGTCCCATGTAACCTTGGACACACGGATGTCCTCGTAGGCCTGGTCAGCTTTTGCTGCCTGCCCAAACACATGGCGGAACTTGCTCTGCCGAACCACACGACGGCTCATGGCTGGGGCAGAGATGGAGGATCTCAGCGCCCAGAGTGCTTTTGGTCCTTAGTCTTGTGAGCTGTGGGAGGGAGGAGGAGTGGAGAGAACAGTAAGTGAGAAGGGGTATCTGGCCAGGAGTTGGCTTCTGGAAGAAGCTTTCTTCAAAGTGATCAAAATATGGGACAGTTCTTTGCCACCTGTCAAATGCTATTTAATCTAAAGAGCTAGGATTTGGGACCTGACTTCTTAGAGACCCAAGCCAGACACTCCTTGGAAGAGAGAATGGTGTTGTGAAGAGCCAGGTGGTCCTCCTGCTGCCAGCCTTGGATGAACATCTCTTCACTGATGTCATTGTATCTCCTAGAGGCATCCTGTCTGGAATCACAGAGGTTGGCCATTGGATTTTTTGTTTTGTTTTGGTACCTGGGATCCAACTCAGGGACATGCTACCACTCAACTACATACCCAGTCTTTGTATTTTTTATTTTGACACAAAGCCTCACTACCTTGCTGAGGCTGACCTCAAACTTGTCACATTCCTGCCTCCACCTCCTGAGTCATTAGGATTACTGGGTCCACCCCCCCTCCTGGCAGCCACTGGATCTTGTGTCAAGGCTAGTATGGGACTAGGGTTGCAGGTTTCCCCATTCCCTCCCCCCACCCCCAGATCCAAACTTGCATCTAAGGAAAATGGGATTTTGCTTTATTCTTAAATTTGTCAAGAAGTTCCACCTATCAGCTAACTTGAGTCCTTCCTGCTACCATTTTCATAAGTTTCCTCCCATGCTGTTGAGAGGTGGGCAGAATGTAAGGTGGACCTTTCCCCCTCCATTCCTCTCTGCACTGGCCTCTTCAAGAGGCCGGAAACATGTCTTTTGGCTTTTGCCTACCATACTTTGGTCCAGTTTCCTTTTTGGGTTCTCTGCCCTGTCTGGGCCTTCCTCCTAGTAAGCTCGTGTGGGGGTTGGGTACCTAGGTGCCAGGACCAGATTTGTAGGGGTGGGGAGAGTGATGAGCCAGTGTCTGTGCTATGTTACTCTTCCGGAAGGACACACCAAGCTCTCCCGAAGGGGCATTGACTCCTGCCCTTTCCCAGTCCCGAGCATCCCTGTGCCCTTCAAAACACTTCTGCGGCCCAGGCCTCTGGCCCGGCCTCCCCGCACCCTCCCCTGCGTCCTGCCCCAGCACTGCGTTCTAGTGTGAGGTGTCTGAGCGCGAGCCTTGATCCGGCCAAATATAGACACCAAGTCCGCCCAGCCTGGGACCCAATTTGGCTGGGGTGGGGGGAGAGGGGGCACAGACCTTGTCTCTCCAGAGACCCCGCCCGCTCCGCTGGCTGCGGTTGAGGGTGGTCGGGGTGTACCTGGTCCTGAGCCGGGCTGCGGGGTGCTCACGCTGCGACTCCTCTGCCAAACGGGCCGTGGTTCGCTGGGGGCTGAGGAAGGCGTCAGGGCGCCGGCACTGCCTCTCTGGGTGTCTGGGGCCCGGGTGTTTAGGCTGCGCGCTCGGGCCGCTGCCTGAGGCTCTCCAGGGCCGCGGTCCGCTGCAGTCCCAGCTGCCGCTGCCATCAACCTGAGTGGGCAGGGCCTTGGGCGGGGGCGGGGCCAGGGCCCAAACTGCCCCGCCCTCTTTAGCGGCGGGAAAGTCGGGAGCCTCCGACTTCTAGCCGAGTGTCTGTGGGCCTTGGAAAAACGTCGAAAGTAAGTGTGTGGGTTGCACGAGCTCCTCCCCTCCCCTCCGCGCTTCCCAGGTAGGCTGGGTTCTCAGATCCAGGGAGGGAACTCGCGAGTGGGCGCGCGCCTCTAGAGTAGGTAGCGCACGAGGTCATTCCTGCCACACTCTCGTAATTCAACCTGTCCTGCGGGCCGAAATTGCGGGACTGCACGTCCAGGTCCCGCTGGGAGGAGGCCCCAGAAGATGCCCTGGGTGAATCTCAGTTATTGGATAAAAGCCTAAGCTGGCCCTGGGCAACACTGAGGGTACCTTACAAGGGATTGTGAATGTTACTGTTAATAATAGCGATAGCGATAATTTGAAAACCTAAGACGCTGGCATTGTGTTAGGTATTTCACCCATTAGAGACGATTCCAGGGATCAGGGCAGGAAGCAACTTAGAGACTGGTGTCCATCCCTCCAACATCACATTCAGAGGTCAGAGCAGCCGAGGCTGATGCTTAGCCTCTTAATGTCCTATAGTACTTGCTTGAGATGGTGCCAACTCTGTTCTAGGGAAGCCTCCTCCCCGCCCTCCGCCCCCCGCAAAGACCCACAGATCTATTTACCAAGGTCAATGAGGAGATAAACTTATTATTTCCCACTTTAGAGGGCACACCTGGAATCAGCGGCATACAACCTTCTGGAGGGCAGAGAGGGAAGGAGGGTGGTGGGAACAATGAGGGTCACCAAAAAGGCTCCTTTGTTTTTCAGGATGAGTCCAGGTATTCAGTGGCTCACAGGGGAACAGAATCAGAAACTGTCACAAGTGCTCCAGAAATAATTAATGGCATAGGGGACTATGAGGATGGATGAGGAGTCCCTCTTTTACCTAAAGGGATTCCAGGTACATGGTTAGGAGGAAAAGACCAGAGTGACTCAGTTATTGATATTATGATATCAATAATTCACACTATGAGCTAGGCACTGTTCTAGGGGCTTTACAGATTTTAATAACATTCTGATAACAACCTTCTGAGATGGTACTGTTATTATCCCTATTTTGCAGATGAGGAAACTGAGGCACAAAGAAGTTAAGCAGCTCACCCATCACTCAACTGGTGGTTGGTGGAGCTGAGGTTCTTGCCCCAAGGTCTGGCATCTAGGCCCATGCTTTTCAACACTATGCATTTCTGCTTCTCCTTGAAGGGCAGTGCCACTTGATCTCAAGTATCTCTAAGTATTTGATGCTGCACAATGCAGAGGAAGGATTGCGTAGACTAATTAGAAAACCGAGGTTGCATTCCTGGCTCAGCCACCATATTTTTGCAGCTCTCTGGGCTATAAAATGAAGTGGACTGGGTGGAGTTCTAGCTCTGCACCATTTGTTGGCAGAGAAGAGAATTGACGTCCTGTCTCCTGTTCTGAAATGGCACCCTACCCCTTCCTTCCACTTTCAAGACAGCTGGGGGACTCCTTTCTAGAGGGAAGGGTATGGGACTAGGAAGCAGGATCTCAGTCCATCCTGCCTTCAGTTTCATTATCTGGGAAGAGGGGTGCTCTGAGAATAGCAGCAATGGATTCACAGGTATTTGCTTGACCCTGGCTGGCTCAATCCAGCCCTCCAGCCTTCTGAAGGCTGCCTAGGTCCAGCAGAGCTGTGGGTGGGCAGAACAAAGACCTGAAGAACTAATCAGGGAGATGCCATTTGGGCTTGGTACCTCCCCTCCCAGCTGGGTTCTGAACTGCAGTCCAGAGACAGGCTGGAGTTTCATCTCAGGAAGCCATTTTCTGGAAGAGGTGGGCTGGCAATTTAGCCATGATTTTGTCTACTTGCTTCAGCTAGAAAGCCAAGATTAGCTTATTAGACTGGTCAGAGACCCCAAGTGTTCTTAGAATATTTAGTGAAGTGAACTTATCTTTAACTATGTTCCAAGTTGTGAGTTCTCTGATCTTCTAGGGGGGTTATTTCACAAGATTTTATTTTTTTTTTTTTTTTTTTTTTTGGTACCGGGGGATTGAACTCGACCACTGGGTCACATCCCCAGCCCTTTTTTGTATTTTATTAGAGACAGGGTCTCACTGAGTTGCTAAGTGCCTCGCCATTGCTGAGGCTGGCTTTGAACTCGTGATCCTCCTGCCTCAGCCTCCCAAAGTGCTGGGATTACAGGCGTGCGCCACCATGCCCGGCTATTTCACAAGATTTGAGGTTTCAGATCTGCATTCTCTAGGAACCAGTGGTGTGCTCCTCCCACTTGACATACACTATTCAGAAGGAAGCAGGCTGAGTTTAGTTCAGCAGTGTTTTCTCTGGAAGCTTCAACAAATTTGGTTGGGAACTGGGAACTGCGCTCTCCCTCGATGGATGAACTCTCTTGTAGTGATGGATAGCATCACTAAATATCTCTGTGATGGGTCTGTGGAGAGGTGGGAGAGAAGAGACCTCACCCCCAGCTCATTTGTTAGAATTGCTCTTTGGTTCCGCCTTCCTCCTATGTCACTGACATCAAATACTTCTCTTCTATGGTGGGAGAGAGTTAAAGTTTTACTTTTTGGAAACTCATGTCTCCCTGCTTTCAGTGAGTGGAGGTGCCTTGTGCTAAAACCATGTTAGCTCTCTCATTAATGTCCAGAGAGGTCACTCACCCAAATTCAGCCTCTGCTAGGTCAGGTCAGCTCTGACCAGCTGTCTCTGACTAGTCACTGTGCACCACCCACAGATGGTGGAAGAATTTTGGTCCCTTTGCTTATTCATTCTACTAACACTTACGTGGCAGCTTTGGCAAATGTCTTTGACCAGGCAAATTCCCAGCTTGGTCACTTGATTGGAATCATACTATATGAAACCATTTTTTTTTCCTGTATTGGGGATTGAACCTAGGGGTGATTTACTACTGAGCTATATACCCAGCCCCATCCCACCACTTTTTCTTTTTTTGAGACAGAGTTTTGCCAAGTTGCTGACACTGGCCTCAAGCTTGTGATCCTCCTTTTCTCAGCCTCTGGAGTTACTGGGATTACTTGAGTGAACCCCTGTGCCTGGCTTGTCTGAATAATTTTTTAAAAAATACCTTTTTAGTTGTCAATGGACCTTTCTTTTATTTATTGACACGTGGTGCTGAGGATCAAACCCAGTGCCTCACACATGCTAGGTGAGTCCTCTGCCACTGAGCCACAACCCCAGCCCTTGTCTGAACAATTTTTAGTGATTCTATCTCCTACCTAGTCTTTTATTTTGTAGAAGGTTACATTCTTTTTTTTTTTTTGGTACCAGGGATAGCACTCAGGGCCACTTGACAAATGGGCCACATTCCCAGCCATTTTTTTGTATTTTATTAGAGACAGGGTCTCACTGAGTTGCTAAGTGCCTCACCATTGCTGAGGCTGACTTTGAACTCATGATCCTCCTGCCTTAGCCTCCCAGGTGCTGGGATTACAGGCATGCGCCACCAGGCGAGCTATATACCCAGCCCCATCCACCACTTTTTCTTTTTTTGAGACAGAGTTTTGCCAAGTTGCTGACACTGGCCTCAAGCTTGTGATCCTCCTTTTCTCAGCCTCTGGAGTTACTGGGATTACTTGAGTGAACCCCTGTGCCTGGCTTGTCTGAATAATTTTTTAAAAAATACCTTTTTAGTTGTCAATGGACCTTTCTTTTATTTATTGACACGTGGTGCTGAGGATCAAACCCAGTGCCTCACACATGCTAGGTGAGTCCTCTGCCACTGAGCCACAACCCCAGCCCTTGTCTGAACAATTTTTAGTGATTCTATCTCCTACCTAGTCTTTTATTTTGTAGAAGGTTACATTCTTTTTTTTTTGGTACCAGGGATAGCACTCAGGGCCACTTGACAAATGGGCCACATTCCCAGCCATTTTTTTGTATTTTATTAGAGACAGGGTCTCACTGAGTTGCTAAGTGCCTCACCATTGCTGAGGCTGACTTTGAACTCATGATCCTCCTGCCTTAGCCTCCCAGGTGCTGGGATTACAGGCATGCGCCACCAGGCCTGGCTACATTCTTTACTTTATTGCTCTTCAGGGTGTACCTGACTGGGATCAAAGAGCACCTGTTTTGTTATTATTGTCCTCTTCTTCCAACCCTTTCACCTTTCCCAGCATTCCCCTCATTTGTAGCACTTAATTGAGTACACATTTCATCTTCAAAATAAAAATTTATTCAATCTGTAACAAGAACATTGAATCTGCACATTTGCGCACAAGTTCACATTTAAAAACAGCGGAGCACATCAGTAATAAAAAAAATCTATGGTACAAGTGGAACATCCCAACCACCAGGAAGATTAAGGAAGGAGATGAGACCACTCTTTATATTCTGCTTCAAATGCCTCAAAAAGGTCCCAGAGATTCCAGGGAGCACCTGCTTTATTTAATAAAATGTGAGCATAAATTTTGGGGTAGCCTGGGGCAAAGGTAACAGTCAGTGGGTGAGTCTTCTGGACTTGTTTTCCATGTTTAGAACAAGTTCTACAAAATAAAGTAGGTAACAAACAAACAAACAAACAAAAAGGCACCTTTAGCTATGCCAGCAAACCAAAATCCAACAAAACATAAACATCAAACAATTCCTGGTGGGCTTATTAATTAGAAAACATTTCAGGGCCAGCTCCCCAGCTTTCAGTTCAGGTTACCAGCTTGAGTTAAATGCTGGGTATTAGTTCTGTGTGTGTACGCAGTATGCTGCCACCAGTGTTGCGGTGAGGACACAGATGGCAGTACCAACCATACACCTCTTGGGGGATATTCAAGATAATAAGGATGATTCCAGTTTAGAAATCCTGTCCTAGTTCTCTGGGGCATTGAGAAGATGAGGCTGGTTCTCTTTTTCATAGCAAAAACCAGGCTCAGTCATCCTCCATTTCCAGGCTAGAAAAGTACAGAAGCACCTTGCATTAGCTCTCCATGGTGTCAAGGGACCCCAAGCCCTGGGAGAAAAGGTAAGGAGTGTGCAGCTTCCTGCTTTGGTGGCAGGTCTTTTTCTAATATGGGTGTTGGGTGAGTTGAGGCAACAAACACACTATGTCTAATACATGCCTTGATCTTTTAGTTGGAATGGAAAACAAAGTCCACAATGCTATAAGTTGCAATGGTGCTAAAACAAGTAAAATTTCATGTTGTCTACTATCAAAAAGCAAAGCAAAATTAAACAAAAACCATACTAGTCATTCACTATTACGACCATCACTATTAAGACACCCCACCACTGAAGAAATGACGACTATTTCATAGACAGCATTGGATGGGAGTGCAGGACACAGATGCAAGTCAGCTCCAGGTTTTATCCACTTATCCACAAGGGCTGACATGGCATTGCTTTGTGTGAGGACCCACAGGACAGCTGGGGCCTGGATGCCTGGAGGACTGAATGATCAATATGATGATGCATATTTTAATACAATGTAAACCAAGTATCCACAAAGTTGTCTGTTAAAGCCGAAGAATGGCTTTATTTTTAAAATGCCCTTTAAAGTGACTTTTTGCATAATGCTTTCTTAGGAAAAAGAAACAACTCCCACAAAACATCTTTACCAAACATGCTTAGATCACTTCAGAACTGATATCCTCAGATGAAGCAGGCAAGGACTTCTGTGAGCTGCTATCTCTAAAGCTTCTTATAGGAAGCTTCAGGGCTACCTGACAGCATCTGTCTGGGGCTGGTGAGCAAGAAGGACTTTATAGCCTGAGGATGATACCTCAGAGCTTTTGGTAGTTCCCAAATGAGAAAAAAGGAAATGCAAGTTGGGACAAAGGTACAGAACCAGGAAAACACTAAAGAGGCTGCAGAGACTGAGATTCTACGAATGTCCCAAGCAGATGTTCTAAATAGAATCCGAAAGGCAAGTAAAATGAGGAGGAGGAATACTACCATATTACAGTACTGTGGTGTACACTGTGTTTCCAAAAATCCAAGAAAGGGCTGGGATTTCTTGTTGACCACAGGTAACCACCTAGATTACAGCTGTGTCCTCCTGGGGAGTTTTATACCATGTACCAAAATGTCAACTCTTTTTATGCATGCACATGCACACACACTCCCTCCAGTTACTGAAAGACTATGGTGGTCTTGAAAGAAAGAAGGAAAGAAAGAAGGAAGGAAGGCAGGAAGGAAGGAAGGAGAGAAAGAAAGAAAGAAAGAAAGAAAGAAAGAAGGAAGGAAGGAAGAAAGAAAGAAAGAAAGATAAAGAGAGGCACTGGACAAGAGATCAAGGTTTTTCCCATTCATCTCTGTTAATCTACCAAACCTGTTGTTCCAAGTCTGGGTTTTCCATGAACAGAAAAGGGAGACAAGCTACCATCCAATATTATCAAAAAGTTTGAAAAAAAGAAAGTCTGGAAAGTTCGCAACAGCCTCCTTCCCCTGACACTGTTCAACCATGTACATAACTCAAGAACACCCAAGTGTTGGGGTTTGAGAGGGCTGGCAAGACCCCTTGGCATGGTTGTGTAGAGGTGTTTTTTCAGGTAGGTATGTTAAATTATTAAAAAAAATATAATTAAAAAAGGAAATCAGAGAAAGACTGTTTATTCTACTCTTTATGAAAATAATTTTTTTTCACAGCATTAGAGGGTTTCCTGCCCATTTTTGTTAGTATTTAATGCCATGAATGAGCATTAAACACAGTGGCAGGTGAGAAAGAGGCACAGTGCCATGTTGTTGATGCTGCTTGTACTTCTTAATGTGTGGGATGTGGATGCTACTCTCACCCTCTATGCACATCCGTCTTCCCAGCCCCACCACAATTTCTTGTCCTTTGCCCATCTTATTGGTGGTGGAATAGCCTCAACAAAACAGGGTGGTTTAGACAGATGAGCCCTGGAATTCATCACCCTGTCCTGCAAGCCTCTTCACACTGTACATACTACCTAACAAAATATTTTACAATACATAAATATCCAGAAATCACAAAGTTTTGTGGATGACACATTTTAACACATAAGGGAACTACTGAAGGATAGCACAGGTATACAAAATTATTACACAATAAAGATACTTTCCACGCATGGTTTTCTGTCCAACCTGCTTCCTGGCAGTGATGTCAGTCTCAACCATGGCTCCTCTGGAGCACCCACAAATGGCCTTGGTCCAGTTTATCTGGAACTTTGGGTCACCTACCTCCTCTGAACTCTGGCCTCTGACGACATCACCTTGAAGTCTATACATCTGTATCTTCCTCTCAGTGCTCTTGAGAACCAAAAACCTAAGTCTCAAGTTTGTACTCAGCCAATTCTCAGCAATGTGGACATCAACCAAAGCAAGCAGGAAGCACATTTACAAGCCTTTTCAGTTTTGATGAGCTATGGTGGGTATTTTATTCCAGGCTAAATATGTTTTCTGTAAGAAGCTCAAAGAGGCTTGTTTATGGCAGGTGCTCCTGTGTTAAGGCTCTCCACACAGCAGCAAAGCAACAATATCCTAAATGGAGTCATTATGGGTGCTTGCCCATGGCCCAGGCCTCCCTTGTGGTCTTTTAGCCTCCATTAGGAGCTTCCACTCTGGGTAACACATACTCCCTGGCTGTGATTCTGCTACTGGCAAACAACATTGTGGGATTTTAGTCTCAAACAGAAATCAGCCTTCAGTCACACTGTGATCTAATGGGAGCCTTTAGGGTTTTCTCTAAGGAGGAAGTTACTAATGCATAATTTGGCAGGAGCTGGTGATTAAAAGTCTCCATTTAAACAATTAAAACCACCATCAACGTACTGAGCAGATTCCTATCAACAACTATCAGTTTTATTTCTGGTGTCTTTGTGTTGTTTTCCAGTTGCAACTCTATTCCTTCTTAAAAAGAATCAAAAAGATCCCACAACATTAACAACAAAAAACATTTTAAGAAAGTGACATTATGTACATAAATACTGTGTATAAACTTTAGAGAAATGATAAACCTTCCAGAAAGGGGGAGGGGAACCTTATGTCAAGTGTTAACAGTGATAATATAGAAAACTCTGCATTCAATGGAGGTTATACATATGTAACAATTCAAATATAATCTATGAAATTAAAAAAAAATAGGATGGGGGAAACAGAATAGAGGAGGAAAAGAAATTGGAAAAAAAAATATGGCCATTAAACTCAGAAGGCCCATAGATTATTCAAGTAATGGAAGGGTTAAAACCCTACATATTTATTCATTTTACAAGAACACACGGACTTCTGATTGCTGTTTTTCAAACTTGTTTCTCTACTTTGTGTTAGTGAGAGGGTGCTGTAGAGCACACTTCCTGGCAGGTGGAACCAGAATGATCAGCTGCATGGACTATACCAAGCCAGAAGTTACTGAGCAGCAGCCTCTCCAACCTCAATTTTTATCATGCTCCTCCCTCTTATCATGCTGTCCTCTACAGAAGACTTCTTGGATTTCATTCCAGGTTCTTTTTAATCTAATTTCAAAAATTACCATCTGGGGGGAAAAACTATTTGCTTGGTAAATTTACAAAGCCAACACGCTTTTCTGTACTGATATGCTCTGGAATACCAGAAGAAATGGGTTCTAGAAGAACCCTTTTAAAGCAAAGTGGAATGGTCCTACTTCAGGAACTCCACAGGGTTATGGTGGAGATAAAGGCCCAGGGTACTGCAATGTCCTGGCTGCCCTTCAGCCCATTTGATGCCTCAGGTCTAGAAGCCATCACTGCAAAGGCCTGGGCCAGCATTTCCAATTCCCAGCTTCAGTGCCACCCTCCCCATCTGCTTCCTTCCCTCAATCAAACAAGCATGATTTTTCTCAAACAGCAAAATGAGAAGCAGGTGGCAGTTGATTGAAAAACAGCAATTTGCCTTTGATAAAGGTGTTCTTTGAAAATGAGTTGTTTTTTTTTTTTTTTTTTTTTTTTTTTGAGGTTTGAGAATTTTTTTAAAATAAAAAATGATGAAATGGTCTTGCTGTCCAAATCAACCTCTCTCTCTCTCCCACACACACACACACACACACACACACACACACACACACATGCACACATACACACCAAGAAAAACCCAAACCCTGCATGCGCCAGAACAGTAATATGACCAAAATATTATAAAATTAACCAATAAAGTGCAAGTTCCTTACATATTACACCTGCCCCTTTACAAACATTTCTCTAAGAAAATCACATGTATAGGCTCAGAATCACATGGTGTTATAGAAGGGGTTGGTTGTCCGTTTTTTATCATTTGCCCTTTTCAGTCTCCTAAGCGGGTGAGTTCTGCCATGTTGCTGACGAGGTGCCACAGCCAGCCCTGGAGCTGGGCCTGCACAATGCAGTCCATGGGTCTGTAGCAAAGGAAGGCCTCCTTCAGAACTAGTCAATTCCAGTCCTGCCCTGGGGAGCAAACACTGCTGACTATAACCAAATTCTTTGGCATACTGCACAAGGGGCCTTTCCACTGGCTTGCTCTGCGCAATACACTCTGTTGTTTTGAGTTGTTCTACAAAATACTTGGTGGGCTCTGGGTTCTGGGGGGCACCTGGGTTTTCTGGGGGCTCCTGGGCCTCCATGGCATGCATGCCTGAGTCTGTTCTGATAAAGGGCTGAAGCAGTTTGAGATGAGGGGATTCAGAGACAGGCTCTCTCTCTGGTAAACAGTCTTTACAGAGGTCCAGGTAACCTAACTTGGCGAGAGAAGCTGAGCGCCTCCTTTGGGATGGTTTGGTGAGCCCTGCCTGGGAAATCACTCGTGACTCAATTTCTTTAGCACGCTCTTTTACCACACTGGGGCTGTGACTGAGATTCTTTATATCTTCACTACTAGAGCTATGTGGGAATCGACAGCCTATGGGTGATGGGTCTTTTTTTTTCTGTAACTCCCCAGTGCCGTCACTGAGTTTGCCAATTATACTTAGGTCTTCACTACTTAACTGAGAGCCCCTGTGGGGCACTTCATAACCACTGGAGAGGGGATCGTCCTGCCTTTCTTCCAAGCTAACCTGCTCTGTAGAGGGCTCGCTGTCTGTGGTGCTGCTTTGCTCTGTGAATTCTTCCAGGTGAACCACGGTATGGGGATGCAGGTAATCTAAGGTGGCAGATGGTACGTGGGTTGTGCAACTGACAAAAGGTGCTACTGTCTCTGGGGCTGTTGATGGGCTGTTGTCCCTGTCTTCAGGGGTGCTCATCGTGGAGGCTGAGTTGGTGGGTCTATCCTGTTCAGGAGAGGAAGAACAAGGCAGAGGTAGCACTTGAGGGTGCAAAGAAACCTGGTTGGGGTCCAAAGTCCTGTTCAGATTTTCATCCAGTGCACAGAGCACGGTGACAGACTTCTCCACTTTCACATTCCTCAATCCTTGTTCCCTACTCCCTTCACTGGTGGCTCTTTCACCACCTGACCCAGTATGATCAAGTGATGCAACTGTGTGGGTATACTCAATGATTTCTATCCTCTTAGGGAAAGGAAGAGGGATGACCTGTGTTTCAGATTCTTGGTATGAAACCACAGTCCTCTGCTCCTTCGGGACTCCTTCCTGCTTTGCTCTAGTATCTGACTCTGGGCACTCCCTAGGAGCTGGCAAGGGGTGACAGTCTGACAGCTCAAGTGCTGGAACAATGACACTCTGCTCACAATGGGAAAGTGAGCCATCCTCAGACCCACTGCATTTATCTTTGCCCTTGTTCATCTCTGGTTCCTTGGGGACAAATGAATATTCTGGGGTAGTTTCATCACTTTTTCCTTTTGGTGCCAGGTCTGCCATGGAAGAATCATTTTTAGAATTCTTGCGAGTAGACAATAAGGTACATGCAGCGGTGGTACCATGGTGCTCCTGCTCCTGCCGTAGGCGCTCTTCAAACTCCAGGGTTGCTCGCCTCACAGACCCAGAGCACCACTTGGAACCCGACTGCATCCCTGGGCCCCACAGCTCATGTTCCCCTTCAGCTGGTTCCTCTTCTTCCAAGTCTGCTGTGGATGAGTGTGTGGGTAAACAGCTTTCTGGGTTGCACTTCCCCAAGTCTTTGGCTAGTTCAGGCTGGGTTGTGCAGAAACCCTCATCTTGCTCTAAAGGTCCAGGTTTATTCTCTGGGGCCTGGGTCCTCTCAAGGGGCAGTTCATAGATGGTGCTCTTCTTTGGTGTATGGCATGGGTTGGAAAGGATGTCCCCTTTCATCTGAATTTGCCCAATTCCTTGACTGATGGACTCAATTTCAGTGATGATTTCTTTGACTGAAATTGCATTTTCTGGGTGAGACTGCATGAAGATGTCTGGGCTGACCAGTTCTGAGATTGCCTAAGGAGAGGAAGTAGTGAGATGATTACGGCATATTCTAGTCTAATTGAAAATGCTAGTGTTCTGCTTATTAATCCTCTGATCCAGGAGAATTTATCTGGTTGTGAGAACATGTGTCCTGGAATGGCTGGTACCATACTTTGCCTATCTGTTTTGTCAGACTACAAGAAAAAAACTGGAATTCATCAAGCCAGCGAAAAAATATTCATTATAGGTTGTATTACTGTCTACTAAACTTTCTGTTCTGTTTACTCAAGCAGGATTCAAATCCAGTACCTTACTTTTACAGCAATTAGCTTGGGGGGTTCCCATAATCTATATTTTCCTAGGACCACAAGCCACCAGGACTCAGGCCATATGGGGGTAAGTGAAATCTTTCCTCTCTAATCAATTTCCAGTTTGATCCTAACTTGTTCAAGGGGAAGAGTTTCATTCAAAGACTCAGTGGTCACCTTAGAGAGATGCCCAGTATGAGACAGGGAAAGATGGATGTGGCTGTGATCTCCTGTCTTGCTAACTTTCATCCATATCTTCCCACTGCTCTTTCTAGTAGCAGCATCCCAGCACAGAAGGGCAGGGAGAATGCACTTTGTATCTGACTGCACAACCTCTTAATTTCATAGGGCTCCTTCTGGAAAAGGCTCCTGTGCTCATGCGGCCATGAACCTCAGCAAACTTAGAAGCAATCAATCTTGGACATTTTGCTCTTTTACCAGTTACAAATTCCCAGATGGGTTTAGAAAAAAGACCAAAGAAAATTGGCCAATGCAAAATCAGATCCTACTGTAAAAAAAAAAAAAAAAAAAAAAAAAAAAAAAAATAGAATTTCAAAATCTGAAAATGGCCCTTGGATACTCTTAAAGCAGGATCATTATGACTATCAATCTACTTTGTTAACATTTTTATGTAAGACTTCAAAGTACCGTATTTGCATAGGAATCATTCTCATTTTTCTCCTTCAAAAGAGAATCAGAGCTAGCACAAACTAACAAGGTCAGTCATGCCTTTTGGGGAAATCTGCCAGGACATGAGGCAGAAGTGAACTTGCCAGCACTAGAGAGATGCCACAGCCAGCCTTGTGTGTGCACCAGCCATGGAGGGAGTACTCATATGACTAGGAATTCTGCAGGAAAGCTATTTCTGTCAGCGCTGCTGCACCCACAAGTCCAAAAGAGAGCTCGAGTATTCTGACTTCCCAGCAGAAACCAAACAGAGGCAGTCTTTGGGAATGGGGAAAGCAGAGGGAAGAGCTGCCCCGGGGTAGAGAACAGATGAGTCATGGACAAGGTGGGGTAACCATTAAGTGTAAATCTGGAGATGTCAAGAATCTAGTCAGCTCTGTTAAAATCATTAAGTGAAATTTGGTATGTTAGAGTAAATCTGTCACCATTTATTCTCCAACTACTGCATGGTATTGATTTAAGACACCATTATTCGTAAGATGCATCCTAATTTTAGGAGTTGTCAAAATGAAAATGAATTTTAGAATTGACAATATACAGTATTTTTCTCCCCTGGTCTGAGATGGCTTATTATAAGAACTCATACGTGACTAAAAAGAATCTTAGAATTCTGTTCCTCAAATTCATTTTCCCAAACCAACTCATTTTTTTTGGCAGCACTGGGGATGGAACCCAGTGGCACTTTACAGCTGAGCTCTACCTCCGCCTCCACCCCACTTCTTCTTTTTTTGTTACTGGGGTTTGAACCCAAGGGTGGTGTACCACTATATCCCCAGTCCTTTTTTTTTTTTTAGTTGTTGATGGACCTTTTTTTTTTTTTTAAAAAATATTTTATTTATTTGTTTTAGTTGTACACAATGCCTTTATTTTTACATGGTGCAGAGGATCGAACCCGGGCCACGCACGTGCAAGGCGAGCACTCCACCGCTGAGCCACAACCCCAGCCCCTGTTGATGGACCTTTTTTAAAAAAATCATTTATTTATATGTGGTGCTGAGAATTGAACTCAGTGCATCACACATGCTAGGCAAGTACTCTACCACTGAGCTACAACCCTAGCCCTCCCTAGTCCTTTATAAAAAAAGTTTTTGAAATAGGGTCTTACTAAGTTGCTGAGGCTGGCCTCAAACTTGTGATCCTCCTGCCTCAGCCTCCCCGGTCACTGGGATTAAAGGTGTGCCCCACCGTGCCAGCTCTCTAAACCAAGCCTTAATTCTTGAGTATTGTAGGGATGGATCTGAAGAATCCAGAAACTTTATTAACAGGGAAAACTCAGCATACCAATCAGTTGCTACTCCAACAACTATTTATACATGTCTAGCTTTTGAATCTTCTGAGACAGAGAATTTTCCAAACTAATTTATCTTCTCAGTGAGACACAGGTCCCATTCAGGCAGCATCTAAGTCCCTGGCACTTCATTACTGGTGAGTTTTGATATAAACTATAGAGGTCCACAGAGGGGACCTCTCCTTGTTCAGCTAGGACATTGGACATTTGTTTTGGCTAATCCTTTCCTCTGTCATCCCCTCTCAGAAATGCTTCTAATGATACCGAAAGCATGAAAAAAGATAAAGTCCTCAAAAGGCAACTGAAGATTTAAAAAATATTTAAACCCTAAATTTTGAAGAAAAATCTTAGCAGACCATCTCCTCCTTACTGCTTCCTAAACCTTTATAAACATAAAAAATAAAGTGACCATAACAGAATCTCAAATATTTTATCTTTGGAAAGAACTTCATTAACTGGTAAACTATAAGAACAGCTTTTACCTTTGACTGTTCCTCATCCATTGAAGATTCTTCAGATGCATGGGGAGTATTACTCAAAGAGCTGCTTCTCTGGTCATCAACAGTCACTTCGGAAGGGGCTACTTCTATCACTGATAGTCGACAGCTCTCACTCCTTCCTCCACCTAGTTCCTCCATCCTTGAGTGGGAAAACGATCGAGACCGGGTTTCTTGAGAGAGTTCTACAAACTTCTCCAGGGCACTAAAAAAATCAATGCGATCTGTACTGAAATCTGCGATTTCAGCCTGGCTACTGGGCTGGGGGCTTGGTGACTCAGGATCAGGGGACATAGGGAGGTCTTTCAGTCGGGATGTCAATTCTTCCATAGGCAGTAAGTGGACATTCACGTCTCCTTTCAGTGCATCTGTCTCCAGATCTTCTACTGTTAAGTCTGGGAACTGGTTGGCCATTTCTGTGGCCTGTCCAGGTTGGATTAAGGCTTTGGATGCATGGCAGTTGTCAAGAGGAAATTTTGATTCATTGAGACAACACCCTGATGAGCATCCATTGATGTCATTTAAGTTTAATTCATCTTCAATCTGTCCAGCATGAAAATCCCTAGCAGTAAACTCCAGGCAGATCATTCTTTCTTTGGTACACAGGCCTTTTTGATTTGTATCTTGTGGGACCACATGTTCTACGAAGACAGGAGGGATGGGTGGGTGACTCTCCATGGTCTTCACTTCAGCAATCTGGTCTGCTGAGGTGGTGATCTCCTTCTTGTTGAGTTCTAGCCCAGGTTTGCAGATAGGTTCATGGTGGTCTGAGAGGTCGCTATCTGAATGAGATCTCCAGAGTTTGTTATGCCGCTGTTTGCTGTGGATGTAAACAGGAAACACCTTACTCTGGTTTGTGAAAATACTCAACACCCTCCCAGGAAATCACTCCCAGATAAATCTTAACCTGTAAAATGTTCTAACATTGCTCAACAGAACTAGGCAATAAACATTTCAAAAGATGCTCAATTTTACTAATAGCAAAAAACAAAATAAAGCAAAATAACAATGAATCAATATGAGATCTATTTTTTTTAATCTACCAGTTTGATAGGAAATAAAATGATTGATAACAACCACTGTTGATAATGGTATGGCCAAACAATCCTTCTTATACACTGTTGGTAAGTGTGAATTATAGAACATGTTGAGAGTCAAACATGGCAATAGCTATCCAAATTTAACCTTTTTATTTTGGTACCAGAGATTGAAACCAGGGGCACTTAACCACTGAGTCACATACCCAGCCCTTTTTTGCATTTTATTTAGAGACAGGGTCTCCCCAGGTTGCTAAGGGCCTCACTAAGTTGTTGAGGCTGGCTTTGAACTTATGATTCTCCTGCCTCAGCCTACTGAGCTTCTGCGTGTGCCACCACGCCCAACTCCAAATTTAATCTTAACCAGCAATCTTCCTTTAAGAATTTTTCTTGGAGAAATACTACAAGTGCACAAATATATTCATATAATGATCTTCAATATGACACTGATACTAAAAATTAGACACCAAAAATAATTATTTAAATTATAGGTTATATATCTACATGCTATGAGACTGTTAAAAATTGTTAGGCATTTTAGTGGAATAATGTTCAATGCACACTTTTAAGTGAAAAGTATGTTGGATATGTTTGTGTAAGTATAGGAAAAAATTTGGAGGACGATCATCAACTGGTAATAGTGATTCTTTCAAGGAAGGCAAACATGCTTCTGGGGAAAGCTATTTTCTTTATTCTGTATTCCTGTAATTTTGAATTAAAAATATAAGCATGTTTAACAACTATAACTGGGAAGGAAAAAAAAAAAAAAAATGCCCGCCAGGCACTGTGGCACAGGCCTGTAATCTCAGCTGCTTGGGAGGCTGAGGTCCTAAGTAACTCAGTGAGACCCTGTCTCTAAATAATAAAAAAGGGCTGGGGATATGGCTCAGTGGTTGAGTGCCTCTGGGTTCAAACTCTGATAGCAAAAAATAAACAAAGAAAAGCACCCTAAAACCAAAAAACATATATGTCATATAAAAGGAAATACTCTAGTAGAGTCCATTACAAACTCCTCATAACTGGGATAAGAAGCTATACAGGGTTAACGGCTGACATGGAGGTATGGGGAGGATGGTGATCTTTCTTTCATTATAAAACAAAGGTGGGGCTTATAACAGAATGCTCTATAACAGAATGAAGAGGGTGAACATGAAGGACAGGCCATTTTCAGAAGAACCTTAGGATAAGAAAATCAAGCTAAGGTGATACTTGGAAAAGCAGGTGGGCCAGGCGCAGTGACACACAGCTGTAATCTCAGTGGCTTGACAGGCTGAGGCAGATCATGAGTTCAAGGGCAGCCTCAGCAAATTAGCAAGACCCTGTCTCTAAATAAATAAAAGGTCGGGGGATGTAGCTCAGTGGTTAAGTGCCACTGGGCCCTGGGTTCAATCCCCAGTACTAAAAAAAAAGAAAGAAAGAAAGAAAGAAAGAAAGAAAGGAAGAAAGAAAGAAAAGCAGGTAGGCCAAAGAAGGACCACTTCCCACAATTACTCTTCAGTTATTTCATGGAGAGAAGCTCTGATTTCAAACTACACACTCACAGGAAGCAAAATTCCCAAAGTCCTAGCCCAAAGGGAAAAGCTGGCTGTGTAGTGTGGGCCAGGATCACCTGCCCAGTAAGCCGGTCACTAAGTGTGGTCTCCACTACTTAAAAGCCTATGAAGAGTTACCTAACCACTGGGTGGAATGTAAAACTTGGCCCAAAACAACTCGCCTTGGGCTTGGGGCCACACCCGAGCTCTGCCGAGTCATGCGCCTGCACTAATGTGACCCCCTGTTTGTTCTCAACTCTGCACCTGCTCTCAGCAACCCCTGTCTGTCTGCTACTTGGGTGGGGCTCTGACTCAGGCCTGCACAGCAGAGGGGTGCTTTCCCATGTAGGAAGCAGGGCAGGCTGTTTATGAAGACAAGCTGTAATCAATTAGCTGGGTGCAAGGTGGGGTTTTCACTCTTTCTAAGCTGCATGAACTCCAGCAACCCCTAGGAGGAGACAACATATCACACTTATCAAAGGAATGGCTGAGCAAGGAGGCAAGCTGACTGTTTGGATAAGTGGGGCCTAAAGTCATATACTATCAAGTTCAGTTTGTTTCCTTCTAAAAATTCTTCTCTTATATTCAGATATTCTTATTTCCTTGACCTAAATATGACTGTACTTTATAATTTCTAATTTCTGTCTGAACATCATGAGGATGTTCAAACCTGCACTGACTCCTCTTACGTGGTAGAACAATACTTGTAATGAACATGACTGGGAAGACAGCCCAGAGGGTAGCCTGTTCTCACCCTTCTAATAGTTTAAAAAAAAGAAAAAGCTGATTTTATTGGTCAATAACTAATGAGAAGTTTTCATGATTCCAAGAATCCTCTAAAGTATAGTTTTTAAAACTACCTGGATCATTAGAAAGGAATGAGAGATAGAAGCTGTACATGTTTCAGAGGAAGCACTAACATCATAGCCTGCTGCCCCGAAGGGATTTCCTTCTCTTCTGAGGGAGATAATCATCAGAAAATATTGGGTTGAGGCTCTGGAATTAAACTGATACTTAACTTATAAAACAAAAAGAAACATTCCAATCATAAGATTGCTCTATTGCTGCTGCCTTTGCAATAGGACCTGCAGTGAGAGCATCAAGGAGCTCTTTGATACAATCTAGTCATTACTCTGAAGCACTTCATGAATCGTTTCCTGACCCCCTCTCACTCCACCCCCTACTCAGAGGTAACTTCCCTCATGAATTTTGTGGTTATCATTCATTCCCTTTCTTGGTTTGGGGTGGGGGCTACTGGGGATTGAACTCAGGGGCACTCGACCACTGAGCTACATCCCTAGCCCTATTTTGTATTTTATTTAGAGACAGGGTCTGAGTTGCTTAGCGCTCACTAAATTGCTGAGGCTGGCTTTGAACTTGTGATCCTTCTGCCTCAGCCTCCCTAGCTGCTGGGATTACAGGTGTGTGCCACTGAGCCTGGCCCTTTCTTTTCTTTTTTTTAAAAGTGTCATCACAAGCCAGGCGCGGTGGCGCATGCCTGTAATCCCAGCACTTTGGGAGGCTGAGGCAGGAGGATCGCGAGTTCAAAGCCAGCCTCAGCAATGGCGAGGCACTTAGTAACTCAGTGAGACCCTGTCTCTAATAAAATACAAAAAAAAGGGGCTGGGGATGTGATCCAGTGGTCGAGTGCCCCTGAGTTCAATCCCCAGTACCAAAAAAAAAAAAAAAAAAAGTGTCATCACATATTTTGTTCTTAGATATTGCTTAGCTTTGCATACTTTAAACTTTATATAAATGCAATTATATGTATTCTCCATAACTGATTTTTTTTTTTTGCCTGATGTTTTTAAGATACATCACTGTGTGTACAGTAAATGTGGTTCATAGAGTGTAAGGAATATATCACAATTTATCCATCTTGTTACCAGTTTTGGCTATTACAAACAACACTTCCATGGACATTCTAATGCCTGGTACACACCTAAGTTTCTCAAACTGTTATATATAAAAGTGGAAAACATGGGTCATAGGGTATGTATGCATCATCAGTTTTATATGGTAACATTAGACTGTTTTCCAATGAAGCTTTGCCCAGAGCCAGTGTATTCTAATGGTCTATCACTGGTAGGGATAGATGTAAAACATTAGACCATTTCTATTATTTTAAACTATTAACTTTTAAATCCAGCAAACTCTCCTCTGCCTATTCCAGGCAGGCAGCAAATAAACAAGCTGCCAAAAAAGAACTTCAGAGTTGGTCTGTGGCCTGGATGATGCAACCAAGCCTTAGATCCATTCCCCCTTTGAGTGGCCTCTGACCTGAATTTGGATTCGTGTAAACACACAGACACATACAAGATGACTGGGCTACTCTGGGTAAGAATTTGGATTTTGACAGTAATGAACAAGAAGGAAATTTAAATGACAAGATATGTAAGATACCTTATTCTCACATTTCCCCTTTCTCTTTCTCTCTCTCTCTCTCTCTCTCTCTCTCTCTCTCTCTCTCTTACTATGTTTGGTAAAGCATCAGCATCAAGAAAATAATACAGAGGAAAATACTACTAAAATAGAGGACCAGTTTACAGGAAAATCAGACAGCTTGTGGTTCCTTTTTAGGGAATTAGGCAATCAGTAGGAAGGAAGGTAAAAGGCATTGATTGAGAAGTTTTTGTGTGCTGGGCATGGCCCTAGATGCTTTAAGATTATTTAACTGAAAAGCTATTAAGAAAATCTTTTGAGGGCTGGGGATGTGGCTCAGCGGTAGAGTGCTCGCCTAGCACGTGTGCGGCCCGGGTTCGATCCTCAGCACCACGTAAAAATAAACGCATTGTGTACAACTAAAAGCAAATAAATAAATGTTAAAAAAAAAAAAAGAAAATCTTTTGAGGGCTAGGGCCACAGTGCTTGCCTAGCAATGTGGGAGGCACTGGGTTCAATCCTTAGCACTGCATAAAAATAAATAAAATAAAGGCATTTTGTCCATCTACAACTACAAAAATAAAATAAAATAAGGAAAGAAAATCCTTTGAAATCTCAATTGGGCTTGGCTGACACCTGAGCAAAAATCCATATTCTTTTATTCGTAGGTCCCCTGCTGCTGGCTGATCACCAAGCACTAGCTAAGGAAACCTCAGTATCTCTACTAGCAAAGTCAGGGTAAAATGCAATCCTGCCTCCTCTGACCCTTGAGACAGGGCCTTCAAAGAATCAAAATTGCCATTTCTGAGGACATGTGGCACAAATTTCCCTGGCTACCATCCAATTTTTCTTTCTTGCTTCCTATACACTGTAACCTAATACCACAGACACATGGTCCAGCTTGCAAATGGTCTTCTTGAAATCTGAACCTATCTAATAGAACATAAATCTGCCAGATACCTGCATGATCAGGGTAGAGAATAACAAGCAGGGCTGTTGGTAGTTTAATGGATAATTTTAACACACACACACACACTTTTCTTCTGTCTTGCTCCTACTTCCCAACTATAAGAGCTAAAAAAAAAAAAAAAAAATCAGATACGATTTTTTTGTAGCTTTGTATTGTAGCTTTATTAAACCCTCCTTCTTAGGTCTAAAGGGGGATATTAAATAAGTCTTCTCCAAGCTTTTAATAATATTTTGAAAAGTGCAGAGTCCTTTGTATTTCAGAGGGCTGTCATTTACTTGGCCTACACCCTCTCACACTAATTAAGACTGTAATCAACTACAATCGCTACAAGAACTTGGTATTACTTTGATAACCTTCTCTACTAAGACCTCAAAGCATTAAACTAATGCCCTCAAACAGAGGGTTTCCACCTCCAGTTAAGCATACAAGTGTTACCCTGGATAACGATAGAGCTAGTGAATGCTAGGATCAGAGCACCATCTCCTTGAGAAAATCACCACATACAACCCAGGAGACAATATAGACAGGAAATAGAATTTCTTTGCAAACAGAATGAGTGGGATTTTTCTTTTCTTTTTTTTTTAATATTTTAAAAAAATATTTATTTATTTACTTTAGTTGTACACAATGCAATGCATTTATATTTACGTGGTGCTGAGGATCGAACCCGGGCCGCACACGTGGGAGGCGAGCGCTCTGCCACTGAGCCACAACCCCAGCCCCCTTTTTAAAAAAATTTTTTTTTTTTTTTTTGGTACCGGGGATTGAACTCAGGGGCACTCGACCACTGGGCCACATCCCCAGCCCTTTTTTGTATTTTATTAGAGACAGGGTCTCACTGAGTTACTAAGTGCCTCGCCATTGCTGAGGCTGGCTTTGAACTCGCGATCCTCCTGCCTCAGCCTCCCAAAGTGCTGGGATTACAGGCGTGCGCCACCGCGCCCGGCTTTTAAAAAAATTTTAAAAAATATTTATTTATTTGCTTTAGCTGTACACAATGGGTTTATTTGTATGTGGTGCTGAGGATCGAACCTGGGCTGTGCACGTGCCAGGCGAGCGCTCTACCGCTGAGCTACAACCCCAGCCCCGAGTGGGATTTTTCTAAGGGCTTTCCTTTCCTGGTTACCTGAACTGCAAGGCTTGACAGAGTTTCCAGATAGCCACAAGAACCTAGGGATTCTCTTTTCTTTTCTCTTCTAAATAGGCAGGTGGCAAGGTACAGTGGTGCACACATGTAATCCCAGAAACTCAGGAGGCTGAGGCAGAGGGATTGCAAATTTGAGACCAGCCTAAGCAATTTAGCAAGACCCCATTGGGGGCGCGTGGGGAGAATTAAGCCAGTGTTTAAGTGTCAGGTCATGCCTGGTACAGGACTTTGGGGATAGGCAAGAGTCTGCTCAGCATAATTGACCTCACAGTTAACCTTCAAGTGCCAAGGTTTCTGGATAACACATCATGCACTGCAGACCCTAATGGCTGTATACCTAAACGTATTTGGGCCCAATTTGGCTTGGGTGTTCACTGTCCCATGGGTTCAGGGAATGTGACACTTCTCTAGAGGATTAAATGTGAATAAGTTTTTGCCAATCCTAGAATTCCTATTTCCTTGGCCGGTGATTGGTTTTGAGGGTAAGACCCATTCTCCCCAACCCCAGTTCCCAGAGGAAGTCTATGGAAGCTTCTAGGAAAAGTCATTCTCCCTAATTTAAAAGTCCTTCAGCCATACGCTGGCAGTTTAGATGCAAATGTTTATAAACATGGAGACATCTAACAATCACATGGAGATAACCTCAGGAACCAAACCATTAACTGAGGCAGGCAGAGAAAAAGAGGTACACATCAAAGTCCCTGATTTGGGGCTGGGGATATAGCTCAGTTGGTAGAGTGCTTGCCTTGCATGCACAAGGCCCTGGGTTTAATCCCCAGCACACACACACACACACACACACACACACACACACACACACACACGCGTCCCTGATTACATTACCATCAGGCCATTTGAGCCTATTTCTGTGCTTTTTGTTAGAGGAGGTGATAAATGGTTTCAATTTTAAAACTACATGTAGTGGGGTATTGGGCAGGGTATCTTCTATTTGTCTCTATGAGTATGCTCTTCAGCTTCTTAGCTCTGCTCTTTGCACTAGAGGCTGATCAATGGACCACAACTGGCCCTCTTCTTACTTTCACAGAGTTTGCCAATGGGAAGCCTCAGAAGGGCACTGGAAGGAAGAGACTGAAGGCTGGGTACCTCAGACTAGCTATATCTCTTTGATTGAAGGTTATTGCTTGTTTCTGAAGGTACTTTATCTACAGGAGTAGTATCCTTCCAGGTTCTAGTAAATGGAGGTCTCTCTCTTTGGGCTAGGCGCTATTACCAAACAGCTCTGCAGATACAAGTCCCTTGATTTTGCTAAAATGCCCCATCTTTGTAAATAGTTCCTCTATAAAACCTTCCTTCAATGACCCTAATCTGAGTGTGCTATTTCTTTTCTTTCTTTCCTTCCTTCATTTCTTTTGTTTTTGAACCCAGGTGTGCTCAACAACCAAGCCACATCCTCAGCCCTTTTTATTTTATATTTCGAGACATGGTCTCGCTAAACTGCTGAGGCTGGCTTTGAACTTGCAATTCTCCTGCTTCAGCCTCCTGAGCAGCTGGGATTACAGGCATGTGCCATGTGCCAGGCTTGAGTGTGTTATTTCTTGCTGAGATCCTGATTGATGGAGGTATTCTCCTACTTGGAGCCAAAAGCAGCCTAAATGACACTCCTATACTGGACTCTAGTACTTAAAATCCAGGAAACATCACAATACAGTAAATTCCAGGAACATTTCCCCTTCTAGTTTCTGTAGAGTTAGTGTGCTTATGGGTGGTGGGAGGCAGTTGTTGATGTCAAGGGGGAGGAAATAAATGGCACGTTCATATTTTCTGAGTAACCCTGGAGAAAGGAGTTGATGAGAAATAATCTTCAACAATACATAGTAAACATTTATACACATTTTAACTCACAATAAACTTGTGAGGTAGATCTCTTGATTTACATTTTATAGATGGGGTCAAGTGAGGATCAGAAATGTGAAGTAACTTCTCAGTACTGTAGCAACAGGGTGAACCAGGAACGGAAACCAGATCTACTGACTCAAACTTCTGTGGTTTTCTTTCCCAAGGGCTTGCCCTCCATCCATTAATCAAGTCCAGGAAATCAGGATGGAACAGAAAAAGAAAGGGAAAGGGAAGAGGTAGGGTGATCTGGGAGTTTATGCTGCCCTTCTTATTCTCATTTAAGAATTTTCTGAAATTCCTTTAACATCTAAGAAAAACCACATATGCTAAAAAACTTAGCCCAACAGCTTACAGTAGCCTGGGATTCCAGAATAAATACTGAAATTGGCAGGACACATAGTATCTTTCCTCTCATGGGTCACGTGAGGACATTGCCTAATATCTGTCATGGGTATGTCTGTGAATATATATTTATGTCTCATCAAACCCTTAGATGCCTCTTTCTTGTGCCAAAAAGAATTTCTGTGTCCTGTCTTCTGATTTAATTTAAAAGCGTCATCAAAATCTGGCCCTAAAGACCTATAAATTTTCTTCAAAAAAGAGAAGAGGTTTGAGTATTCTCCCAGCCTGCTAAAAGAATGGCTCATATGAAATCATGCCAAGTGCTGAGTAAATGGGAGGGGTTTTTTTAGTGGAAACCATAATGCTATGCTGTGGCCACATTTTCACAATACTTTGGGGGTGGGAGGGTGGCCCCTCTGCTTGGATAGGCTGGAAGGCTATTTAACATTTTGTTCAGAGGAAAATACAGCCTAGATTGAAGAGTCAAGACCAAGTCATGGGACTTGCTGGAGTGAAACCCTGGCACCAACCCCAAATGCTTCTAGACAGCTGTGTCTTCACCCTAACAAAACCACCTAGAACATGTCTATATGGAAAATAACAAAGCAAAATCTAGCAGCCCACAGAATTTCAGTACGTGGCATCTGAAGAAACTGATCCTCAAGTCATCTAAAATCTGGCACTTGTTCCCAAGAGCACCTGAAGGTGTTTTTCACCTGTAAAAGGATAATGATGTAGTGAAGTTAATTAGTCATTTTAGAAACCATTTACCAAGTTATACTTTAAAACACCTGGCTCTTATTGATATAGGAATATATTCAAGACCTGTACTAGGTGGAGAGGCAGGCTGTAAAACAGTTTTTGCAGAAAAAATATCCATCAAAATATGTGATAAAACCTAGAGACCAGGTAATGGAATGTCAACTGCTGACTGAGTATTGAGCTTATATGTTATTTATCCCATTATAATTTTCTGCATTTTTGCAACACAAATACAATTAGATCAGAAGGTTTGTTAAAGAAAACAAGAAAGAGCTGTTACTGGGAAGTATCACATACACAAGAAGTTATACACATCTACCACATGACCAAAATTACTGGAGAGGGCTCAGCGAAGTCAGGCACTGAAGAAAAAAAAAACACCCAAAGTAATAGCAGGTATTTTTTTTTTTCCTTTTTAATAGAATGGGCCAAAAAGTTTCCAAGAATTTCAGGTAAGCTTAGTCTAGTATTACCTTAGGAGTATCCATTTTAATAAAGCAGCTGTATTCAACCTTGTAAGATATTGAGAAGTCTCTTACACATTGCTGGTGGGACTGCAAATTGGTGCAACCACTATGGAAAGCAGTATCGAGATTCTTCAGAAAACTTGGAATGGAACTACCATTGACCCAGTTATCCCACTCCTTAGTATATGCCCAAAGGACTTAAAATCAGCATATTACAGTGTTGTAGCCACTTCAATGTTTATAGCAGCTCAATTCACAATAGCTAAGCTATGGAACCAACCTAGGCACCCTTCAGCAGATGAATGGAAAAAGAAAATGTGGTATATATACACAATGGAATATTACTCAGCAATAAAGGAGAATAAAATCATGGCATTTGCTGGTAAATGGATGGAACTGGAGACTATCATGCTAAGTGAAATAAGCCAATCCCCAAAAACCAAAGGCTGAATGTTTCCTCTGATATGTAGATGCTAACACACAATAATGGGGGGAGGGAAGAATAGAAGTTCAATGGATTAGCCAAAGGGGAATGAAGGGAAGGGAGGGGAAACAGGAATAGCAAAGATAGTACAACTAAGCATGGCGTGGTGGCGCACACCTGTAATCCCAGCACTTTGGGAGGCTGAGGCAGGAGGATCGCGAGTTCAAAGCCAGCCTCAGCAATGGCGAGGCACTTAGCAACTCAGTGAGACCCTGTCTCTAATAAAATACAAAAAAGGACTGGGGATGTGGCCCAGTGGTCGAGTGCCCCTGAGTTCAATCCCTGATACCAAAAAGAAAAAAAGATAGTACAACTAATTGGACATAACTTTCCTATGTTCACGTATGAATACATGACCAGTGAAACTCCACATCATGTACAACTGCAAGAATGGGATCCTGGGAGGGAAGGGGGCATAGGGACAGGAAAGATGGTGGAATGAGATGGACATCATTACCCTATGTACATGTATGACTGCACATATGGTGTGATGCTACATCATGTACAACCAGAGAAATGAAAAGTGATGCTCCATTTGTGTACAATAAATTAAGATGTATTCTGTTATCATGTATAACTAATTAGAACAAATAAAAAAATGCCTCAAAAGAAAAAATAAAGAATGGGATCCTAATTAGAATAAGTTATACTCCATGTATGTATAATACATCAAAATACACTCTACTGGGCCGGGCACGGTGGCACACGCCTGTAATCCCAGTGGCTCAGAAGGCTAAGGCAGGAGGATCTTGAGTTCAAAGCCAGCCTCAGGAAAAGTGAGGTGCTAAGCGACTCAGTGAGACTCTGTCTCTAAATAAAATACAAAATAGGGCTGGGGATGTGGCTCATTGGTCAAGTGCTCCTGAATTCAATCCCCAATGTCTCCCCCAATACACTCTACAGTCATGTATATCTAAAAAGAATAAAAATAGATATTGAGAAGTATTTATTAAAATCTGTACTTTTTGAGAACTAATAGTATTTTCACCTTTTGGTTTATATCAACCTAATACGACTCTGAATGACTAAATGCCTAATCTTCCACACTAATCTTAAATGCTTATACTTTTTTTTTTTTTTTTTTTTGCAGTGCTGGGGATCAAATTCAGGGCCTTGTGCATACTAAGAAAAAACACTTTATCACTGAGCCACATTCCCAGTCTTTATGATTTGAAAATTTGATTGACAGAGAAAGAAGACCAAATTAGGCTGAGAATTATCACCTACTGAGAAGGACACTTTACCTTGCCTTATTATAAAGGAGGGAAAATTTAAGAAAGTCACTGAAGGACTCACCTTGCCAGCAAGATCCCCTGGTATTCTTCCAGTTGTCGCATGAAGCTGGGGTTGGGCTTGGTCACTGTTCGTCTTTCTTTCACGTAGTCATAGGCTCGGTCCAAATTCCAGCCATATTCCTTCATTGCATAGGCAATCACTGTGGAGGCTGAGCGACTCACACCCATCTTGCAGTGCACAAGGCATTTAGATCCATGTTTCCTGTTTAGGAGATTGGGGTAAAGAATAGAGGAAAACAGTAGTTCATTTTAAAAGCTGGGTTCTAGATTTTTTTCCCCCAAGTCTTCAGTTCTGCCCTTCTATTTTCTTGTATGTAATCCCCCCATTCTTGGTACACTTATGTACACTATGATCAAATATAGGCATAAAGTAAGCAGGTCTTAAGTGTGCTCTTAAATGATGTTCACTAATATTAAGTCTTTTTAATTCATTCAACAAACATTTACTAGACATTTACCATATGTAAGATAATGTTCAAGGTGCTGAGATGTAAATATAAGTAATACAAAGCTGTTACCCCAACCCTAATTCAACAGGAGGAATAGATAATTAAAATTCAATATGGTCAGTGCAATGATGGTCACAGAATGTAGAGGAAGCACTTTGAATTTAGAGACTACAGCCCAATCTGTGTGTGAAGGAGGCTTGCTCCCTCACAGCCCCAGGAACATGTTTCACAGCTGGCACTCTTCTGATTTACAGGTGTGATTCATCTAATTTATTCAAATGTTTTGAGTTATTTTCAGTTTAAATTTCAGTAAGGGTTCTGTCTCTTGAGGAAAGCACAAACCTAATGAAACCAACCTTCCTCCCTATTCAGACATAGTTCTGAATATTACTTTTCACAACCTGTGTTCTGATCAGAGATTGGCAGGTATACAAACCAGGGAGTTGAATGGAAGCATGTAAGGAACCATTTATTGCTAGTACACATGGGTTCTAGAATCCTTCCCAAGTATCTATTTCAAAAAAATCAAAGTATGTACATATTAGCATAAGGGGAAATCTCTTCACTCATTCACTGTGTGATGATGGTAGACTAGCTTCCTCCCAGAAGCTTATAACACTGCTACTGGAGACAGAGACTTATGAATGTATTAAGTTATCAATATAAGGAAGCATGAGGTTATGTGCTGAAATAAGTGAGTCAGATAACCTACAAGAATGTAGAGAAGACTCTGGAATAATAGAAACAGTCACAGAAGGAAGATTAGACTCTTGCCAATCAGGTGTAAAACTTTGGTGTCTTCAGGATATTGTGAGTGTCACTCTGTGTGCTTACATATTATCCCAATGACTAAGAATTATTTGTTTTACTTATTACACACTAGCACTTTTGTTTAAACTACAGTTAGAAAGCCAATGCACAGTGACTTAAATGAAAGTTTAGACACATGCTCTTTATTTTCCCATTGAGTTCTGACAACATTGAAATATCAATTTTCAGGTTTATGCCTGTAGACATGGAAGGAGCTCAAACTTGGACAACCAAAAGTCAAATTATGAAATCTAGCTTCATGAAAACATCTTTTTGGCATATTTGCAACAAGGCTTTTTCAGAGGATAGCTTCTAACTCATGTAATGAAAGATATAAGTCAGTTCTCACCTAACCTGATTCCACACTTCAGTTTGAGCTACCTCTTCCTGGCATGAAGAATCAATTGTTCAGTTAAGCCTGGCATCATATTAGGATCAGGGCCCTGATACATTAGAAACAGGAGGCACCCAGGGCACAGCATTTAAGGAGGCTTAATTACTACCTCTCACATGCTGAGTGGGGGTGCCTCCATTTGTGCCTTGGGTGCCTCATGTGTCCCCCCCATCATAACTGGCATCAGCCTTTCTTTTCATTGCAATTGGGGCCATGCCTTGAACTCTAGCCACTTGAGCTGTGACCATGACAACTTACCTAGTCTTTCTAGTTCACTTTCCTTATGGAACTAGACTATTTCTGTATATTTATGGACTGTGAAATAGACACAACCTTGGTTCGAGTCCCGTCTCCATCACTTGTTATTTAACCTTTGTGAATCTCCTTTCTGTGGTCTGTCCTCTCTGGATTTTAGAAAATATCACACGAGAGAATGCACATAAAGTAACTGGCACAAAGTAGGCATACCATAAATGGTATTATTACTGGGAATAATTTGGTAGTAGTCTTCAAGAATATAAAACACTTTCAGGTAATAGCTAGAGGCCAAAGGAACAGGCTCAAAGCTAGAGTATGAGAATTCAGGGTAACTACAAGGAGGAAAGGTACTGACTATGAGGGTCCTTAAGAGAAGGGCATAATCATTCTTGTAGGACTTTAAGAACAGAAGCATTGGACTGGGGTTGTGGCTCAGCGGCAGAGCGCTCGCCTCGCACGTGTGTGGCCCAGGTTCGATCCTCAGCACCACGTAAACATAAATGCAAATGCATTGCATTGTGTACAGCTAAAGTAAATAAATTAATATTAAAAAAAAAAAAGAACAGAAGCATTTTTCATCTGAAAGGGATGGTGTGAATGTAGTCCTACCTGCAGGAGGATGTGCCAACAAGCTCAGTTACAGTCTCTTCTAGTGAGGGAATGAATACAAATGACAAGAAAATCCTCAGGGACTAAAAAAATGTCATGTTAATATTAAGACTAATTAATACTAAATACTAAGTAAATACCAAATAATTTCACTTACAGAGCTAATTAATTTAAGGAAGATATCCATGAAGGGTCAGAGAAAAATTCCACCATTAAAAGTATGATAAAAATAAGGTAAAATTTCCTAAATTCACTGTTTCTTTCTTTACCTTCAGAGAGGAGGACCTGGTATTCCAGCTATTCAGAATAATTTCTGTTCTCTTACAAATTTATCCTCGTGGAAACTTAAGAATTTCATTTAGAATTTCTTCTATATCTCATTTCTATTTCTTTAGCTGAAGTGTAACTCTACTTTCTTTCATTTTATGCTCAATGAAAATATGAGGTCAATATGAGGTCACTTCTAGGGGGATTCATTTACTCAAAGGAAAAGTATCAGGTCATTAGTCTTTTGCCTAGGATTACAAAATCTTTTCTCTTTACAACCTTTTTTTCCGAATACCATCAGTAAATTATCTATAGCCTTTGGCCCCAGCCATGTGTGGTGCATCATGAGAAACTGGGGTCAGAACATGCAGGGCTATTTACTTACTTTGCTTTAGAGATGAATTTATAAGTGTCATTCCAATAAGCCAGGAGATCTGTTGCTTCTTCATCATATACCCGGATGTTATGATACTCAAAGACTCCTGGGAAGAAGTTATCTATCTCTCGAGTGACATTCAAGATATAACGTACTCTGTGAGGAAACCAAGAAAGAATATATATTCTACTAATCAGGTTAAATAAATTCTCAACACTATTTTTCTTTTTCCACAGTGCTTGGGATTGAACCCAGGGCCTTGCTAAAGGTGGCAAGCACTCTTATCACTGAGCTACATCCCCAGCCCTCAGCACTGTTTTTCTTAATTAAAACTTGTTTACGCAATTGATTAAAATTAAACACAAAAATAATGATAAAAAGCTAAAAAACTAAAAGTAGAGAAGCTGTTTCACAGGGCACACCTGGGCATGAGGGTGTCACTGAGCAAAAAGCTATCTTCCATGTCAACATCTAAATTGTGTAATTACAATCTCATCTTTGATAGTCTCTTAAAAAAATAGTCCTGTATCTTACTCCAAAGAAGGAATGTAAGATCCATAACCTAACAACTTCTTTCTGTTAGTAACATTACCAATATTAATTTTTGTTAGAAGTTTTCTGTATAAAATCAGAGTACTAACATGTACCTGAATAAAAAAAAGAGAAAATGAAAAAAGTTTTCTAGCAGAACATCAAGTATATCTATTTCAGATATAACAGCAATACTATAATTGGCAAGTTTAATTGTTAATAGCATCAATGTCCTATTTTTCTAAATGCCAGGTTGTTAGGTTTGCACTATTACTCTCTTCATCTACATGAAAGGCAAATGAGGTCAGGCCTGGGAGGGTCAGAGGAAAGCTGGACTTGAAACTCCTTTAACTCTATCTGGCAGCATTCCTGGCGATATGGCAGCAGATGTGTCTGAGG
Source organism: Tamias sibiricus (assembly GCA_025594165.1). Classification (NCBI taxonomy): domain Eukaryota; kingdom Metazoa; phylum Chordata; class Mammalia; order Rodentia; family Sciuridae; genus Tamias; species Tamias sibiricus. Next base: position 47,098,492 of record CM046660.1, read on the forward strand.
GTTCTTCCATACAGATAATGCTTGCAGAAAAGGGTTTCTCTATTAAAAAATTTCTTCCTTTTCTTCTCTAACTGTACCATCTCAACAGATACTTGGGTTGAGTTTACCAGAGGTTATCTTTCCTCAGTGCTGTGTGGACTTGAACATCACTAGTTTACTCCAACAACAGAACACAGATTAGCTCACTTCTCTCTGTAGAAGCTGCACTCTTCTCAGAATCATATGTGGGGTTCTACAAACTCAGTGTCTGAAGTCAAAGAAATGACTACAGAAAGAAAGCCACAGCTAACCAACTTTATGGTTGAGGCCAAGTAGCCAAAATTTTCTGAGACATGAATTCAATCTGTTTTAACTTAGTATCAAAACCTCTTGGGCTGGGGTTGTGGCTCAGCGGTAGAGCGTTCGCCTAGCATGTGCGCGGCCCGGGTTTGATCCTCAGTACCATGTAAACATAAATGCATTACATTGTGTACAACTAAAGCAAATAAATAAATATTAAAAAAAACCCTCTTACTAGAAAGGATTTTTTAAAATTTGAAAGTCAAGCACGTGGTAGGAATGTAAAATTGTATGACAACTGTGGAAAATAGTCTAGCAGTTTCTCAAAAAGGGTTGTGGCTCAGTGGTAGACCGCTCGCCTAGCACATGCGCGGCTCACATTCGATCCTCAGCACCATGTAAAAATAAAGACATTGTGTACAATTAAAACAAATCATATTTTAAAAAAAGGCTGAAGACAGTTACCACATGACCCAGTAATTCCTCTCCTAGGTGCAACCCCGGAGAAATGGGAAACAAGTCCACCCCAAAAGTTACACACTATGGTCATAGTAGCATCATTTGTGATAGATAAAAAGTAGCTGTTTGTCTGTTGATGGACATTAGCAGTTTTCAGGGATTGCGGGGAAGAAGGTAAATGGAGGTGACCAATTAAGACTACAGGCTGTCTTTCTGGGTTGAAAAAAAAAAAAAAAAGTTCTAAATTGCCCTGCATGGTGGTGCATGCCTGTAATTCCAGTGACTCGGGAGTCTGAGATAGGAGGATGGAAAGTTCAAAGCCAGCCTCAGCAACTTAGTAAGGCACTTGCAACTCAGTGAGACCCTGTCTCTAAATAAAATATAAAAAAAAGGGCTGGGGATGTGGCTCAGTGTGGTAACGGCTGTACAACTCTGTGAAACCTTTACTAAAATCCAATGAATTGTACATTTTAAATGGGTGAATTGTATGGTATATGAATTATATTTCAATAAAACTCAAAAAAAGGCAAGTGCACATCTCTTATTTTATTAAAATAAAAACAAACAACCTCCCACATCTGACCCCATACCTCAGTAATGGATCATGACACTAACTAGAAAGGGATTTCCAATTCTTTTCATTACATAGCTTCAAACAGCCCCTGCCAATTGGTACTGGCACTTTTTTTTTTTTTTTTTCCTTTGGTACCGGGGATTGAACTCAGGGGCACTCGACCACTGGGTCACATCCCCACCCTTTTTTGTATTTTATTAGAGACAGGGTCTCATGGAGTTGCTAAGTGTCTCGCCATTGCTGAGGCTGGCTTTGAACTTGCAATCCTCCTGCCTCAACCTCTCAAGTGCTGGGATTACAGGCATGAGCCACCGTGCCCGTCGATACTGGCACTCTTTGTAATTTCTTTGCCATCCATCTCAGCAGTAAGTGACTCCATATGGAGCAGCACTTTACTTGGGGTTAGGTTCTAAAGTCAGTAGGTTGTGTAGAAATGGCCTTATTGCCAAAATTACACTTGAAAATCCCATAAATCATCCACAGGGGGAAGAATACATGATTGTGTATAGAACCATGAACTATAATTCTTCACATACTAAAATTTAAGAAACACTGAATCTGCTGGGTGCCACGATACATGGCTGCAATTCCTCTTGAGTCATGAGGCTAAGGCAGGATTGCAAATTTGAGGACAGCTGCAATAGCCTTAGCAACTAGTGAGACCCTGCCTAAAAAGGGCGGGGGGGGGGGTGCAGCGGCTGGGGACGTAGCTTAGTAGTAAAGCCACTCCTGGGTTCAATACCCAGTACCACAAAACCAAAACAAAACAAAAAACCAAAACACTGAATTTAAGAAATGATATCTAAGTAGATGTCTGGACATCTAACCATTCTGTCTTATATACAATGAGATGTTGCATTTTATAATTAAGCCTTGTAAGAAGTAAATGATGGTGTGCTATTACATAATAGGGTGGCGACTACAGATAACAATACTATACTGTACATTTCAAAAGTCTAAAGGAAAGGATTTTGAAAGTTTCTACCATAAAGAAAAGAATATATATGAAAATATATGAGGAGATAAATATATTTAGCCCAATTTAAACATTATACAATGTATACATGTATTGAAACATCACATGGTACCCCATGAATATGTACTATTTTTACATATCAGTTTTTTTCAACTATATTTTTAGTTGTAGGTGGACACAACAACTTTATTTTATTTATGCGGTGCTGAGGATGGAACCCAGGGCCTCACACCTGTGAGACGTGTGCTCTACCACTGAGCCACAGCCCCAGCCCCACGTATCAGTTTTAAAAAATTAAAAATTAAAAAAAAATAAGTATATGAGAAGGATGGGTCTTATCTCCTGCTAGGGTTGTTCTAAAGTCAAAGTGTACAGACCCTGTGCACAAAGCAGATTCAGTATTATTATTCTAGTTGACTAAGTGGTCCTCACACTTTGGGGGCAACTTCTAGAATCCTAAGCAGTAAACAATTATGTAGGTTCATGCTTTCCAGGCTCAAAGAGGGCAAACAGCAGACATAGGATTAGAACCTAGATCTTGAAATTCCCAGACAGTGTACTAATTGATTTCCTTTGCTTATCTGTCATTAGGCAGTTCTTACGTATGTGTGAATTTCTCTATATTATTCATTCACATTTACTGAGCACACCCTTAGTATAAAGATCCGAGTTAGACAGACAAATTCATAAGATATAACCTCTGATATAACCTCAGGATATAACCTCTGCCCTTAAAAACTTCACACCCACTAGGCACAGTGGCGCTTGCCTATAATCCCAGCGGCTCGGGAGGCTGAGGCAGGAGGATCACTAGTTCAAAGCCAGCCTCAGCAATGGTAAGGTGCTAAACAAATCAGTGAGACACTGTCTCTAAATAAAATACAAAATAGGGCTGGGGATGTGGCTCAGTGGTTGAATGCCTGAGTCCGGTACTGGAAAAAAATAAAAAATTAAACTTCAGACCCAATCTTTATTAACTTAAAAGTTTCAAGTTCTATTTATTTTCAAATCTTAAACTAAGCAACCAGATTTTCCTCTCTGGAATTCTTTGTATAGCCATCTCATGCAAGTCCTATTCCAAGTTCTTTTTTTTTTTTTTTTTTTTTTTGTGTACTGGGGATTGAACTCAGGGGCACTCGACCACTGGGCCACATCCCCAGCCCTTTTTTGTGTTTTTATTAGAGACAGGATCTCACTGAGTTGCTAAGTGCCTCGCCATTGCTGAGGCTGGCTTTGAACTCGCGATCCTCCTACCTCAGCCTCCCAAAGTGCTGGGATTACAGGCGTGCGCCACCGCCCCCCCCGGCTCCAAGTTCATTTTAACAGTTATAAAATACCTTTCTTCTGGAGGGGGAAATAAGGAGTACGTATATAATAATGGGTAAAGATAATCAGGAGAATGCCTGGTAGTTGAGAAAACAAGCAGCCAGCAAGTTATCACTACCTCTGAGTCTCTGTTGGACTTATCTCTGTCTACAGTGAAGGCCCCCCACTCTCAACAGTTTTGCTAGAGATTGAACCCATGTCCTATGCAAATGTTCCATCCCCAGCTCAATTTTCTCTTCTCTTAATGGGATAATCTATTCTTTTAAAGTGAGGTTCAATGAGAAATTTAGTAGGCATTAGCTAAGAAGTAAAAAGGGAAGAATGGCAGCTTTTGCTTGCTGAATTGTCACTGTAGTCTCAATTACTACAATCAAACTTAATAACCATGCTGCTCGGGGACCCTTTTCTTAATACAAGTAAGTTTTATTATTCAATTTCAAAACTTGCCTACTTTAAGCCGGGCGCGGTGGCGCATGCCTGTAATCCCAGCACTTTGGGAGGCTGAGGCAGGAGGATCGCGCGTTCAAAGCCAGCCTCAGCAATGGCGAGGCACTTAGCAACTCAGTGAGACCCTGTCTCTAATAAAATACAAAAAAAAGGGCTGGCTGGGGATGTGACCCAGTGGTCGAGTGCCCCTGAGTTCAATCCCTGGTACCACAAAAACGAACAAACAAACAAACAAACAAACAAACAAAAAAAACTTGCCTACTTTATGTTCATAACCTACTTATTTTTCAAACAGCTAGGAAAGGATAAAAGGGGCTGAGTCTTATTTGAGTCTGTGGATTCCTAATACCAAGTACAGTGCTTAACCACAGAAGATACCCAATAAATGCTGAATGAACAGTTCTATGAACCCAAAATATGCAATTTTATGTCCTCTTACATAAAAACAGTAACCTGAGTGTGGCAGCACACATCAGGAATCCCAGCAGCTAGGGAAGCTGAGGCAGGAGGATCTTCAAGTTCAAAGCCAGCCTTAGCAACTTAAGAAGGCCCTGAGCAATGTAGTAAGACCCTGTCTTAAAATAAAATATAAAAAAGAGCTGGGGATGTAGTACAGTGGTTAAGTGCCCCTGGGTTCAATCTCTAGTTAATCAACCCACCCCCACAAAAAACCAACCAACCAACCAACTCTCCCAAAGAAAAAATGAAACAAAACAAAACCCCCAGGAACCAAAAAAAAAAAAAAAAAAAAAAAATATATAATATATATATATATATATATAAATATATGTATATATTTATATATATATATATATTTTTTTTTTTAGGTGCTGAGGATTGTGCATGCAAGGCAAGCACTCTACCAACTGAGCTATATCCCCAGCCCTACATTTTATTTTAAAGAGCACAACGACTTCATGTTTGTTCTTAAAAGTCTTCCATTAAAATGGCTGTTCTGTCTTGGAATGAAATAGGAACAGGCGGAAAATAGCCATTTTAATTTTTATTAGATTACACTTGATTAGAATCAGTAGGAAATAACTCTTAAGATTAAAATCAACCACTGATACTATGATAACATAAAGACTAAATAGGGGATTTTGTCACACAGTAGTGTCAGCAATTGCTTTGTGTGCTTACCCTCTGTTTTGTAAGTCCTCTAAATTGGAGGCGTTCCATTCTGAGCCCTATGGAGCAAAAAAGATAAGGTTAGGGAGTATTAGCAACTTAACTAAATACAATACTTGAAAAGAAGTACTGTGGAGGAAGAAGCAGAGCTTCTAAAAAGAGAGCCAATAATATCTATTCAGTGCCAGGCAATTTGTGTTATCACATGTCATTTTCATAAATAATAGTTATCTTCATTTTTACCGATAAGAGATAGTTATAAAATTCAAATCATCATTTTTTTCAAGAGCATAAAGTAGGAGAGATACCTTTAACCAATCCAATTTAAGCTAGATATGAATATTATGACCAAAGCAGCATTATTATGAACTAAATCTAGATTTGATTCCAACGACCACAATTTCTAGTGTAGTATATTCCATCTAAGAAGTTGGGGGGCAGGATAAGAGAGTGTGAGAGAAGAGAATGAAATAGAAGCTCTGTCAAAGGAGGAAAACATGATGCTCAAAAATTTAAGACAGAGGGCTGGGGTTGTAGTTTATTGGTAAGAGTACTTGCCTCACATGTGTGAGGCACTGGGTTCAATCCTCAGTACCACATAAAAGTAAATAAATGAATAAAGATAGGGTGTCCATCTACAACTAAAAAAATAACACCATTATCACATCCAAGAAAAATAACCCTAATGCAATAACAACCTAACACATCATCCATATTTTAATTTCTACAACTGCTCCTAGAGTATCTTTTTAAATTGTTCAATCACAAATCATACTTTGCATGTGGTTGCCATGCCTCTATTCTCTAATCTAGAACAGTCCATCTTTGCTTCTTTTTAAAAAATTTGTCCTAATTATTATTATTTTTTTAATCTTTCATGTTATTGGCATCTTTGTAGACTCCAGATCTGTTGTCTTATAGAACTCCCTACAATCTGGATTTAGTGATTAGATTCAGGTCAAACATTTTTGACAAGACTGTTAGAAGGATGATGTTGTATACTTCCTACTGCATCAAATCAGGAGGCACATAAAGTCAGTTTGTTTCACTATTGGTCATGTGGAGTTTGAACTTTTTACCTTTGTGTTGGCCATATTGCTCTACTGTAAAGACTTTTTTTTTTTTTTTTTACAATTAGTAATATATGGGTATTAGTCATCTTTGAAGTTCTGTGCACATACTGTTTTACAATAACTTTTACCCCTTGGTTATAGTATGAAACTAATCTTGCCCAAATCAATTACTGGAAGTTACAAAATGGTGAACCTTCTGCATGGTAGCTAATATTCTTCTATAAATAAGAGAACTTCATCTAACCATTCCTCCCATCCTCTTTTTTTTTTTTTTTTTTTTTTTTTTTTTAAAGAGGTACTAGGTATTGAAGCGAGGAGTGATCAACCACTGACTTATATCCCCAATTCTTTTTATTTATATATTTTTTGAGTTAGGACCTTACTAAGTTGCTGAGGCTGGCATTGAAATTGTGATCCTCCTACATGGGATTATAGGCGTGTGCCACTACACTAAACTTCCATCCTTTCTTTTAGAGTGTAATTATGGACTGGACTCTGGGTTTATTTTTTATGTAGTATGTCATAATCCACAACATTTTTTTTTTTTTTTTTTTTTTTTTTTTTTTGGTACCAGGGATTGAACTCAGGGGCACTCAACCACTGGGCCATATCCCCAGCCCTTTTTTGTATTTTATTTAGAGACAGGGTCTCACTGAGTTGCTAAGTGCCTTACCATTGCTGAGGCTGGCTTTGAACTCTCGATCCTCCTGCCTCAGCCTCCCAAGTGCTGGGATTACAGGTGTGTGCCACCACACCTGGCTCACAACATTTTTTCTTGACACTCAAATTGTCCTGAATTTGGTCAGTAAGAACCTCATCAAACTGGTTATTTCTGGTATGACCTCATTAGTCTTTGAGAACTTCCTTGCTTTTGGGTTCAAAAAGTTGTTCTGGGGGCTGGGGTTGTGGCTCAGCGGTAGAGTGCTCGCCTAGCACATGCGTGGCCCTGGATTCGATCCTCAGCACCATGTAAAAATAAATAAATAAAATAAAGGTATTGTGTTCAACTATAACTAAAAAATAAATATTAAAAAAAAAAAAAAGGGGGCTGGGGAGGTGGCTTAGCAGTAGAGCGCTCGCCTTGCAAGCACGCGGCCCGGGTTTGATCCTCAGCACCATGTAAACATAAATGCATTGCATTGTGTACAACCAAAGTAAATAAATAAATATTAAAAAAAAAAAAAAAGTTGTTCCAGATTCACTTTGTGAATGGAATCACCACTTCCCCCAAAGAGCCCTGGCTTCTTTTAGCAAAGAATCATATTCTGAAATCAAGATCTGGGCAACTTATCATTGCTTCTAAAACTTTCCAGTACACAAAGCTAGGAAAAATTCATATTCAACACCATAGGTTTCTTTCTCTCCCTCTTGCCCATTACCCATCATTTGTATCTCCCTAACCACAGTGAAAGTCCTTAGTTCCCAATAATTTACTTGCTCTCCTTACAAAATAGATTCAACAAATAGTAAGTACAAATTTTCTTTGGAGGTCCTCCCCGCAGTCTCCTAGTCGTAGCTCACTAAGGGTAAAACCACATGCTTACAAGTTATTTTAATTAATTTCTTTCTGTGAAGTCATCAATATGATATACATTTGGGGTAATTTGTCCCATAATTGTATTGAATTTTAGGACAGGTTTTCCCCATTCTTTTCTATTTTTTTTTTAAGTATCTAAAACTTTTACATGGTTTAAAGTAAAAAATTTATTTAAAAGCTTGGAAGTCTTGCTCCCATACCTATATATCTTCAATTCTCATGGGTGATCATTTTTATTGATGTTGATTTATTCTATTTACATTCTATTTTGAAAAAAAAATAAATACTTATTTTCTTACTCATATTACCAAAGTAATATACTACATATAATTCTTTGTTCTTCACTTTCCAATATATCTTTGAAACTATTCCTTTTTAAAAAATATTTATTGGGGCTGGGGTTGTGGCTCAGCGGTAGAGCGCTCGCCTAGCATGTGTGCGGCCTGGGTTCAATCCTCAGCACCACATATAAATAAATGCGCTGAGCCACAAACCCCAGCCCCTGAAACTATTCCTTATATAACAGTTTAAGTAGATCTATCTTCTTCTTTCTTACTTCTGCACAATACTTCAATAGGTAATGATATAATATTTTATTCAACTACTCTCCTACAAATGGTGTTTAATTTTTGTGGAAGTGGGATTGCTGGGCTAAACTAGTTTTGTCGGATACTGCTAAATTCCCCTCCACAGAAACTGAAACAATTGTGCATTCTCACCAGCAATGCATAAGAACTGCACTTTGCTCATGGCATTGCCAACAAAATGTGTGGTTAAGCTTCTGAATTTTTGGCAATCTGATAGGTATGAATTGTTATCTCTGGGTAGCTTCAATTGTATTATTCTTATGAGAAAAAATGAGCAACTTTTCAATGTTTGGGTCAATTTTCAATCTTTGGGCCAGTTTTCATGCCCTTTAAAAAGGCAAATATTTTAAAATAAGACTTTACCTATTTCAGAATTAAATGCACCAAGTAGAACTTAGCATCAGAATGCCTGAGTTCATGGTCATGGAAACCCAACTTGCTCTACCCCTCCCCCTCCAACCTGCTGCTTGCAGAACCTACTGGGAGAGACAGGTCTGGCCAGGAATTCAGAAGGGCGGGGTGGGAGAGATTTGGAGACTGAACTCAAGACCAGGAAACATAGGGGCTACAGGTAACATAGGGGACTAAGAATTGGCTCCCCCACCACACAAGTGGAACCTAGGGGAGATCCCTGGGGTATAATAGTCTTCCAGTATAAACTGGCAATTACTGGGCCCTGGAGGTGTGCTGATTTTAAATCTCCAGATAAACTAGCATTCAGTGAAGAGCCTGGAGCCTACCTAAACCTAAACCCTACCTCTAGGAATTCTACCTACAGGATTACCACTCTCACTACAAGTAATTCCAAGGGTGTAGCATCACCTAAACCTGCTGAGAAGCTGAGAATCCTTTGAACTCCAATGAAGAGAAGTCTTTTAACTTTTCACTGGGATTCTTTTTTTCTCTTTTCCCTTCCCTGTTTAAATTGTGACCTTAATGGTACATGGACATTTTTTTTCCCTCTCATTTCTACTATTTCTGAAGTCAGTCATTTTTCATGGATCAGTTTTTTGAGAACTAGGATGTTTGATTAGTATATTTTAGTTTTGTTTTTAATTCTTTTCTTTTAAAAAAATTTTTACTTTAGGGCTGGGGTTGTGGCTCAGCGGCAGAGCGCCTGCCTCGCAAGTGCGCAGCCCAGGTTCGATCCTCAGCACCACGTAAACATAAATGCATTCCATTGTGTACAACTAAAGCAAATAAATAAATATTTTAAAAAAGATGACTTTAAAAAAATTTTTACTTTATATACTTTTTTTTTTTTTTTTTTTTTTGTGGTACTGGGGATTGAACTCAGGGGCACTCGACCACTGGGTCACATCCCCAGACCTTTTTTGTATTTTATTTAGAGACAGGGTCTCACTGAGTTGCTAAGTGCCTCGCCACTGCTGAGGCTGGCTTTGAACTCGCGATCCTCCTGCCTCAGCCTCCCAAAGTGCTGGGATTACAGGCGTGCGCCACCGCGCCCGGCATATACATGTTTTTCACTTATCTGTTTCCTTTGATTCTCTTTCTCTTTTCTTCTGTTAGCAGTCAATCTCTAATGTTCTTTCATTCGTCCTTTAATTTTTTACTTCTATCTTCTCTCCTCCTCCCTGATAATCATCATATCCTATATCACTTCTGTTCTCCCCCCCCCGTCCACCACCTGAAATTGTAAACCTTTTTCCAAACTTGCTACTTTTATTGCAGGCAATAACTGATCACATCACTTCTGTTCACTGTGATAATTTACACTGTAGCCATCATAGTAGGAACTATTTGATTTAATGCTGTGTATTGTTTGCATTGATTGATATTATTTGTCTCCCCCTAAACAGTAAGGTATTGGAAACCTTCAGGGATACTACAAGTCCATAGGGTAGAAATTCTACTACCTCAGATACACATTGCTAGATGGGTAGACACACAAATAATGTGAAAAAGCAAGGGAACAAATCGCTCCAAACAAACCAAGATACTTCAATAACAGAATCTAATAATACCATGATGGAAGACATGTCAGAGAAAGAATTTAGAGTGTATGTAGTTAAACTAATCTGATGTGAGAAGTGATATCAAAGATAAAACACAGGAAATAAAAGATCACTTCAATAAAGAGATTCTGAAAAAAAAAATCAAGCAGAAATCCTCAAAATGAAGGAATCAATAAATCAAATTAAGAATTCATTGGAAAGCATCACCAACAGACTAGACTACTTGGAAGACAGAGTTTCAGGCAATGAAGAAAAAATATATAATCTTTTTTCTTTAAAAATATTTATTTATTTGCTTTAGGTTACACACAATGCATTTATTTATGTGGTGCTGAGGATCGAACCCAGGCCGTGCATGTGCTAGGTGAGCGCTCTACTGCTGAGCCACAACCCCAGCCCAAAATACATAATCTTGAAAACAAAGTTGACCATGGAGAAAAGATGAACAGAACTTCCAAGAAATATGGGATAACCTGAAAAGACCAAATTTAAGATTTATCAGGATAGATGAAGGCTCAGAGATAGAAACCAAAGCAATGTATAATCTTTTCAATGAAATAATATCAGAAAATTTCCCAAACCTAAAGGATGAAATGGAAAATCAAATACAGAAGTTTACAGGGGCCCCAAATATACAAAATTACAACAGACACACAACAAGGCGCATTATTATGAAAATGCCTTATATATAGAATAAGGATAGAATTTTAAAGGCAGCCAGAGAAAAACAGCAGGTAACATTTAGAGGGAAACCAGTTCAGATATCAGCTGATTTCTCAACTAAGACCCTCAGAACTAGGTCTTGGAATAATATATACCAAGCTCTGAAAATGAATGCCAGCCAAGAATACTATACCCACCAAAATTAAGCTTTAGAATTGACAATGAGATAAAAACCTTCCATGATAAACATAGTTAAAAGAATTCACAACTAGAAAGCCTATACTACAAAACATTCTCAACAAAATATTTCATAAAGAAGAAGTAAAAGTGAAAACGAGCAAAGGGAGGAACTAACTAGAAGAATAGTCAAAGGAGAAACTAATTCAAAGTAATAACCAGATATATATCAGAATGAAAGGAAATAAAAATCATTTCCAATAACAACATTGAATGTAAATGCCTAAGCCCATCCATCAAAAGACACAGATTGGCAGACTGGATTGAAAAACAAGACCCAACAATACGCTGTTTTAATTTAAGAGACTCACTTCATAGGCAAAGACGTTCACAAACTGAAGATAAAAGGATGGGAAAAAAACATATCATTCACATGGATCTTGTAAATAAGCAGGGGTTTCTACCCTAATATTAGATAAAGTGGACTTTAAGCCAAAGTTAATCAGAAGGGAAAAAGAAGGACATTTCATACTGCTTAAGGGAATGATATATCAACAAGACACAACAATTGTAAATACTTGTGCCCAAACCATGCAGTATCTACGTATATCAAACAAACCCTTCTCAGTTTCAAGAATCAAATAGACCACAACACAATAATACTGGGTAACTTTAACATGCCTCTGTCACCACTGGATAGATCCTCCAAACAAAAACTATATAAAGACGCTATAGTAAAACTACAAAGGACTTCAAGGAGGCACATTGGTGCACATCTGTAATCCCAGCAGCTCAGGAGGCTGAGGCAGGAGGATTGCAAATTCAAAGCCAGCCTCAGCAATTTAGTGAGGCCCTAAGCAATTCAGGGAGACCCTGTCTCTAAATAAATATTTTAAAAAGGGCTGAGGATGCAGCTCAGTGGTTAATTGCCCCTGGGTTCAATCCTTGGTACAAAAAAAAAAAAAAAAAAAAAAAAAAAAAAAAGCTATAGAACTAAAAACTACAATTGATAATTTACACTTAACAGACATATATGGAATATTTCATCCATCAATGACTGAATACACTTTCTTCTCAACAGCAAATGGATCCTTCTCTAATACAGACCATGTAATGTAAGCTACCTCAATTATGTGCATTTAGTATATTTCAATTTTGCCTCAATAAAGGTATAAAAAATAAAAGTAAATTAAGAAGAAAAAAAAAGAATACCTGAGTTCAAGTTCTGACTCTCCTCTTTCTGTGAGACCAAGTTCAAATGCTTGAACTTTCTCCCTTATCTATAAAATTAATATCCTTTCCATTCCAGTCCTTTTACTTAATGGGTACCTTTCTCTCAAATTACATAAAAGTTTATCCCATATTAATACGGGGCTGGGGCTGAGTGTGGTAGCACAAGCCTATAATCCTAGCAACTTGGGAGGCTGAGGTTAGGAGACTTTCAAGTTTGAGGACAGCCTCAGCAACTTAGCAAGACTCTGTCTCAAGATAAAAAATTAAAAGGTCCAGGCATGTAGCTCAGTGGTAAAGTGCCTCTGGGTTCAATCCTCAGTATAATTAAGTAAGTAAGTAAATAAATAAATTGGAAACTTCCTCTCTATCTAGAATCCTTCTCTAGATACTGTTATTTCTGTCCTCCCTTCATAGCTAAGATGAACAGAAAGATAGTCTAATGCTTTCTCTACTTCCTTATTTCCTACATGTCTCAACCCATGACAATCTGGCCTCTACCCTTATTACTTGTGCTAATGTTACTAGTGATCTCTTCTAATTATCTAATAAAGGGTCACCTCTGTATCCTTATTCTACTGGTTTTCTCTGAGTATCTCTCTGATGTGGTTCAGCAGTATAAATAACCTAGTCGCATGCCTGGAACAATAAAAAGGATCAACAAATGTTTGTTGAATGAATGATCAAATAAGTAAATGAAGCATTTAGAAAACTGCCAACTGTTATATAAACATATCATATTACAGTTAGACTGCTGAACAGGGAGATCTCAAGGACACTGTGCTGAAGTTCCATTTAAGAAAACATCGGTAAGTAATGTCTACCGATGAGGACTCATTTGACTTGTTATGGGGGAAAAAAAGGAAGGTTCTGAAGGCTCTGTGCTCAACCTTAGAAAACTAGTCCTCATACTAGAGAACTACAAAGGACTTCAAGGAGGCAGACACCAAACAATAAGGGTCAAGCAGCTGAACTGAAGCCAGGGAAATGTGAACACTTCACTTCTTAATTTAGAACTCTGTCCAGTTAGATGGAAATAACCCTGGAGAGATGGGAAAAGTCCATGGTTTTAACCTACCTGCCCAGAGAGAATTTAATCTGACAATCTACAGTGATCCCTATCCAGAGGCAAAATAAATTGAAAACACTGGTTGCTGACTCAGTGATAAAGTGACTTGGGCTGTGGGTAGGGCTACTTCAGGCTCAATCTGAAAGAACTGGAGTCACCTTGTTGTAATTACTTTTCTATCCTCTATATAGGAATTTCAGACCCCTGGGGCTCTCCACAGAACAAAACATTTTTAAAAAAATATTTATCTATTTACTTTAGTTGTACACAATGCAATGCATTTATGTTTATGTGGTGCTGAGGATCGAACCTGGGCTGCGCACGTGCGAGGCGAGCGCTCCGCCGCTGAGCCACAACCCCAGCCCCAACATTTTTTTTTTTTACTTCAGGCTTTTCAGGTTTATAATGACATAATTCCTTAGGGATTTTTACTTTGTTCTATATAATTATGCATAACATAAACTTACTGAAATGTAAAAAGATTAGGGCTATCATATACTTCTAAGTAAATTCATTTCCATTTTTCACTCTGGTTTCTCCCACATTATGCACCAATACAAAGACCCAAGTAACTGATTTCTTTTCAAATGTTGTCCTCAGGAAATAGCCCTGCTGTTTAGGAAATACTCGAACAGTTCCAAGAAAAATAAGAGAACACAGTTTTAGCAAATAAGGATTATACTGGGGGTTCTGCTAGGATAAATACAACTTGACATAATCTCCAAGGATGAGTATCCCTGTCCACATCTTTTTTTTTTTTTTAATATTTATTTATTTATTTACTTTAGTTGTACACAATGCAATGCATTTATGTTTACATGGTGCTGAGGATCGAACCCAGGCCGCACATGTGCGAGGCGAGCACTCTGCCGCTGAGCCACAACCCCAGCCACCCTGTCCACATCTTATTTATCATATTATACCTATACTTCCATCATGTAAGAGTCATATTACTATGATACCAAGCATATACTATTAACTTTTCATTTTAAGAGAATTTTCTGTTACACATCTTCAGTACAGATATAAAAATCATGAATATGATAATAACAACTCACTTGATTACTGTCTCATCTATTCATATACTCTTCATTTCTCTGCACCTAAAGTAAAAGTAACTAGTTTGAGGCTGAATTTTTCTATACTAGGGATTGAACCCAGAGCACTTTACCACTTAGCTACATTCCCAGCCCTTTTAATTTTTATTTTTGAGACAGGGTCTTGCTAAATTCCTTAGGGATTTACTAAATTGCTAAGGCTGGCCTCAAATTTATAATCCTCCTGCCTCAGCCTCTGGAGCAGCTGGTATTACAGGTGTGTGCCACCACACCCGGCTTTTTTTTTTTTTTTTTTTTTTTTTTTGAGACAGGGTCTTGCTAAGTTGCCAAGGCTGGCCTCAAACTTTTGATCCTCCTGCCTCAGCCACCAGGGTCTGAGATTATAGGTATATGCCACTGTACCCAGTAACATCCATATCAGAGATCTTCTAGGAGCACTGCTGACTTTGAAATTTGGTTGGGCAAAGGCTTCTATCTCAGAGAAGTTGCACACATATACTTGAGAGTGTGAAAAAAATTTCTTCTTGCTTCCCATCAATCAATCTTATCTTTGTACTGCAGATCCTTTTTGTTTGTCGCAAGCTGGGAGTTAACCAGGGATCAAGTTTTCTCTAAACTATGTTCTACATGTTCCCTCTCCATACCAGCTATTACCTTTCTAAATAAATAGATCTCTTTGTAGTATACTGCAGAACTGAGCATTCTTCCAGAGGGAGGGAGAAATCCTGCTGCCTGTCTTCACACAATCTGGTTGAATTCCCAGCACGGCAGCTATGCACAAGATGAGATTACTTTGCAGAAAATTAACACCACCACTTGCATTGGAAGATAAGATCTCTTTTTCCATGTCAAATGCTAGGAAGGACAGCAGTGTACAGACTCACTGGAGAAGATGCAGGGGCTTGGACACAGGATATGGTAGTGCAAACAAAGGGTGGAAATCACCAAGAAACAGGTATAAGAAGATGCTTAGATAATGTGTTAATACATTTAATTTTGTTGGATAGGAGGTCCATTCTTTAGAAAACAGAATAGTTTAAGAGATCTTCCTTTGCTCAAAAACATGTACAAAGATATGCATTTTAAAAATAAAAACTGAGCTAGGAGTGGTGGTACACACCTATAATCCCAGTGGCTGGGAAGGCTGAGGCAGGAGGATTGCCAAGTTCAAAGTCAGCACCAGCAACTTGAGAGGTCCTAAGCAACTTAGCAACACCCTGTCTCAAAATAAAAAATAACAAAGGGCTGGGGATGTAGCTTAGTTGTTAAGCACCCTTGGGTTCAATTCTCAGTACCCCAAAAAAGTAAAACCTGTATGACATATAAATGGCAGATACATGTCCAAACTCACACAACATACAACATCAAGAATAAACCCTAATGAAAATGATGGATTTTGGTTGATAAAAATGTGCCAATGTAGGTTCATCAACTGTAATAAACGTTACCATTCTGCTGATGTTGATTATGGCATGCATGTTGGTATATGGGAAATCTTTTTTTATGCTCAGTTTTGCTGCATATCTAAAACTGCTCTAAAATATAAAGTCCATATATGATGTGTGTGTGTGTGTGTGTGTGTGTGTGTGTGTGTGTGTGTGTGTGTAAATATAAAAGTAAAAATGAAGCTGGGCACATTGGCACATGGCTGTAATCCCAGCAACTCAGGAGGCTGAAGCAGAAGGATTATAAGCTCAAGGCCTGCCTCAACAATTTAGTGAGATGCTGTCTCAAACAAACAAAAGGGAAATGTAATTCAATGGTAAAGTACTCCTGGGTTCAATCCTCAGTACAAAAACAAAAACAGAGCAGGGGAGTCAGTGGAGGCACAAAATGTGACAAAGACGGTCTGTTTTGGTGGTAATTAAATAAGATTTATTGTCATCTAAAATTTCTACAATAAACAAATTATTTTTGTAATAAGGAAAAATCTCAAGAAAGAAGAATTGTGGGGTTGGGATTGTGGCTCAGCGGTAGAGCGCTCGCCTAGCACGTGCGTGGCCCAGGTTCGATCCTCAGCACCATGTACAAATAAACACATTGTGTACAACTAAAGCAAATAAATAAATATTAAAAAAAAGAAGAATTGTGAAATCATAAGATATATCTACTACAAGTACAAATGCTTTTTTTGGTACTGGAGATAGAACCCAGTGCTTTACACATCCTAGGCAACTGCTCTACTCCTAAGCCATATCCCCAGCCCACTTGAATGTTTTTGTAGTTGATTAGGGAAATTTTGGGGGGAATTAAATTTTTAAAAAGTACTATTAAAATTTGCCAATTTCCCTCAGATATACCATATGAGGAAATGTTAAAAAGGAGGAAATACTAGAGAGGGTGGCAACAGAACTATAAGGAAAAGTATGCCTAGGATAAAATAGGATGAACGATCAGAAATTGGCTGTATTTGATATTTATCATGTCTACATTCATTAAAAATCTAAGCTCAGGGAAGGGGGTGTGTAACACAGATACATAGCTCTTGCCTAGCATGCATAAGTCTCTGGGTTCAACCTGCAGCATGGCAAAAAAATAAAAATGAAAAACACAAAATAATTTTAATTAAAAAAAAAAAAAAAAACCCAAGTGCACTCAAAGTGACTCAAGTTTGTAGCTCTGGTCACTTTCTAATATGAGCTCTTTTTGGCTACAGGCGTTTGCCCTTCTTTAAAAAAAAAAAAAAAAAAAAAAAAAAAAAAAAAAAAAGAGAGGTTTCATGGCTATAGTTTGAAGGGAGCAAGGCCCATCTGAATGAGTGACTTCTAAGATTTATACAGTTAATACTTAAGATTATTCCCAGCAATATATAAGCACAATATCTTTGAACCTTCATGGAAGTATACATAAGGGACAATAAAACCAGGTACCTTACAAATAGGTCAGTATGATCTACATCCAGAAATGGCAACATTAGTCAAGTTAAAGTACTGGAAAAGAAGTTCCCTTCCCAGCTCTGAGTGATTTCATAGTTATAGTTAAGTATGAATCATTCTAGAGACACACATACTCTAGAACATAACAGATTAACTCAGCAGAACCCTTTTACAGCACAAAGTTTAATTGCCTGGTGAAATAAACTCAGTAATAATACTCAGTAAGGTGATCCAGTTTAGTCAGTTCCTATGCATTTATCCCTCGTCTCTCCTGTTTTCCACCTTATAATCTTCAGAGTTCACAAATGTACTCATCAGAGAAAGGAAATGAAACACAAACCAGTTGATATAGTTCCTTGTTAACATTTGTGGCCAAATTTATGGGAAGTGAAAAAAAAAATGGTTCCTATAGCATTCCTCATTGATTTTAATTATTCTTGTTAACCTTGTTCACTCTACTGTGTACAGATGAAAGCTAGAATTCTTTAACATTTAAGAGGAAAATGGGTCTTAGGATATTAGAAGCTTTCTTAATTCATCTGTCAGAGAGATCTCCTTGAGCTAATTATAGGTCATTGAGTGTTCAGGAACTATGAAGAACAATTTTTAGTCACTGATGTTTTAGTAATCAGAAAAAGCATGGGGTGGGGTGTTGCTCAAAATGTAGCTACAAAATTGTGTGTGTTTAAAAGTCCAGGGCTGGGGATATAATTCAGAGGTAGGGTGTTTGCCTGCTTGCCTGGCATGTGTGAGTCCCTGGGTTCAATCCCCAGAATCACAAAAAATGAATAAATATGATCCAATGGTCTCTCAGTTATAAATAATTCCTACTTGTTCTGCTCAAATATACATTTGACAGACCTGCAAAAAATATTTTAAAGATCATCCTATTTAGCACTGTATAAAAACTATAGCCCACTGGTGTTTTTGATTTTGAGTACTATGAAAAGCAGATGAAATATTTAAAAACCCAGGGGAAGAAAAGGCTAAAGGCTAATTTATAGCATTTGCCAATTTTTTTTTTTTTTTTTTTTTTTTGGTACCAGGGATTGAACTCAGGGGCACTCTACCACTGGGCCACATCCCCAGCCCTTTTTTGTATTTTATTAGAGACAGGGTCTCACTGAGTTGCTAAGTGCTTCGCCATTGCTGAGGCTGGCTTTGAACTCATGCTCCTCCTGCCTCAGCCTCCCAAGTGCTGGGATTACAGGCGTGCGCCACCGTGCCCGGCTTATTTGCCAATTTCTTTGGTGTAAATATTTCTACTATAGTGAATCTTTTTGTACTGGGGATTGAACCCAGGGGTGCTTAACCATGGAACCACATCCCCAGCCCTTTTAAAAAGTATTTTATTTAGCCAGGTGTGGTGGCACACATCTGTAATCCTAGTGGCTCAGGAAGCTAAGGCAGGAGGATCACAAGTTCAAAGCCAGCCTCGGCAAAAGCGAGGTGCTAAGCAACTCAGTGAGACCCTGTTTCTAAATAAAAATACAAAATAGGGCACTGTGGAGTGCCCCTGAGTTCAATCCCGGTACAAAAATAATTTACAGAAAGGGTCTCATTAAGTTGGTGAGGCTGGCTTGAAGTTGCAATCCTCGTGCTTCAGTCTCCAGAGTTTGCTGGGATTACAAGCATGCATCACCATGCCCAACTTATGGTCAATTTTAATCCACCAGTTTGATGTTACTGAGTGAGAAAGTGGGAGGAGATGAGCATTAGCACACCATTATATTACTTCCACCATATGATAGATGTATGTATATAACCTTAAGAGCAGAGATATATTCAAATGCAGTGAAATGACTAGGAAGTGATGAGGTTTGAGTACTTACTACCTTCATTTTGAATACAAATTACATTTAAATATAAAATAAAATTTAACAATTTACTCCCTCCGTCCATCAGTCCATACAGGTATAGCTTCAACATATCACTTAAAGTGGTCCTTAAAACTTACCAGGAACACATGCTCAAATATTTGTGTAGGACTATCCATCTGACCAAGGATCACTATCATTTCGTTATCTATAAATTCCTTGAATTCTCGCAAGTTACACACCATCTGCATTTCCAACTCAGTTCGTATCTGAAACAAAGATTGTGACATATTATACTAATCCCTGTAAGGTCCCTCTGTACATTCAACCATGTGCCATTTCTAGCCCCACACCTACCGTTATCCCACTCCTAGCCTTGGAACAATGAGGATTTGAGGTCTCTTACCTCTTTGGACGTAATGTTCTCCAAATCCTTCTGCATCATAATCTCCCTTAATTTGGTTTTAATTAGCCTCTCTGTTCGTTCACGCTCAGTTGGTCTGAGAATAGAGAAGTGACATTTCTTAATCAGGAATTTCAGTATGTACCATTTGATTATGTTTCCAAATTGGCAAGCTTTGCCTCTTATTATATTGTTGAAATATGGGAAATGAAAATTATATTTTTAATAAAGTTTCTTTTTAAAATATATAGAATGCAAACATGTAAAAATTATTATTTAAAGAGGTTATATCTGTCTAAAAGCCCTTAAATACATGTAGATCCATGAAGGAGCAAAGACAAATTTGCTATATGGAGAGTAGTTCTTTAATGGAGAACCATATTCATGCTTCCCTATGAAGTATCCCTGGGTATCATTTGTTGAGCTAGAATACCCAGCTGGGTAGACAAGCAGTGTGACCCACTATGGTGGTAGGTCTTCTGTAGCTTAAAATGCCAGGCTATGCTGATCACTCATTGTTGTGAAATGAAAACAGGAAAGAAGGGAAAAGATCCTGCCTTCTGAATTCAGTAAGGAAACTTCTCTCCCTAATGGGTTATAATCCTACAATCCATTTACCTAGAGTACTTTCGTCCAAAATACTTTCCTTTTCATGACAACTCTCACACTACCTCTGTAAAGTTGTTATTCTCATTTTACAGATTAAAAAAAACCAAACATGGTACAAGACATACGAATGATCACATACACTGGCAGGAAAATCAGAATGCTTAACCTAGTCTAACACTCTACTTGCATGATTGTGTTGCTTTCCTTCATCTCTCATAAAAATAAAATTACTCTTGGAAGTTTAATATGAAATCAGACTAGGCAGTTGACTCTTCAATTACCAGGAAAGTATTGGTTCAATGTAACTGGATGTTTCTCTCTCTTTTTTTTTTTTTTTTTTAATATTTATTTATTTGCTTTAGCTGTACACAATGCGTTTATTTGTATGTGGTGCTGAGGATCGAACCCGGGCCGCGCACGTGCTAGGCGAGCGCTCTACTGCTGAGCCACAATCCCAGCCCTGGATGTTTCTCTTTAAAGGCATTATTTCATATTGTGTAGAATGTGAGGGGCTGTCAGAGACCACTGCCTGCCTCATCTTTCCCCCTAACTCAAGAAATGTATCTGCCCTACACCTCCTTATTTGGAGATGAATATGGACTAAGCCTTCAGGCATCTTGCCTGCCCTTGAGGCCTACAGCCTTTATCACCGGTGGCAAAAATAGCTTCAATAATCTCCAAAGATGGATGCTCTAACCTCACAACCCTGGAAGCTCTACACCATTTGGGCTCCTAGCTTTTCACAAACACTGCATAATACAGCTAATAACTGTGCCATTTCCCTGGCAACAAGCAAAGGCATCACAGTCTTCACTAGAGCAAAATTCTCATTCATGCTTCATTTTCCTAGACAGATCATGGTAAAAACAAATGTATAATTTCAGTCTTCTGTTTAAAAGCATATTGGTAAAAACAAATTTTAGCTGAGCACAGTGGCGCATGCCTGTAATCCCAGTGACTTGGGAAGCTGAGGCAGGAGGATCACAAGTTCAAAGCCAGTCTCAGCAATTTAGTGAGACGCTAACCAACTTAATGAAACCCTATCCAAATAAATAAGTAAGTAAGCAAATAAATAAATAAATAAATAAATAAATAAATAAATAAATAAAGGGCTGGGAATGTGGGTCAGTGGTTAAGTGCCCCTGGGTTCATGCATGGGTTAGATTTTCTAGTTTAGCAATATTTCTCCCAATACTTCAGACTTCCTTGAGGCAGCGGTTTGGGATAAGTCAGACTTAGGTTTTAATTGCAGGCCTTCTACTTAATTGCTGATGTAAACCTGAACAAGTTCTGTCTTTTTCCTGAGCCTGTTGCCTTTTCTATAAAATAAGGACAGTAATAGTATCTGTCTCCTGAGAGTCTTATGAGAATTAAATGAGATACCATGTATGAAGGGCTTGGCATAAAATTAGATGTACAATGGGGATACCATGCATGTATATTTTCTTCTTCTCCCCACTTCCTTGGATTTTAAATATAAAACTATAAACAGTACTTAAGTCCATTTTAGCACATATTCTTATAGTCTCAGCTTTGTTCCCCCTCTGCCCTCCAGCAGTACTAGGGATTGAACCCAGGAGCACTCTACCACTGAGCTACATCCCAGCCCTTTTTGTTCGTTTATTTATTTATTTATTTATTTATTTATTTATTTATTTATTTATTTATTTTTTTTTTGTAGTACCAGGGATTGAACTCAGGGGCACTCGACCACTGGGCCACATCCCAGCCCTTTTTTGTATTTTATTAGAGACAGGGTCTCAACGAGTTGCTAACTGCCTTGCCATTACTGAGGCTGGCTTTGAACTCATGATCCTCCTGCCTCAGCCTCCCAAGCGCTGGGATTACAGGCATGTGCCACCGCGCCCGGCTCCTGTTCATTTATTTTTGAGACAGCATCTTACTAAACAGTGGCAGGTCTTGAATTTGTAATCCACCTGCCTCAGCCTCCAGAGTCATGGGGATTACAGGTGTGTGCTCCTGTACCTGGCTCTCAGCATTTTATAGGCTTTTCTCATCAATTTAGGAAGGAGGATAAAATGAAAAAAGCATCACAACACACAAACATATCTTTCTTCTTTGATTTAATTAGAAAAAATTTGGAAAATATTTAAAAATACAAAGAAAGTAAAAAACCTAAAAATTCCTCTATCCAGAGACAATTGGTATTAATACTTTGATGTATAGTTTCCATGTATTCTTTTTCTGTGAATGGGTAGTCATTTATTGGTGAAATATACCTAAAAATTGGGATTATACTGTACATACTGAGAACTAATATTTAATGTACTTCTAACTAGGTGCCAGAGACAACCTTTTACTTAGGGATGTAGAAAGTTATGAGTAATTTTCTTTGCTTTCCTTTTCACTCTTTACTTTTTATGCTATAGTCTCAAAATTTTCAAAAAAAAACAGAAAAAAATGTGAAAGTTTTTTTCTCTCATGTAAGTATGGTTTAGAATGCACTTCCCTGAGCTAGATGAAACATTCCTCTGAAACACATTAACCAGCTGTAAAGCATGAAATCATGAATAATATTTTCATGAATAATATTACTATGAGATACTAAAAGGGTTAGGGTTATTGGAAAGGAGAGTCTAGTACCAATAACACCCTGTGCAAAAAAGATCCTAGTGCTTTTTTATTTTTAAATATTTATTTATTTATTTTAGTTGTACACATGCTTTTATTTATTTTTATGTGGTGCTGAGGATCAAACCCAGGCCGCGCACGTGCTAGGTGAGCGCTTTACTGCTGAGCCACAATCCCAGCCTGATTCTAGTGCTTTTTTTAAAAAAAAATTTTTTTAGACGTTAATGGACCTTTATTTTATTCATTTATTTGTATGTGGTGCTGAGAATTGAACTCAGTGCTTCACACATGCTAAGCAAGTGCTCTACTGCTGAGCCACAACTCCAGCCCCTCTAGGGCTTTTTTGACTGTTTCTTGCACATAATTCTTGGATATTTCACCTTCTCTAGTAAAAGTTCTTTATTAGACTATTATCTACATTGGCCTTATTTTTTTTTTTTCCTTAAAAATCATGAACTGTTTTTTGGCGAGACTAGGAATCTTAAGGCAAATCCTGTCTGTAAGGTCAGATAGTAAGTAGCTACTTTTCTTTTCAGCTGTAGAATGCCTTGTAAGTGCAGAAAGACCAATTCAGAGAAAAATAAACATCCTATTTAATTTCCAAAGCAGGAACTAAGTGTAAAAAAATTTCCAAAATAGTCACAGAAGTTTCAACACATAAACCTAAAAAAGAAATAAACATCAGCTCCACCTTAGGCCTTCATCCAACTCACAGTGCAGTAGGGAGATTTAATAAAATCTCACTGACAAGGACTTAAGGCAATGGTGGAGTAAGACACTTGACTGGTAAGATGTTCTAAAATGGAAACAGAAATAAGTTCAAAATCAGCTTACAATTTATGTGTTCTCTCAAATTGATTGGAAACATCTTGTTAAGTACTACAAACATCCCTCTAAATTTCTTGCCATTAATTTGCTGACCTAGTATTCCTTTTACAGACAAAGCAAACACAAACTTCAGCCTAACTCCTTGAAACTCAGATTTCAAATTAGTGGAATCTGAATAATGGATTTGATGGAATTGCAATTACTGACTGTGGAGCCTCCACTGTACTCAGGAGTGAAATTCCTCATGCCTTTGCAGGCAGGAGAATCAACAGGGTTGATGAGTGGCAGAGGCGTGTTGTAGATGGTGTCTAGTAAAAGTGGATAAGATTGATTCCTAAAACAGCATATTACAGTGACACAGCCACTTCAATGTTTATAGCAGCACAATTCACAATAGCTAGATTGTGGAACCAACCTAGATGTCCCTCAGTTGATGAACGGATAAAGAAAATGTGGTACATATACACAATGGAATTTTACTCAGCAATAAAAGAAAATAAACTAATGGCATTCACAGGTAAATGGATGAAGTTGGAGAATATAATGCTAAGTGAAGTTAGTCAATCTCAAAAATCCAAATACCGAATGTTTTCTCTGATATAAGGAGGCTGATTCACAGTGGTGTTGGGTCGGGGTACATATGAGGATTAGAGGAACGCTAGAAAGGTCAAAGGGAAGGGAGGGGAAGGAAGGGAGCAAGGGGGGATGGAGGGGAAAAAAAGAAAAGGTGGTTGAATAAGATGGATGTCATTATCCTAAATGCATGACTGAAGATTTGAATGGTACGAATATACATTGTATACAAACAGTGTTTTGTAAAAAGATGCTCTGTATGTTTATTATGAATTATAATGCATACTACTATTATAAATAAAACTTTGAATTAAAAAAAAGAAAAAAAAAGATAAGAAATCAGGGAGGAACATGCTGCCTAGGACAGAACAGAGAGGACCTTCACAACCTTCAGCAAGCTACTTACATGTCTGTGAAGAGAGCTGGAGAATCGGGCCGATGGGATTGCACATCCTGCATAGCATTCCATTCATTGACTGAGGATTGATCCGAGTTGATATGGCTCTCGTAATAACTTACCCAGGTGAGAAAAAGGCTGCCTGGGTAGTAGTTATGCATTCTGGCTACTTCACAAGCCTTGTGTAAACTCTGTAGAGCAGACCTGAAAGATACACTGGGAAATAAGCACTGTAGAATGGTGGGGTACCAAAAGGCCAATAACCCTTGTGTATCTCAAAGTCTTCTGATTTTTAAATTCTATAGAATTTGACCTCTAGGGAATCTACTCCCTGGAATTCAAGATTCTCTAATCCTGATGATATGGTATTGTCCATATTATTTAGACATTTGCTGAAAGATATGATGTATCCTTAAGGTTGGGGACAGGAGAAGGGGGCTGGGATTGTGGCTCAGTGGTAGAGTACTCGCCTAGCATGTGTGAAGCGCTGGGTTCAATCCTCAGTACCACATAAAAATAAATAAAATAAAGGTATTGTGTCCAACTATAACAACAACAACAACAACAACAACAAAAAAAAAAAAAAAAAAAAAAAGAAGAAGGAGGAGGAGGAGGAGGAGAAGGAAAGAAAGGAAAAAAAAAAAAATAAAAGGTTGCCGGGCGTGGTGGCGCACGCCTGTAATCCCAGCACTTGGGAGGCTGAGGCAGGAGGATCGCGAGTTCAAAGCCAGCCTCAGCAATGGCGAGGCACTTAGCAACTCAGTGAGACCCTGTCTCTAATAAAAAAAATACAAAAAAGGTCTGGGGATGTGGCCCAATGGTCGAGTGCCCCTGAGTTCAATCCCCGGTACCACAAAAAAAATAAAAATAAAAAAAAAAAAAATAAATAAAAGGTTGGGGATGGGGAAGAGAACTGACAACCCATCAGTGAAAGAGGTCTAGATACCTATAGAGCTCATGATGCTATAGTTGGAACCATGCTGGGGTTGTATTGCTAGAAAAGATCTCAACAATACTACACAAAGATTTCTTCCTCTTGGGGCTGGGGTTGTGGCTCAGCGGTAGTGTGCTTGCCTAGCATGTGCGGGGCGCTGGGTTTGATCCTCAGCACCATATAAAAATAAAATAAAGGTATTGTGTCCAACTACAACTAAATCAAAATATTAAAAAAAAAGATTTCTTCCTCTTTATGCAGAGATTGTGTAACAGAATACATGTAATAGCATACATTTCCCCATGGTTCTTAGAAGTTCCACAGAGATCACATACATAGATGTCCCTAAGCCATGAGGACATGCCCTTCAATATCCAGAAAGTACTAATTTAATGATGTTTTACCATTCATGGTGATTTGATCTCCTAGTCACTTTAAACCATTTATTCATACACACGAAATACCTTATTTATTTAAAAAAATTTTAAATTGTAGATGGATACAGTACCTTTATTTTATTTATTCGTATGTGGAGCTAAGGATCGAATCCAGTGCCTCACATATGCTAGGCAAGCGCTCTGCCACTAAGCCACAACCCCAGCGCCCATGAAATACCTTCTAAGAACAGTTTCGGTTATTCTTTTTTTGGTACTGGGGATTGAACCCAGGGGCACTTAACCACTGAGCTGTGTCCCTAACCCTTTTTATTTTTGAGACAGGTTTTGCTAACTTGCTTAAGGTCTCACTAAATTGCTGAGGCTGGGCTTGAACTTGTGATCCTCCTGTCTTAGCCTCTAAAGCTGCTGGGATTATAGGCATATGCCACTGGGCCTGGCTCAAATTTGAGCTTTGGTTAGTCTGAGACTTCTGATTCTGAACTCCCACGAAGGGTAAACAAAACTGAAAAGTATTTTTTGGTTATAGGCTTGGGAAAAGCTTGAGTCAGAATTGGTAGAAAGTAAGTTACACAGGAACAAAGACCTTTCAATGTTTTGTTTACTGATGTATTTGAAGTACCTAAAGGAAGGCTCAGCTCATTGTTGAAGCTCAATTAGTATCTGTCAAATAAAATGTCTTATTTTCTATAAACTAATGTCTCTCTCCTAAAGGACAGTTATAAGAAACTCTGTGGTCAGACTACTTGCATCTTTTTCTTAAAAATGCCTTTTTATTTATTTTTCTCTCATAACAAAAGTGAACCATGCTCACTTTAAAAAATTTATGAACTGGTGGGCATGATGGTGCATGCCAAAATCCCAATAGTTGAGGCAGAAGGATCACAAGTTGGAGTCCAAACTCAGCAACTTAGTAAGATCCTGCCTCAAAATAATAAAAATTAAAAGAGCTGAGGATGTGGCTCTTGGTCAAGCACCTGTGGGTTCAATCCCCAGTACCCATCACCCCAAATTTTATGGACTGGGGCTGGGGATGTAGCTCAGTGGTAGAGCACTTGCTTAGCATGCACAAGGCCCTAGGTTTGATCCCCATCACCACAAAACAAAACAAAAACCCAACAAATAAACATACAAAAACAAATTCAGACAAAAGACAGATATATCCTGTAATCCTATCATCAGAAACAACCATATTAAGTTTAAGTGTAGATCTTTCCAGTCCTTTTGCTTATGTATAGATCCTTAAGTAAATTATGATCATATTCAGCATTCCACTTACCCCTTAATTTATAGCCTGTTATCAACATCTTTCCATATCAATATTCTTTTTTTGAAATTGTAGATGGACACAATACCTTTATTTTATTTGTTTATTTTTATGTGGTGCCAGGGATTGAACCCAGTTCCTCATGCATGTTAGGAACATGCTCTACCACTGAGCCACAACCCTGGCCCCTCAATATTCTTTTTCTTTTTTTGTGGTGCTGGGGATTGAACCCAGGGCCTTGTGCATGCAAGGCAAGCACTCTACCAACTGAGCTACATCCCCAGCCCCTCAATATTCTTAAACTAGATCATTTTCAATGGCTGTATAATATTCAATAACATATGTATCATAAATTAACTGATCTTTATTTTTCATTTAACTTGTTTTCTATTTTTGCTATTATTAAAACACCAATAAACATTCTTATAGCTAAAATCTTTGCACACACCCACAGTTATTACTGCAGAGTAAATTCTTAGTAGAATTTCCAGATTAAAGGGCATGCAAAATGATAAGGCACATTGGCAAATCACTCTCCAGAAATGTTTCTCCAGTTTATTCTTCTATCAATAGTGTATGATTATCTGTTCCTTAAATCCTTGTCAATTACATATTATGTAAATTAAAAATTTTTAACAGGTTAAGAAGGGATAACTTGCCAGTCCATTTTTATTAAAGATTTTGGCTTAAAAATAAAGTTGCAGAGCCGGGCGCGGTGCGCACGCCTGTAATCCCAGCACTTTGGGAGGCTGAGGCAGGAGGATCGCGAGTTCAAAGCCAGCATCAGCAATGGGGAGGCACTTAGCAGCTCAGTGAGACCCTGTCTCTAAACAAAATACAAAAAAAAAAAAAGGTCTGGGGATGTGACCCAGTGGTCGAGTGCCCCTGAGTTCAATCCCCAGTACCACACAAAAAAAATAAATAAATAAAAAAAATAAAGTTGCAGAATCTTTAAAAATGTGTTCTATTACTCAAAGTAAGCCAAATTCTTAGAGAATTTGTGTTATTACATAGATTCAAAGGTAGGGGCCAGTTTAGGGTGATATACAGGATAATAAATGTATGTTTTTTTCATCTAGGAAATACAACCTAACACAGTAAGGACTAGTCCATCTACTTCAGAACACCAAAGCTTGATGTAAGGTTATTACTTGAATTAAGACTGCTTTGTAGTCCTTCCCCAAATATACCTGAGCCACATTTATGGCCTCTATCTATCTATCTATCTATTTTTTTGGTACCAGGGATTGAACCCAGGGGTGCTTAGCCACTAAGGTACATCGCCAGCCTTTTTTTGTATTTTATTTAGAGATAGGATCTCACTGAGTTGCTTAGGGCCTTGCTAAGTTGCTGAGGCTGGCTTTGAACCTGCAATCCTCCTGTCTCAGCTTCCAAGCTGCTGGGATTTCAGGCATGCTCCACCATGCCCAGCCCTAGAGTCTTTTTCAGGCTCTTTTATTTCTTGTTTGTTTGCCTTCTATCCATTCTACTCCTCATGAGGTCTTCTAATATAGCATAGACAGCTCCACGAGAAACTGAAATTTAAAACCTGGACTAGGGGATGAATGCTGAATCTTAGAGTCTTAACAATCCTTGGTTATATTAGTTCATTTTGGCCAGTTGGTGCACACCTGTAATCCCAGGGACTCAGGAGGCTAAGGTCAGAGGATCTCAAGTTTGAGCCCAGCTCCGGCAATTTAGCAAGACCCCGTCTCAAAATAAAAAGGGCTAGGGATTTAGCTCCGTGGTATAAAGTACCCATGGGTTCAATCTCCAGTACCCCTGACACACAATAAACATACAAATAAATAAATATGAAACAAAGTATTAGGTCATTTTTTCAGATAATCGAGTAAAAGTCTATTCTTTTTTTTGTGGTGCTGGGGATTAAACCCAGGGCCTTGTGCATGTGAGGCAAGCACTCTATCAACTAAGCTATATCCCCAGCCCTAAAAGTCTATTCTTTATGAACAAGATAATTGCAGGTCAATTATGTAACATCTCCAAAGCCTTACTTTTCTCATCAATAAAGAGCTAATAATACTATTTTTTTAGGGGGGGTTTGATGTAATGAGATTAAACATAATCCATGTGAAGCACCTGGCACAATGCCTGGCACACAGTAAATAACCTCAAAGTGTCAGTAATGCCAGCTGATAGTTAACAGGAACAATATTTTCTCCAGGCTTTATTTGCATTATGCAAATAGCTGTCCACAGTTTAAATGGAAATTTATTTATTTACAGTGTAACTCTGTCTATGCTGCCCCTTATTACCTTAAGAAATTAAGAGCTAATACATAGCAGTAAGGTGTTCTAGGCTTGGCTCTTAAAAGTAACTTAGTTAATGTGTTCCTATAAAACTCAGTTCTAATCAGCTCTATTTGATCCACTGTCTCCTCCAGAGCTTAAGAATACCTCTAGATTTCACCTGTTCACCAATGCTCAAGGCCTTCCACTTTGACAATTTAAAAATTGCACTTTTGGTCATCTTTAACTGAGATGGCCAAATCCTAAACAAACATAGCATACAGCATTTTAACAGTAAGTTGGACCATTTTTTAAAAATGTTTATTTATTTGCTTTAGTTGTACACAATGCAATGCATTTACGTTTACGTGGTGCTGAGGATCGAACCCGGGCTGCACACGTGCTAGGCGAGCGCTCTACCACTGAGCCACAACCCCAGCCCAAGTTGAACCATTTTAAATATTACTTCTCACAAAGTATTACTCTAATAACATATTAAAAAGCTTTTGTAGAATAGTTTAAAAAACTACTTTTTGTAGAGATATTAAAAATCATCTTACCACATTGCCTGCACAGATACAGGTTTGAATATGTGAACTCTATTATCTGTTGATACGCTGAACCCACTAAGGAAAAAAGAGAACAAAACAAAAATTCACAAATAAGGGTAGAGTAATTCAGTTTTGAGTTTTCAAGGCTATTTCCTGGGCTAGCAATAACTGGTTCAATAGAAGGAATTACCAAACACATCATGTAGAAGTTAACTATAGTATAGGGCTTGACTGAAAAGCTTCAATAAATTGACCAATTTTATCTACCAGGCAAAATAAATGGAATCCCACATTGGAGGTAGGCAATTAAGTTTCCCAGTTGTAGATATGGTCAAACTCTTCTGCTATATATTTCCATTTGGAAGTCTTCTGGGTTGTTAGCAAACCTGACCCTGGTTTTATAAACTGGAGCAAACATCTTAGTCTCCTGGGGACACATTCTAAAAACACCAGAAGGTGGGGGTTGGGGGGGTCAGTGGAAGGAACTGGCACAGGAAAGAGTTATACTGTAGGCTGACAGCTGGCAGAGGCTGCAAGAGGTTATTTGAAATAGAACATATCATCCTCTGGGAGGGCACTTCAACAGTCCACAGGCTCAGATTAAAGAGTGAGCTAATAAACTAGTCCTTTTTTATCTGGATTCCTACCATAGTAAGCCTAAAAGAAAATAAGCGAGAAACTGGAAAGTTGTATTTTTATTTCACTTTGAAAAACAGGAGTTTAAAAGGACTTATTGAGCTACTGACATTTCTGTTCAGTTGGGCATACTAAGCCTCCCACTCAGCTGACTGACTAGTTCACTAAGATGGAACCCTATCCCTTAGCTTTCTGCAGGAAAATTAAAAGGGAAAGCTCTTACCCATCACCATCCAAATGAATTAGGGTGTCACTCCAGAGAGGCAGGACTAAGCCCATGGTACAAGTGCTACTGCAAGACAAGAAGCAGTCCATAAATTATTTCCTGCTATTCTGGGAAGCTGTCTTTTTTTTTTTTTTTTTTTTTTTTTTTTGGGTACTGGGGATTGAACTCAGGGGCACTTGACCACTGGGTCACATCCCCAGCCCTTTTATGTATTTTATTTAGAGACAGGGTCTCACTGAGTTACTAAGTGCCTCGCCATTGCTGAGGCTGGCTTTGAACTCTTGATCCTCCTGCCTCAGCCTCCCAAAGTGCTGGGATTACAGGCGTGCGCCACCGCGCCTGGCTGTCTTTTGTTTATTAATTCTCTTAACACAAAGCATAAACCCCTAAGCTCTAAATCGTGGCACAAGAGTTAAAATTTCCATTATATTATCATCAATCCCATGTATGTCCACAGGAGATGGTTTGTCAGTTCATTGTATATTTAACAAACAAAACATATTTGAATGAGCTCCCTGTATTGCCGCCTTACAAATGGCTAACTAAAAAAATCCTGGCAATTATTGCTGACTTGCAGGAAGCTCTCAGTCCAGGATACAGCATCCAACTCAATTCCAAGGATTATTTCTAGTGCTAAGAACTACTTCTGGGTTCAAGACCAGTCTCAGCAACTTAGCAAGATCCTGTCTCAAAATAAAAAACAAAAAAAAAGGGCTGGTAATGTAGCTTACTAGTAAAGTGCCTCTGGGTTCAATCCCTAGGATTCTGAGTAACAGTACCAAAAAAGAAAAAGAAAAAAAAAAAAAGAAAAAAAGAGTAATTGATAAAGATTTGTGTTCAAAAAGAAAAAAATAAACAATACAACTTAAATAAATAAAATAGTGCTTGGTATCTGTGTACTGAACTAACATGGACAAAATGCCAATAATCATAAAAGGGTAGCCCTAGGATTTGGGGCCCTGAGGATGTCACTCAGTGGTAGAGTGCTACTGCAAGTAGCACTAACATGCCTAGCTAACATGCTTGAGGCCCTGAGTTTGATCCAGAGCACTGAAAAACAAATAAACAAAAACCAAATAAAATACAATTTCAATTACATCCTAGCTCAGGAAGGAAACAGGCTTTAAATGAATGGACCAGTAGTATAGGAAGCCATGGATTCCCAACTGATTGTGTACTCTATCCCACCTTTCTCTAGACAACTGTTACCTATGCCAGACTTTTGTAACTTTATCTCAAGACTGTCCTAACCATTTTCTATTCTTCTAAAGGCTCCTGCACCTGAACCCTCCCAATATATATATATAGAGAGGCAGCATGATGTAGTAGAGAGAACATTGAATGCAAGAGGTGAACAATGCAGTATGGTTAAAAGCATGGGCTCTCAAGTCCGATGGGCTTTGGGACCTGGGTTCTGGCACTAACTGTATAACCTCAGGCAAATGATTTTATTGTTTTGTGTCCCAGTCTCTTCACCTGTAAATCTGGGATAAAAAACACTTTCATCATTGATTGTTTTAAGATTAAATTAGATAAACATCCTAAAACATAATAATTTCTACTTAGTGTCTACTGTGACAAAATACCTGGATTTGATCTCCTTCAAAATTATAACTCTTCTGACGAGTTGTTTCATGCACCTCTTTCAGCCTTTAGCTTATTCATCTTTAAGTGCAGATAACAAGCTAAATTTTTATACAGTTATTAAGATTTAAAACATTTAAAATAATGTAATATATATGAACATACTGTCCTATAAGACAAATGTTGAATATGAATCTATAGTAGATGCTCTACTATATCTGAAAGTGATATAGTCGGGTACTGGACAGCATTGTGTAAATGATTTAAAAACAACAGAAAGAATACTGAGGTCAAATTTTTGGAATCACAGCAGGGCTAAAGAAGGCTTGCCTCTAGCTGGGCTGTTTGCTACACTCGCTGGCCCTGTTATTCAAAATCCGACTAGTGACTCCAGAGCTTAAGACAGTCAAATCAAGACTGAAATAGCTTATCTGCACTAGAACCCCTGGTCTGAACACCAGAGGTGCAGCTATCCTGGAGGAAGTAGATACCTTTTTGTTGAGTAAATGAGTGCGTACATGAAAATTTGTTTTGAAAATAGTTTCCTAATGTGGAGTGGGGTTACTTTTTAAATAGTTTTTTGTTTTTATTTAGTGAGTGCTTAGCAACAAAACGAATTTGGAGTATAAATATGAAGCATTGATAGCCCAGTTACAAATCTAGAAATTAAGTCACTACAGAAGCTCCAGGAGTGTGACCTATGAACGTGTGACCAGATAGCTGTCAATTTTTTGACAAATAACAATGATATGTAGGAACTAACATCACATTTTCAGCTGGTATTCAGGTTTTTGTTTTGTTTTTCCACACAACTGAAAGGAGAGGCCTGAAGTAGGCACAACTGTTTTTGTTTGTTTGTTTGTTTTTTTATTTGTTTATGTGTGTGTGTGTGTGTGTGTGTGTGTGTGTGTGTGTTTTGCAATGCTGGGGATTGACCCAGGGTCTCATGCATGTCAGGCAAGCACTCTACTGCTAGAAGACAATTTCAGCCCTTTTTAAAAATTTCCTTTTTGAGACAGCTAAGTTGCTGAGGCTAGACTCAAACTTGCAATCATCCTGCCTTAGCCTTCCAAATCGCTTGGGATTACAGGCATGAACCACCACAGCTGCCTCACACCTGGTATATTTACATAGTTTACCTGAGTCTCATGAGATTTTTCTCCAATAAAGTACAGTTATTTTAGCAAATACTCATCCCATTCAACAAATATTTATAGTCTTACTATGTACCAGACATTTCAAGATATTATGGATACAAAGGTTTAATACTGAAATTAGACAGCAGAGCTTTATTAGTTAACTTGAAATACATATGGTATATTTTAGAAACCAAAGTTATGATGTATATTTTAAAAATTTATTACTTAAAATACAGGATAATACTCAAAATAGGCTAAATGAACTGGTGGCAAACATTTTAAGAACTATTTATACTTGTTATAAACAATATGGGTTCTACATTGGTTTAATATCATTTTGAAACATTAACCTATGATGTTCTAAGATACAAAATGATACAAATTTCTTCAATAGCAATTAAGATAGAAATGATATTCCATTACCTGATCAAAAGTATTCTGAAATAGGCAGCATTTCTCTTACGGTCTAAGAGCTTCATTTAAGCAGAAGATGTATGGGAATTTCATAATATCAAGCTTGTCAAACAGAATGAAAATCAGTTTCTAACTTTTCATGTCCCATTTTGTCTTATACAAACTGAAATTTCCTTTTGTTACTGGCATTTGTCAGATATGATTCAGGCAAGACTATTACAGAAGATAGATGTGGTTCACTGAGTAATAGTTATTGGGCCTCCTTTAGCATTGTTTCTGGTAAAGTTTAGGACAAAGTGAAAGAGATTGCTAGACATCTGATTGCTCACACTTGCGGTCAGGAGAATCTGCAGTTACTGCCTTCTGTCTCTAGAGGAAGATTCAACTGAAGTTTCCATGCAGCCTC
The DNA here is from genome assembly GCA_025594165.1 of Tamias sibiricus. Taxonomy (NCBI): domain Eukaryota; kingdom Metazoa; phylum Chordata; class Mammalia; order Rodentia; family Sciuridae; genus Tamias; species Tamias sibiricus. Next base: position 47,132,947 of record CM046660.1, read on the forward strand.
CAGTTCCTATTGTATGGGGTTTCTAAGGAAAGGGTCAGGGACACCTGAACAAAAGGAAATATGAGATACTGCAACACTGTCCAACTGCACTTTCTGAAATAATTCAAACATTCTATAAATGCACTGTCCCATATTGGAACCACTAGCCACATAAGGTTACTGAGTACTTGAAATATGGCTAGTTATGACACAGAAACTGAAATTTTATTTATTTAGTAATGTCATTTTTTTTTAGTTACAGATGGACATAATATCTTTATTTTGTTTATTTTTATGTGGTGCTGAGGATTGAACCCAGTGCCTCACATGTGAGAGGCAAACTCTCCACCACTGAGCTACAACCCCAGCCCTTAATTTATTTTTTATTTATTTAAATAGCCACAGGTGGTTAATGGTTACTGTATTAGATAGTACAGATCTATAGAGACAAAAACCAAAACCAGAGGTCCTAAAATCCTAATGAATGTAGACAATGTGAGTGCTCTTAAAGAAAAGTAGTTACTTAAAAATCTGACTATTAGGGCTGGATGAAATGGGGCATGACTGTAATCCCATCAGCTCAAGAGGCTGAGGCAAGAGGATTGGAAGTTCAAGACCAGTCTCAGAAATTTAGCAAGGCTCAGCCAGGCGTGGTGGCGCATGCCTGTAATCCCAGCATTTGGGAGGCTGAGGCAGGAGGATTGCGAGTTCAAAGCCGGCCTCAGCAATGGCGAGGCACTTAGCAACTCAGTGAAACCCCCTGAGTTCAATCCCCGGTGCCAAAAAAAAAAAAAAAAAAAAAAAAGAAAAGAAATTTAGCAAGGCTCTAAGCAAATTAGTGAGACCCTGTGTCAAAAAACAAAAAGGACTGGGGATGTGGTTTAGTGCCACTGGGTTCAATTCCCTGTACCAAAAAAAGAAAAAAAAAATCTGTTTAAGGTAGCACTAGAAACTGAAACTGCAGGAGAAAGTCTAAGTATGGTTTACAAGCCTATGTATATTTGAGGCATACAATTAAATGCTGTTAAGTGGTGTACAAGCTAACAATTCTGGCTTTGTGATCCCTGTGAACCAACAAATTTTCAGGTTGATGTCTATGTACAAGCTCAACACTGGTTTGGGAAATTATTGATTTCCCTCCTATCCTCCCCAATATAAGGACAATGGGAATCACTTCTATTCTTCTCACTTTGGGCTAAATTCCCCCAGTGTGGGTCACACCCCTAGCTATTCCACAGTTCCATTCTAGTCCTGAACCAGGAAGTCAATGCTTTGAGACATCTGGCAGGATTTCCTGAGGCTTATTATCTCAGAGTGTAGAGATCTGCTTAGCAGCTGCATTCCACAATCTTCCCAAGGTTTCTCCAGAAAAAAGTGTGAAAATAAAAAGTCCTCAAATTTTATGGACATAAAAAAGCCAAGTTCTATGTTAATCACAGAATGTGAAGTACAGCTAACTCCAAAGTTGCATTATTTATTTTTTTCGGGGGGTACTGGGGTTTGAACTCAGGGGCACTCGATAACCTCATCAGCCTCCTGAGCCACTGGGATACAGGTGTGAACCACCATGCCTGCCTTATTGCATTATTATAAAAGGTTCTACTTTGAGTTTAAGGAACCATTCTCTCCTTTTTAACTTTGAAGAAGAAAAAGGGAGGTATACAATTTGCTAAAAGTAAGATTTAAGGCCATGGATAAATTCATGAGACGGGAGTTTAAGTGGGATCTCCTTGAACCCAGGACCTCTGGTACATTACCACAAAGGCCATGTGTCCTAGAATTTAGGACGCTTTCTCCTGCAGTTTTAACTTTTGGTGTTACCTAATAACCAGATCTTTCAGTAACTACTCTTCTATGAAAGAGCATACCTTGTCTCCATTCATTAGAGTTTTAGGATCTCAGTTTTGGTTTTTATTCTCTAGATTTGTCTTTTCTAATACAGTTGCCACTAACTACATGTGGCTATTTAAATAAACAACAAATACAATACAATGATGATATATAAATAAAGTTAAATTTCAGTTTCTCAAGTCAGTAGAGGCCATGAAAAAGCGGCTTTTCCTTTGAAGAGATAAGTTTAATCATTTGCTTTATATCATTACTACTTAAAGATAAGACAGGGGCTGGAGTCATGGCTCAGCGTTAGAGTGCCTGCCTAGCATGTGCAAGGCCCTGGGTTCGATCCTTATTACCGCATACAAATAAATAAACATAATAAAGACATTGTGTCCAACTACAACTAAAAAATAAATATTTTTTTAAAAAGTTAAAAAAAAGATATGAGAAAGGTAAGGAATAAGTGAAAAATTAGGAATGCACAACAAAACACATTCACTAAGCATGTTTGCTAAGATGTTTTCTTATTCTTTTATTTTTGTGATAGCTCAAAAGGTAACTGGAGAGCTGGGGGTGGTGGTACACACCTGTAATCCCAGCAACTTGGGAGGCTGAGGCAGGAGGATTGAAAGTTCAAAGCCAGCCTCAATAACGTAGTGAGGCCCTAAGGAACTTAGTGAGATCCTGTCTCAAAATAAAAAATAAAAAGGACTGGAGATGCAGTTTAGTGGTTAAGCATCCCTGGGTTCAATCCCTATATTGAAAAAAAAGGTGGGGGGATACTGGAATAGGTTATTTAAAAAGGAGTTTTTTACATCTCCCTTTTTTTGTGGCACCATACCTGTCATTAGAAGAGAAATCCATTCCTAGGACGATGCTTTCTTCAGTGTCTTGTCTACCATTAGTTGAAACTACTACCATATAGCGTGTTCGATTCTGGTAAGTACTTTCCAGTCTTACAGCCTGGTGGTTAATAGATGACAGAGAAAATATGAAAATTTAAAAGAGGAAATTTTAGATCATTTAACTCTTCTGTATCAGCATCTTAAAGCATACTAAGGGAGGCAACAGAACAACTAGTCAGTTAGGAGACCTAATTCAAATCTCAACTCATACGCTAGTCATAAAACCTTTGGCAAGTTGCTAAATTAACTGGAGGTTGTTACAAGAATATTACAAAATAATGCATGTAAAACACAGTGCCTGGCATATAGTAAGAGTTCAATAAATTTCTGCTATTAGTATAATTTATAATAATAGTTGCCAGAGAATGGTCAAAAGATGAAAGAGGGGAAAATGAGGAATATGAATGTGAGCACTGGTCTCACAGATGTAATTTCTATAAATGATTTAATTGAAGCAAACTACTAGAATTATCCAAGGGGTTACTTACTACGCTTTAATGAAGTTTTGCACATTTGTAAACTACAAGATATTCTTCTTTAGTTTCAATAGTAATTAAAGAAGATTGCTTTTTCAGAAGCTTCTCAGATTATTTTTCACCAAAAGTTTTCATTGCTTTTTTCATTTTTATTTTTTTGGCATCAGGGGTTAAACCCAAGGGCGCTTAACCACTGAGCCTGATCCCTGATTCCCAGCCCTTTTTTGTATTTTATTTAGAGACAGGGTCTCACTGAATAGGCCCACACTAAGTTGCTTAGGGCCTCGCTTAGTTGCTGAGGCTGGCTTTGAACTCATGATCCTCCTGCCTCAGTCTCCCCAATTGCTGGGCTTACAGGTTGTGAGCCACTGCGCCCAGCTCTTTGCTTATTTTTTAAAGGGGCTTCAAAATGTGAATAGACAGGATCTTAGATGAAATTAGGATTTACTGTTGGTGTGATGATGGTACTGTGGTTACTATGCCTCTATACCTGAGTACCTGCAATGAAATGACACAGTGTCTGACCTTTACTTTAAAATGTTCCGAAGAGAAAAGAAAGAAAAAGTGTAAGGAGACAGATTAAAAAAAAGTCAGGCAAAATGCTGACCCAAGTTTTTAAAGCTGAGTACTGAGTGCATAAATATATATTTTCTACTTTGATATGCTTGGAAATTTTCTTAGTAAGATGTTCAAAAAGATACTGAATAAACGTTAAAAATAAGGTAAAAGCCAGACATGGTGGCACATGCTTGTAATCCCAGAGACTCAGGAGGCCGAGGCAGGATGATTCCAAGTTCAAGGCCAGCTTCAGCAAATTAGTAAGACCTTGTCTTAAAATTAAAAAAATAAAAAGGACTGGGGATGTAGGTCAGTAGTAAAACACTCTGGGGTTCAATCCTTAGTTCCTCCTCCCGCAAAAAAGAAAAAAAATAAAATAAAACATCTTCTAGGCAACACTCATTTGAAATATTTACTATAAACACATTGTGTATACAATAGTGCAAGGGCTAAAGAATCAATAGTGGAAGAGAGAGGTGTAATCTCTGCCTTCATGGAATATACAGTTCATTCTACTTGTTATCTGTTGTTAATAGTAGTAGTAGTAGTAGTAGTAGTAGTAGTAGTAGTAGTAATAAACTGCAGATCATTTGAAGCAAGGAAAATATACTCTGAAGGCAATTTTCCCCATATAAATCCCTGTACCTCGTTTCAGAAGAGAAAGAGTTCTGATCCATTAATTGGCTCAAGATAATTGTCAGAAATTTCTATTGGAATTCTGTGTGTGTGTGTGTGTGTGTGTGTGTGTGTGTGTGGTACCGGGGATTGAACTCAGGGGCATCCGACCACTGAGCCACATCCCCAGCCCTTTTTTGTATTTTATTTAGAGACAGGGCCTCACTGAGTTGCTAAGTGCCTCGCCATTGCTGAGGCTGGCTTTGAACTCGCGATCCTCCTGCCTCAGCCTCCCAAAGTGCTGGGATTACAGGCGTGCGCCACCGTGCCCGGCTCTATTGCAATTCTTTTAGTACTGCTCTTCTTGGAGTCTTTCTCCTTAACTAGGTCACCATTCTAAAGCCAGGCAAAGAGAAAAACCCATAACTACACAGCTCAAGTGACCTATTTAGTAAGGCAGAGATTCAGACTCCCATAGCTATCTTTGTGTCTCTATTCTGATATTCCTAGGAAAAAGTTAGGGAAGCACAAGAAGCATAACTGGCTACATTAAGGCCTGTTTCTAATAAGAGCTGATAATAATGAATGTAATGCTCATTATTCTGACACCAAATGTAGAAGACAACTGTACTGCTGACTTTATGCTACATGAAGAACAGAGCATTCAAAACCAAATTCACTTATGAGAAGCTAAAAAAGACTAAAATTTAAATGGACTAAGATCTAGACCTAGTTGGTTGAAATAATGGGAGGAACATTAAACACATAGAGCTATGGATAGTAGGTGGAATGGCAAATAGCACTGACTGACTATGTAAACTAGAATTTCTTATAAACAAGATCTCAGATATTATATATTTAAATTTGGATATGTCTTGGCAAGCTCTGAGCTAGCTGTTCAGTTTCTTGAATGTGTTAGAGGTTCTTTTATTCTCTGTCAAGGCTCTAAGAATTTCTAGCAAGATCAAATACAAATGGCATGGGAATAAATAAACTGTATTTCTGTTAATTTTATCTACAGTTACTTTATCAACTAGTGGCAACTGATTGGCTAAGTCAAAGCTGATAAAAGGAAAAATAATCTTCATAAATATTACGTATAAAGTAAGGCATCAGGCCAAGTTGAGCAGCAAGAGTTTTTTGGTAAGTGATATGCAGTGCAAACACAGTTGTCTCTTGTTTAAAAATATTTATATCTATCTATCTACCTACCTATCTACCTACCTTACAGAATGGGGAATTGAACCCAGGGGTGCTTTACTACTGAGGGCCTCAAACTTGTGATCCTCCTGCCTCACCCTCCTGAGTCCCTTGGATTACAGCCATGCACCACCATGCTCGGTTATTTATTTTTTTATTTCTAATATCAAGTGGCATTTCAAATGTTTTTTTTTTTGGGGGGGGGCGGTAACGGGATTGAACTCATGGGCACTCAACCACTAAGCCACATCCTTAGCCCTATTTTTGTATTTTATTTAGGGACAGGGTCTCACTGAGTTGTTTAGTGTCTTGCTTTTTGCTGAGGCTGGCTTTGAACTCATGATCCTCCTGTCTCAGCCTCCCGAGCCTCTGAGAATGTAAGCATGTGCCACCGCGCCCAGCTAAGTGGCATTTCAAATGTTTGATTCTCTGTTGCTTAATCTAATTACAACAGAAGACCTAAAACCTCACAGGAAAGGACATAACCATCGCACACTGACTTATGCTTGAATAACAGGAACATCTTAGATCCATTCAATTTTAAATATCTTATGTAGAAGAACAGCACCTGAGCATTCTTGTAATTTGATTACAGGCCTCTAATAATATCTGAAGAAACATTATAAATGCTATAATTTGTAGTTAATAAATTTTTACTAAAAGGAAGTGAAACTTTAGTTAGTAGTTCAGAAGTCATGACATTAATTCAACATTACATCCTAAATCAAAGGATGAGATGAAATATTCAAAAAACAAACTCTAAAATGTCAGAGGTTAGATTGACACTTTTAAAGTTTCTTTCAAGCTTCAAGATCCTAGGTTGAAGAATTAAATAAAATTCTATGGGCCATAAGCATAAAGAAACATCTAATATGCTCCCCCCATTCTGTTTAAGGTTTCTTTCAGATTCCTTTGTTGGGGAGATTAGTGAAAAAATCTAATATATCAAGTCAATCAGAGAAATGTACTTTAAAGTGGCAGTTTGTATATAATATCTTGCTACTGAAAATTATAACACTTATAATGTTTCTTCAGTCTCTAGAATTTAGAAAAAAATGATGTGAACAAGACAACTGAGATGCATTTAATCAACAAAAAATTCTCATTGAAAATACTACTACTAAAATCCTTTCTAATTTTCCAAACCAAACAATATCCTTGATTTGAAAATATGACAGGAATAGCACAATTGAGGTAATTATTTCAAGAAAGTTCATTTATTGCCTAAATTTGGAATTTTAATTACAAGTTTCATGTGAACTGATCCAACAATATTAGGACTGAAGTAGGTCTAAAAAGTTATCTCCTGAGTCTGCTTATTCCTAAAGATGAGCACCCAATCTATTTTTTTAAATATTTATTTATTTGCTTTAGTTATACACAATGGGTTTTTTATTTGTACGTGGTGCTGAGGATCGAACCCGGGCCGTGCATGTGCTAGGCAAGCGCTCTACCGCTGAGCCACAACCCCAGCCTGCACCCAATCTATTTTTAAAGCTCATCATTCAAATAATGTTAAAACTTCCCTTAGTATTTAATTTTTATTAAAGGCTTAAGCTAAGTATAAGCATTTCAGAATCCACCTGGTTCAAGAGCTTATCTCATTAGTATTATCTAATACCCGGAATTAGTCTTCCTTGGGCTTACACTGCACTTTTGCCTTTAATTTCTTTTCAACAAGAGTCTTACATCATGCCCCTGCATGTAATGTTTATCTTTAATGAAGCCACATTATGAAGACCCAATGTCTAGACAGGCAACTCACCCAATTCATCAGAGAGAAAGGTTTCAAAAGTATGTAAATATTAAGTTCTAGCCAAAAGAACAAAGCAAAGTCAATAGCTAAGATTAAAATAGACTTCAGATGTGACACAAATAAATTAACCAATACTGTCTTCAAAAGAAATAGGTTAGAATTTGAAGAAGTCTCTAGGTTTCTTAAATTAAAAAATAATCCATAAATTATATTTTGTAGTCATTAAAAGCTTTGATTTAAAGGCTAGGGGTGTGGCTCAGTGGTAATGCATTTGCCCAGCATGCACAAGGTCCTGGGTTTAATACCCAGCACCACCAGCCCACCACCTCCATGATTTATTCACTGATACGGAAAGATATCCATGACAAACTGTGAATAAGGAAAAAAGCAGGTAACAAAATAGTACTTATCTTATTTTTATAAAACAAAAAACACAAACAACCCCCCCCAAAAAACCAAAACAAAACAAAAATCCCAAAACCAAAAGAGCACTGGGTGAGGTGGCACATGCCTGTAATCCCAGAGACTTGGGGGGCAGAGGCAGCAGGATCAAAAATTCAAGGTCAACCCAGGCAAGTTAGCAAGACCCCATCTCAAAATAAAAATGGCTGGTGATGTAGCTTAGAGGTAGAGTGGCCCTCAGTACAACAAACAAACAAAAAACAGCAATGTGCTCCCTTGCATGTTCACTCATTGTACTTTCTCTGCCCCTTTCATTTACAAATACCAAAAAAAGAGTGAAAGGAAGCTGGGATGTTGGCCCACACCTATAATCTCAGCTACTAGGGAAGCTAAAGCAGGAGGATCTTAAGTTTGAGGTCATCCTCAGCAACTTAGTGAGACCTCATCTCAAAATAAAAAATAAAAAATGGATGGGGTACATGTAGCTCAGTGGTTCAATCCCCAGTATCATAAAAAACAAAACCAAAAACAAAACAAAAAAATCTTGAAGGATACTTATCCAAATTGCTAAGAATGATTTTCCCAGAGTATATGTTTTTTTTTGTTGTTGTTGTTGTTTTTTTTTCAGGACATGGTGATTTCATCTTTACATCTTTTTGAATGATCTGATTTAGGGAGAAAATAACAAAAACAAAACCCACATTATGTCCTTAGGAAAAATCAACCCAGGGGCTGGAGTTGTGGCTCAGTGGTAGAGCACCTGCCTGGTATGTGTGAGGCCCTGGGTTGATCTTCAGCACCACATATAAACAAAGAAAAATAAAAGATCCATTTACAATGAAAACAAAACAAAACAAACAAAAAACCCAACTCATTTTATGAAAAACAAAAACAAAACAAAACTCATTTTAGGGAAAAAAAAAAAAAAAGCAACCTAACCATAAAACCAAAACCAAAAACTTCATTTTCCTAAATTATCCCGCAAAGTTCTCAAGAAGACCTCAGGTCTAATTAAGAACATTATTTTGAAACTACTGCAATGTCCTGACAATTACTAACTTCCCAGCACCAACACCGCACCCCCCCCCACCCCACCCAACCCCCGCCATGCAGCACAGGGGCTCTCTACTACTGAGCTATATCCCCAGCCTCTTTTATTTTGAGATAGGGTCTTGCTAAATTGCCCAGGCTTGCCTTGAATTTACAATTCTCCTACCTCAGCCTCCCCAGTTGCTCACACTAAGAGCATGCGCCACCATGCTTGGCTTCCCAGTGTTTTTTTAAATTAAATGGATCTTTGATAATGTGTAAGAGTACTATAAAAAGACTTCCTTATTTTACCAGCTACAGTTTTCCTAAGTACTAAAGTTAGTGCTCAATACCTGTATTTGGAACACAAACCTTCGCTAGAAGAAAATATTGGTTTTATCCTATTTCAGTGCTTAAGCAAAATGTGGGGTTTGGTAGGGTTATTTAAAAAATAATAATAAAGACAGGACTTTCAGTTGACTATCAAACTTTTAACCTTATGCACAAGCCCTGAGATAAGAGTTTTAACATTCTAAATTTAACTCAAAACAAAAGCCTTTGCTTTAAGTCTACAAACGCTCCTTTCAGTTAGAAAAGTGCTAATTTATTCAAAATAATACAATGCATTCTCTCATTTTCTTGAAGATGACTCACTCAATAATCTGAAACATAATGACTATGTGTTTGTAACAATTCAAAACAACTGTAAAATGGCTTGTCATTTGAATTCTGAATTAATTTAGAGGCATCAGTTATATTTTCTGAATTTATATTTTATAAATGTAAGGCATTTGGCTGCTGTATATTTTAGTAGGAAAAGAGAAGATTTAATTGCCAACTATGCCTTACTAACTGCATCCTTCATGCTCTTCCAAGTCGCCATGGTTAAATTATTTACCATTTAGAGGTCTAAACAAAACTTCAAAAAGTTCTCAGTAAGAAAAAGATCAAATGAGTGATAATAGACCTCAGCTTTAGCTTTATCAAACCACCCACTATTTGGAGGCTATCAGCAAATATCTATTGGGTATTCAGTATGTGCAAGGGACAATTGCTATTGGTTTTAGTTGAGTTGCACTCAAAGTGTGATTTCTGGACCAGCAGCATCAGCACCATTTGGAAACTTGCTAAAAATATGGATTATTACTGTCCTCTTCTAACAAATGTTGGGAGCCCAGTAATTAGTGTTTTAAGAAAGCTCTCCAGGTGTTTCTGATTTATTTTAAAGTCTGAGAATCACTGCTTTAGAATATTAATGTTGTGGCTGGGTGCGGTGGAGCACGCCTGTAATCCCAGCACTTTGGGAGGCTGAGGCAGGAAGATCACGAGTTCAAAGCCAGCCTCAGCAATGGCGAGGCACTTAGCAACTCAGTAAGACCCTGTCTCTAAATAAAATACAAAAAAGGGTTGGGGATGTGGCCCAGTGGTCGAGTGCCCCCGAGTTTAATCCCTGGTACCAAAAAAAAAAAAAAAAAAAGAATATTAATGTATTAATGTTGTAAGAGCTGTACCCTCTCTAGGCATAGTGGCATATGCCTGTAACTGCAATGACTTGAGAAGCTGAGGCAGCATAATTGCAAGTTTGAGGCCAGCCTCAGCAATTTAGCAAGGCCCTATCTCAAAGTAAAAAACAAAAAGGGCTTGGAATGTAGTTCAGTAGTCAAGTGCCCCTGGGTTCAATCCCTAGTACACACAAAAAAGAAAATCTTACTTAATTTTTTATTGCTTTTGTTTTTTTCAGTACTGGGCATCAAATATGGGGACACTTTACCACTGAGCACTCCAGTCATGCACCACTCCAGCCCTTCTTATTTTTTAAAAATTTGAGACGGGGTCTTGCTAAGTTGCTAAGGCCTTGAACTTGAGATCCTCCTGCCTTGGCTTCTGAGTCACTGAGATTACAGGCATACATCACTATACCCAGCCCTTCTTGTTTACTTTTCAAATTAAATTTCTTAAAAGGAATTACTGGCAATGTAAAAAGAAGGCAATAGCTGGGTATGGTGGTGCACACTTGTAATCCCAGTTATTAAGGAGGTTAAGGCAGGAGGAAGGCAATTTTGAGGTCAGCCTGGGTAACTTAGTGAGACCCTTGTCTTAAAACACAAAATAAAAAGGGCTGGGGGGCTGGGGTTGTGGCTCAGTGGCAAAGCACTCGCCTCGAACGTGTGCGGCCCGGGTTCGATCCTCAGCACCACGTAAACACAAATGCATTGCATTGTGTACAACTAAAGTAAATAAATAAATATTAAAAAAAAAAAAAAAAAGGGCTGGGGATGTAGCTTAGTGTTACAGTGCTTACCTAGTATGTTCAATCCCCAGGACCAAACAAAACAAAACAAAACAAAACAAAGCAAAAAAACAAGAGGCTGTTTTGGATCCCTAGATTTAGCAGATGTAAAAGAAAAAGTGCATACTTAACATACAGTAGGCCCTGGATTCAAAAAATAACAAAGGCAAGTAGAGGCAGCATGTGAGAGAAAATATGAAAGGATGACAAAATTTTTTTTTTTTTTTTGTGGTACCGGGGATTGAACTCAGGGGCACTCGTCCACTGGGTCATATCCCCAGCCCTTTTTTGTATCTTATTAGAGACAGGGTCTCACTGAGTTGCTAAGTGCCTCGCCATTGCTGAGACTGGCTTTGAACTTGCGATCCTCCTGCTTCAGCCTCCCAAGTGCTGGGATTACAGGCGTGCGCCACCGCGCCCGGCTAGGATGACAAAATTTAAACACAGAAAATTAAGTAAACGAAGAATCAATGATTACCATAGAGTTCAGAGGCTTGATGATTAACTTTACACAACTAATCTTATAGTCTATTCATTATCTCTCTTCCTAAACAGAAAGCAGAGATCAACTATTTGAACTTAACTTGTCTATGGCACTTACTGAATTTCTTTTCTTTCATTCTTTTTTTCTTGGGGGGGGGGGCGGTAGTTTTGGGAATGGAACCCATGGCTTTGTACATGCTAGGCAAGTATCCTACCACTGAGCCACATCCCAGCCATTTTTCTATCTTTTGAGACAGGTCTCACTAAATTGCTTTTTTTGCTAAATTGCTGAGACTGGCCTTGAATTTGAGATCTTCCTGCCTCAGTCTCTTGAGTCGCTGTGATTACAGGCATGCAACCCATGCCTGGCTTCCTCTTTATTCTGTATTAGCTTCTAGGGACTCTTCCTTAAATACTATAACTGCCTCATGTCATTCCTTGGTTGAAAAACCAGTAACATTTCACAAACTGATTACTGAAGAGAAATCTAGGGATCAAGTATGTAAATGAGTGAAGTAAGCCACGTGAGCATTAAATGGGTAGAAATACTTTTTAATTTTCACAAAGAAACATACTCATTCCATTTTCATTTTTCTACTTTTATTAGAGGCAGTACTATAAGAAAACTAACTTCAAGAATGATTACAAAGGGCTGGGGTTGTGGCTCAGCAGTAGAGCGTTCGCCTAGCACGTGTGTGGCCAGGGTTCGATCCTCAGCACCACGTAAACATAAATGCATTGCATTGTGTACAACTAAAGCAAATAAATAAATATTTATAAAAAAAAAAAGAATGATGACAAGTGTTAACAGTTGACTTTAAATGTGCAGGAGACAACAGGGCATGTGGGGATTATGGTAAACTAAGAATCCACACTAGCCAGGTGTGATGGTGCATGACTAGGATGTCAGCAACTTGGGAGGCTAAGGCAGGAAGATCACAAGTTCTAAGCAATTTAGCTGTCTCAAAATAAAAAAAAAAAATGAATAAATAAAACAGGCTGGGGATGTGGCTCAATGGTTAAGTGTCCCTGGATTCAATCCCTGGTACCAATAAGAAAAAAAGAATCTACCAAACCCCTCCAACCCTAGTCTAGCCACATTTTGCCATGTGAGAATAAAATTTCAGCGGTGCCAGAAATTTTTGTCTTCTGAAGACCCAAATCTGGATTTTTTTTTTTCCTTTTGCAGTACTGGGGATCAAAACCAGGGCTTTGTGCATGCCAGGCAAGTGTTCAACCACTGAGTCACATTCCCAGTTCCCCAATCTGGATTTTTTATTTTTTATTTAGTTGTTGATAGACCTTTATTTGTTTATATGTGGTGCTAAGAATCAAACTCAGTGCCTCACACATGCCAGGCAAGTGTGCTACCACTGAGTCCCAGTCCCAGCCCCTCCCCAATCTGGATATTTATATGAATCCATTCAGCTTTAAAATCCTGGCTAAAGCCAGGTGTGGTGGTGCACACCTGTAATAGCAGTGACTAGGGAGATTGAAGCAGGGGGAAGATAGCAAATTCAAGGGCCAGCCTTAGCAACTTAGACCCTATCTTAAAAAAAAAAAAAAAATTTAAAGGTTTGGGGGTATAGTTCAGAGGCAGAATGCTCCGAGGTTCACTCCCCAGCACCACCAAATATAAACAAACAAATAAATAAAATTCTGGCTTACAAACAAACAAAAAAAAAATACGGTGTGGCCCAAACAAAACATATTTCTTGCCTGTGAGCTGCCAGTGTGAGGCCACCAATTTATAGCATTAAATCAATTTGCCTGGTTTATCTTTTAGTCTCTATTTTACCTATTGTAACAAAAGTGCCCATTCACACTCCTCAGTATGTTTTTATGTACATTTGATCCTCTCAACTGTGAAAGGCAATCAGGAGATGAGGAAAAGGGCACAGATAGCTGAAGGTAACTTGTCCAACATCACATGATTAGCACAAACTTAAGCCCAGGTCTCCTGATGCTGAGTCCAGCATCAATACTTGATGATTTCACTCCCTCTTAGTCTCTCCCTATGTGTGCTTTTGCTTAAGTTTTGTCCTCACTTAGAATGATTTCTTTCCACTAATCCAAATTTCATTATCTTTCAAGACCCACTCAACCTCCATTATCTACATAAAACTTTCTTTTATTAGGTGAAAATACCAAGTTTTCTCTGCTTTTTCCAAAACTAAGTTATTGTGAGCAATAACTTACAAATGAATACTTATCAACAGTCTTGAACTATCAACTTATTTTACACAACTCTTCATTATTAGTCTATACCCACAATTAAATCTTAAGTTCCTGGTGCCATTCTTCTTTTCTTTTCTACATAGTTCTCAGTACTGTGTCAGAACACAAAAATATATTAAAAGTTGGCTATTTTAGACAGTATTCTGAGGAAGAGAGTTATGATGATACTACTACTTACCAGTCTGATGTTGTCTTCTGGGCGGAGTAATATGAACATTGCTTGGAGATGCTGCTGGAGATCACCTGGTGAAAGTTACAAAATAAAGGATAATTATTCTCTATTCCAGTATCAAGAGAAAGGACTCCTTCTATCCTAGCAAATTGTAAAGGAAAGTTCTGGTTCACCAAAGGATTAATTAGACACAAAAATTAAGTATGATTATTGACTTCTTTTTAAATACAAAAAGAATGACAGGCTGCATTTTTATACATTGATTTTTAGTTGATACTACATTAAAATCTGCATCTGTCCTATGGAAGGTGCACTTGGACCAATCACAGTTTTGTATAATGTCTACAAATGAGAGACCTGCTGGGCAGAGGCAGCTGGCTGTGCTTTCAGGCCTACTAAAGGTAGCCCTGAGGGCATTATGAAAATATGGTATGTGATCTAACGTTCAAAGAATCATCCCTAACTTTTAAACAGCTAATCCTTTTGTCATTCCTATTTCTGTAATGTAATCTTCAGCTGCACTTAAACTAAGAAGACTATTAGATTTTCCCAGAATAATGTCAATAGTGGCTGATCTTAAAATGAGAATATATATTAAATATAGTATATTAGGAATATCTATTTTCTTGAACATATTAGGTGCTTTAAAATTGCCATTATTCCAATCCTTATTTGTTCTTATGAATTTTATAAAACTAAGTTGAATTTTTTTGTACTATTATAGATTTCCTCATATTCCCTATTATGTACTAGGAAATCTGATGCGTTGGCTAACAGAAGACAATTAGACAATACGCTGTCATATATGACAATCTAAGAACCAAAAACTTCATACCTTCCCAATCAATAAATGGGCTAAGGAACTGAACAGACACTTCTCGGAAGAAGATATACAATCAGTCAACAAATACATGAAAAAATGTTCAACATTTCTGGCAATTAGAGAAATGCAAATCAAAACTACTCTAAGACTTTATTTCACTCCAGTCAGAATGGCAGCTATTAAGAACACAAACAACAATAAATATTGGAGAGGATGTGGGGAAAAAGACACTCGTACATTGCTGGTGGGACTGCAAAATGGTGTAGCCAATCTGGAAAGCAATATGGAGATTCCTTGGAAAACTGGGAATGGAATCACCTTATGACGCAGCTATCTAACTCCTCAGTCTATACCCAAAGGACTTACAATCAGCATACTACAGGGACACAGCCACATCAATGTTTATAGCATCACAATTCACAATAGCTAAACTGTGGAACCAACCTAGATGCCCTTCAGTAGATGAATAGATAAATAAAATGTGGTATATATACACAATGGAATATTACTTAGCAATAAAAGAGAATAAAATAATGGCATTTGCAGGCAAATGGATGAAATTGGAGAACATGTGGCTAAGTGAAGTTAGCTAATCCCAAAAATCCAAATGCCGAATGTTTTCTCTGATATAAGGAGGCTGATTCACAACGGGGTTGGGACAGGGAGCATAAGAAGATTAGAGGAACACTAGAAAGGCCAATGGGGAGGGAGGGGGAGGGAGGAGCAAGAGGGTGAAAAAAAAAAAGATGTTAGAATGAGATGGACATCCTTACCCTAAGTACATGTATGAAGACACGAATGGTGTGAATATACTTTGTATACAACCAGAGATATGTAAAAATATGCTCTATATGTGTAATATGAATTGTAATGCATTCTGCTGTCATATATAACAACTTAGAATAAAAGAAAAAAATACTTCATATCTGCACACCCAAGGCCCAGTTCTTTCTAAGAGTCTAAAGTAAATGACACAGCCACATAATCAGGGATGCCAATGTAACCTGTTCTCACATTAGTCTTAGAAAATACATATACAATTCCCTCATGTTAATTTCATAGCTGTTAATCAGGAGATGATATGTGCAAAAAGTGGAGAAAGGAAGGAAAAAAGTAGACCAGAAACAGGTGTGTTTGTCTAGATGGTCACTAACTCTAAAAGCCTTTCCTGCCCGATCCATTCCTCAAATAATAGTTTTCTTGCCTCCTTCCCCACATTCCCTGGCTGGCTTCTGACCAATTCCATTATTGCAGAATCTATCAGCATTTTTTTTGTGTGTGTGTGGTACTGGGGATTTAATCAAGAGATTATTTTTCTATTGAGCTAGACCCCCAGATCTTTTTTATTTTTATTCTGACAATCTCACCAAGTTGCCCAGGTTAGCCTTGAATGTGTGATCCTCCTGCCTCAGCCTCCTGAATAGCTGGGATTACAGGCATGTGCCACCATGCCTGTTCCATAATTTTTAAATTGCAAAACAGTATTTATTTATTTATTTAGGGGGGTACTGGGTATCAAACCCAGGAGCACTTTTGCCACTAAGCTACATACATCGCTCTTTTTATTTTTTATTTTGAGACAGGGTCTTCCTAAGTTACCCAGGCTACTCTGGAATTTGCAATTCTCCTGCCTCAGCCTCCCTACTCACTGGAAATTACAGGCATGCACCACCATACCTGGCTGTATTTAGATATTTTAAATGCGTCTCTCAGATAAAAAAAAAATTCTAACCAGTTCAAGAAACATGAATAAAAAAATACAATTAAACTACTGATGGGCTCTACATTATGTCACCATCTTCCAGTTTCTTTGTGCTTAGCAAAGGCAGTTTCAATTTTTGTGAGGTTGTAGCTTTTTGAACTGCCTTTATACTTACACTGCCTCATCTGTTATGATTTGGATCACAAATCAAGCCCATTCAGCTTGTTTTAAGTCTACTTTTTGGTGGTGGTGGTGGTGGTGGGGGGTACTGGGGGATTGAACTCAGATGCACTTGACTGAGCCACATTCCCAGTCCTATTTTGTATTTTATTTAGAGACAGGGTGTCACTGAGTTGCTTAGGGCCTCGCTTTTGCTGAGGCTGGCTTTGACCACTCGATCCTCCTGCCTCAGCCTCCCGAGTTGCTGTGATTACAGGCATGAGCCACCGTGCATGGCTCTACTTTCATTTTTAGTATGAGGAAAGCTAAGTGAACAATGTCAAACATAGAGGTAGCAGTTGAGTTGCATGTGAAAGTTTTGTTTTTTTTTCTTCTTGGTACTGGGGATTGAACTCAGGGGCACTTGACCACTGGGCCACATCCCCAACCCTTTTTTTGTATTGTATTAGAGACAGGGTCTCACTGAGTTGCTAAGTGCCTGGTTGCTGAGGCTGGCTTTGAACTCGTGATCCTCCTGCCTCAGCCTCCCAAGTGCTGGGATTACAGGCGTGCACCACTGAGCCTGGTGAGTGTGGAAGCTTGATCAAAGAAAAGGCCAACAAGGGCAGGAGCTATTAAGCCTGCTTAAACTTATAAGGCACAGAGCCAGCCTCAGCAAAAAGGAAGGTGGTAATAAGCAACTCAGTGAGACCCTGTCTCTAAATAAATTACAAAATAGGGCTGGGGATGTGGCTCAGTGGTCGAGTGCCCAAGTTCAATCCCTGGTACCCAAGTGGTGGTGGGGGGAAATTATAAGGCACAGAACAATTTGCCCAGCATCTTAGTCAGACAAACTGGATTAAAACCAATAATTTGTATTCTTTTTACTATAAGTGATAAATATCCACACGGAAATATAAAACTCAGCTGGGCCTACTTGCTCTGTACATTCAAGCTTTTGGGAAGCATTCCCTTTCCCCATTCCTCTACCTTCAGCAGTGGGCACTGGGGAGGAAGGTTTTAGAAAGTATAAATACCAAGGGCTGGGGTTGTGGCTCAGTGATAGAGTGCTTGCCCAGCACATGTGAGGCACTGGGTTTGATAATCAGCACCACATAAAAATAAAATAAAGGTATTGTGTCCATTAAAAAAAAAAAAAAGGATGGGGCTGGGATTGTGGCTCAGCGGTAGAGCACTCGCCTAGCACGTGCGCGGCCCGGGTTCGATCCTCAGCACCACATAAAAATAAACACATTGTGTACAACTAAAGCAAATAAATAAATATTTTTTAAAAAGGAGAGAAATTAATTAAAGAAAAAAAAAAGAAAGTATAAATGCCAAACTAATTTTCAAAAATATTTCCCCTTACTTAAAAAAAAATTTATATATATATTTATATTTCCATTGCTGGAGAGTCCTGGAAGGAAGAAAATGCCATCTAACAAAATGGATTAAAATTCTGAGCTACTACATTTATAACTATGAAAAGCCAAACAAGTAGGACAGTCACTTAAATAGCCGAGCATGTCTTGACTAGAGCTAAATTCAACAACTGGCTCAGTGGAATTCCATATTTCTGGCTCTTCCCTCTGAACTACACACACAAAGTTTAGAGTCTTCTTTGTTTCCTTCCTAGTAATTGCAATTTCTTCTACTCCTGCAGGTCACAAGTCACCAAAGCTGCACATTTGTAACAATTAGCTACCATCTCTTTGTATAGTATTGAACAGAATTACTGTCCTCAGGTTGCCTTTTATTTTCTCCCCAAAATGACACAAAGTTTGTTTGGCAGAAGAGAATAATGAAGCTGATTATCTTCCTAAACGCTGAGTAGCCTACAGCGAGAGCCCCCTCTCCCTAAGACACACTTTATCTGATTCTTTTTAACATCATAGGTACATTTGACTTTAGAGAAATCCAACAAAAGGAAATACAATGTATACACTATTGTTGGCAGATATTTAAAAAACAGACTTTACAGTTATTCCTAGAAATACAATTATTTGATGCCTCCTTGTTTTATCAAAGTCCTGTGAATTAAATTTCTAGCCTTTTATTAGGTATACATTCAGGAAGCAGACTCTAGAACTTAAGAATGGCCAGAGTGCTTGCCTCGCATGCACAAGGCCCTGGGTTCAATAACAAACAAAAAAGTCTTTCATTAGAGTATTACTGTACCTTCTCATTATTGTTCCAATAAACATTTACTGAACATCTACTATATGTGCAAGGCATTTTGGTTAAGTGTTACAAAAATGGACTGTCATTATTAAGGAACTGTTGGAAAAATGGGGATGAGGAAGTGAGCCTTTTAAAATAAAACAAAGAGGCAAGGTAACCAAAAAGGAATGGTGTGTGTGTAGCTTTACCTGCATGCTTGTTCCGTCTGTGGCTGATTCTTGGTGTGGATGAGCCATTTCCCCGTGGTAGAAAAAGGGCAGCACCTTTGACGGTTAAAAAGCTTTCGCTGATGCTATAAGGAAAAAAAGTCAAAAGAAAATAAGTTACTTAAGGAACAAAATTAAAGAGGAGGATAGAGACCCACTTTAGGATTATTCTCTCTTATTTCACATTAATAGAATAAACAAGTCTTTTCAGTGTTGCCCACAGAATCTGCAAAAGGTAGAACTTTTAAGTTGTCAATGGCAAAATTTAGAAACACATAATGGAAGTCTCCAAGTTTGCTTTTGAGCATGGTACTGCTACTCAGGGTTAGCTACTGTATTGTAAATGACACTGCCTATTCAGTATTTCCACCTGGAAATCTAATTGGCATCTTAAATTGCCAAAACTAAACTCCTGGGCTGGGGGATGTAGCTTGGCAATTGCTTAGAATGCAGGAGACCCTGGGTTCCACCCCCAACATTGCAAAAACAAAACAAAACTACAAAAGAAACCAAACAAAACCCTCTTAAGCCCCTGCCCCAACTGAATTCTAGCCTCATCCTCCAGTTGTATGGGGCAAATACATAGTAGTCATCCTTGGTTTCTCTCTTTCCCTCCTATGCGTACATCTAATCCATAAGTAAGTCTATTAACTTTATTTTCAAATATATCTTGAATCTTCCCACTTATCCCTATCATCACTGACTCTGGTCCATTGCACCATCATTTCTCACTAGCACTGCTGTGAAAAAGTCCCCCCAACCCCAAAGCATTTTATTACAGAAAAATTCAAACATACATAAAATAGGAAGAATAATATGATAACCCCCCATATTCCTTTTCAGTTTTAATTTATGGCTAATTTTGTTTCTTCTATATAGTCATCCTCTTCATCTTGCCCCTAAAAGGTGAAACAAATTCCAGACATTATTTCAGCAAAGGCTTCTTAATAGGTCTGTCTGCAACTACTTATGCTCCCCTTGCCATTATTCATTCACCAAACAGTGATTTTAAAAAATATAAAACCATACAATATCACTTCCTTGCTTAAAACCCTCCAAAGGCTTCCCTTCATACTTAAAAATGAAAAGCCAATCTTTGGCTTGTTCTTTGAGGCCCTTATAACACCCTATAGCAAGTTCTTTTGATTTTACATAATCTCCCCTTTTGTTTACTATGAGCTAGTTGCACTGCCTTTTCTGATTCTTTGGTATTCCAGAGCCCTTTCTTAGAACTTTTTTTTTTTTCATTCTGAACTTGGAAGACTTTTCTCCATCGCTCCATAACCATCCCTCTCTTCCCTTTCCCAATAATACTCTATCCTGTTGCTGTTTCCTTCAGGATATTTCTCATAAACTAAAATTATATTTATCCACTGGTATCCTTTATTGCTTTATCTCCATATAGAATATAATAGAATATAAGCTCTATGAGAGCAAGGACTTGACTTTGCTCAGCACTTGAAATAATACCGGACACACATTAGGTAATCAAAAGATGTGATGAATGAATGAATTCATCTTAGGGCTTTCTCTACAGTTACATCTGTTCATTCACTACAGCAGGATTATAATTTAGGATGAGTCTAACAAGTAAATAAAAATCATTATAAAATTCAATGTATGGAACATATTAGTGAGCTATAAAATAAATGTTTGATGACAAATTAATTAGCAAATGTAAATCACCTGTATAATGCTGTCATTTTTTTTTTTTTGTACCAGGGATTAAACTCAGGGGCACTCGACCACCGGGCCACATCCCCAGCCCTTTTTTTTTTTTTTTTTTTTTAATTTTATTAGAGACAGGGTCTCACTGAGTTGCTAAGTGCCTCGCCATTGGTGAGGCTGGCTTTGAACTCGCGATCCTCCTGACTCAGCCTCCCGAGTGCTGGGATTACAGGCGTGCGCCACCGCGCCCGGCCTGCTGTCAGTTTTTAACTCAATTTTATCCTTTAATCAAGTGGCATGAAGCTGATAAAACTTTTCAGATAACCTGCCAACTAGATTGAAACATGTCTTACAAAACATAGCAATCTATAGATGCCACTTTAAAAATCTACATGCTGGCTGGGAGGGGCTGCCTTGATTGTTTTGTTTTGTTTTCATCTTTAAATAAAGCATTACTCTCTTGTGGTCTGTTGCACAAGCCTTGTCTCTTGTTACATCGTGGTGTGCACATGCTACCCTGCTGTGGGCCACTGTTCCACTCACATTTTGGGAACAACCTAAAACAAAATGTCTGAGTGACAGGATGAGTGGGGTATACCACAGACAGGAAATGAAATTGACATTTCTGCCAACACAGCAACCTTCCGCTTTACTAAATGAAAATACTTTCAAAAACAAAGGCTAATTATTCTACCTATTCACCAGGAAAAATAACAGCTTCAGAACTTTGGTTTCCAGTAAATAAAGCAGTTCTCTACATCTACAAATGCAGTATATTTGTTGAGAGCTTAAAACAGCTGAGCATACTCAGTCATTCCTTTTGTGGCACAGAGGTAGTTTCTCTTTGACAAACAGTAGTTTAAGAATTAACTTCCTGGTTTTAAGAGTTCTGTAATATTGTTCTTACATACTTCTGTTGCTTATGCTTTTAAGCATATCTATATAAACTGTATTTGAATGTGTTCCTTAAAATATATGCAGTGCTTTCAAAACAAGATGAGAGCTGGGATGGTAGACAAGGGCCCTTGGTTAATTCAAAGCTGACAAGACTCCAAAAATTCCTGATTATAAAGAAAACACCAGGTGCTGGGGTTGTGGCTCAGTGGTAGAGTGCTCGCCTAGCACATGCGCGGCCGGGGTTTGATCCTCAGCACCACATAAGAATAAAGGCAGCCGGGTGCGGTGGCGCACGCCTGTAATCCCAGCACTTTGGGAGGCTGAGGCAGGAGGATCGCGAGTTCAAAGCTAGCCTCAGCAATGGCGAGGCACTTAGCAACTCAGTGAGACCCTGTCTCTAATAAAATCCCAAAAAAGGGCTGGGGATGTGGCCCAGTGGTCAAGTGCCCCTGAGTTCAATCCCTGGTACCAAAAAAAAAAAGGCATTGTGTACAACTAAAACAAATAAATAAATATATATATATATATAAAAAGAAAACACCAGGAATCACACTCACATAAGACATAAAGTAAAAGAACCCTTATATTTGAATTATTTCACAAATCTCAGCAAACTTTTTTGAAATAACAAAATGCCCAGCAGACCCAGGAGACAGCTACTAGGTTCTGATAAAGGCTCCCAGAGAATCACTGCTTATACCTCTGGATGGTATAATCAGTCCTCTTTATTCCATGGCCTCACATTATGGCCCTCAGTTATCATAAAAGTGACAGACTGTTAGGAGACCAGGAATGAGAGTGTGGCTGATTATAAAAATCCCTTATCATCACTGAAAAAAATTGGAAGCTCTATACATGTTAACAAAGATGGGATGGAAGCACAATGGCATGGAAGTAAAAATCAAAGTTCACAGTTTAAGGTAAAAACTTATTATATCCTGCCAGAATAGTCAAAGATTTATTTAAGTAAATATCAGACTTTCTGAAATAGCTGCCTGAAGATTCAATTGACAGGACTGTTCTCTAATTAAAAATCTCTTCTTTACATGGGCAAGTGAAAACTTATTCACATTTTCTGAATTGACAAGTTCTTTATAGTCTGGCCCAGAAACAAGACTTCCTCAATTAACTCTACAGAGTGATGTGAGCGCAGATGCCTGAGTCAAAGACAAACCCCAAAGGACTAAAGAAACTAAATATTAAAGAAGAAACAAGATAAAGAGAATGCGACTCTTATGATCTAAAGATGGGGAATGACTAACTTTATAGAAAAACAACACTTAGAGGATCACCTTTCTAACAATGATAATGAGGTCCTCTGGTGTCTTTATTAGGACACAACTGAAGAATATCTATTCCTCTCTTTGCCATAAAATCACTTGCTCAACAAGGGGAAAGGCATCTCTGGTTAGATAAGTGAAAAAAGCTAATAATAGTTACCTCGACTAGATGTTTACTGTATGCTAGGCATTAAGTAGTTCATTTACCCTTCACGATAAACCTATGAAGTAGGTACTATTTTTATTCCCAATTTACATGCAAGAGAGTCTAAAAGGCTAGGAAGCCTCAGAGCAAGGATTCAAACCAAGACCTGACTTGAAATCACTCGCTTCTTTCTATGTTGCTCTAGCTTTAGGAAACAGTTTATTGTAGATGAAATATAATGTCCTCCCTACATGGCTTTTTGAAAAAAACTTAAAAGGAGAGTACAGAGTGAGAGAAAAGGACTGAAATCAATCCAGACCTCAACTCTTCTCATTCCTCCCATCTGCCAAAGGTCATAAACAGATTATACTGAAGGGAATAAAGAACATCTGGAATGAGAGATGAATCCATTTGGGCTGGGCAGTTAGGAACTGTAATCTCTGCTGGGAATGATAGTAGCATTTCAGTCTCAAAAATGGAGGAAAGAGCACTGTGCTTTTAATATATTTGAGAAGCTTTCTGTGCCAATCCCTTCTGATCAAATCACTTCCTCAAGTCTTACTTTCGTTAACTGGTGGTTGCTTCTCAGGCAAAGTGTAAAGGAAAAGGTCAACTCACAGAAGAAAAATAGCTATTATAAGGTTGGAATGATCTTTGAGGAATGTATTTGGGGTGATCACCCATGATCAGCAGGAAGGTTAAGGAAGCAAAATAAAGCAACAACACACCTGACCAAACTGCTGAAAATCAGAATAGAAATTCTACTGTTTTAAATGCACGCAACACACAAGAAATGACAACTTACTATGAGAAAGGAAGTTTCAGAAAGGGGATGTAATACTCTCGAAGTTAAATGAAGAAAGTAGATCTTCATGTTTATAATGTTTGTAATGCTCGGTTACTGAGTTTGTTTGGTATTCCTGCCTAAAGCCAAAATTTATAGGTAAATTATTTTGTAATATTGACTATACACAATATTATCATACAAAATGGGCTGGCTGGCATTTATGCTAAATTTAAATACACATAACTGAACTCTTATGTTTTTGTCTTAAAGAATTTTAATATAGAGGAAACTTTCAAATACATTCTACTCACTCAACACTTCACCCTCTCCTGATAAACTTTCCCTGCTTAGTTATTTAACTTTCAGGTTCGAAGTGCTAGGGAAGCTTCTGCCAATCCCATTAAATGGAAAAGAATTCATGTTCCCACTTAGTGTGACCATATCCTAATGAAAGGGAATTTTATAACAAGAAATTTAAAATATCAGACCAGAGGCCAAGGGACTACAGAAGGATCAATACAGATGCCTACTGAAGTTTAGCTATTCAAAACAGGAGTGAAAAAAAATCATTGTGCCTTGATGTATGAAACGTGACTGCACAATGTGAAAAAGCATTCTTTCAGGTAATGAGGAAAATGTGATTTTTATTCCTAAAGGAATTTAGATCACAATGGGAGACAATCCAGACCCAAATATAATACTGTTTTCTTTTTTTGGTACCAGGGATTAACCCAGGGGCACTTAATCACTGAGCCATATCCCCCACCCTTTTTACTTTTTATTTTGAGACTGGGTTTTACTAAGTTGCTTAGGGCCTTGATAAATTGCTGAATCTGGCTTTGAACTTACAATCTCCTGCCTTAGCCTCCAGAGCAGCTGGGATTATAGGCGTGTGCCACCACATACAGCTTATGCTGTTTTCTGTGATTAGACATTCTCCACTCCTACCACACATGGCCAAACATTCACTTAATTATCAGAGCATCAAGTCATACCTGGAATCCTCTTCCCTAGAGCATTAACTTCCAGACATATGTCTGTGAATACAGGTATTTTCTTTCTTTATCAGTGCACAAACAAAGGTACATTAGTATACCAATTACTGACAAAGCAGAGAAAGGCATAGGATTCTAGTTCTTATTCATTAACTACAACCATCAGGCCATTTGAGTTCCAGCTAATCTTTCCCTTAACTCTGTTGCACAATACTTCGCACAACTGTACTCCGAAGGTGCAGTTATTTGCTTTACTCTTTCCTAATTTTCTATGGTTGAAGTGGGGGGAAAGAAAAAGTTCTGTTTGTTCACGGATAAGAGACAAATTCCAGCCACAACTAACCTTCCTGTTCTTTTCCTACAGATCATAAATGGGAGACAAAAACAAACAAACAAACAAACAAACAAAAAACCCTAGAAAATTCATTTTATTCTGTTCATTTTGAATGTTTATATACTGATAAGATTTTGTTAATATTTTTGCCTCAACCATGTGCATCTTAAAAAGGTTTGATAGAAACAATAATTTTTTACCATTGGTCAGTATACAATTCAATCTTTCAATTTTCACAGATGGGGCACATTTGGTTTGACATTTGCTGTTTGGGATCCAGCAACAGACCTCTCTTTTCTAATATCACCCCAGTTCTCTTCTGGACATATGTGGACTTGGTGGCCTCCAGATTTTGAACTGGGGCTTTGCAAGAAGCTGGAATATGGTTTGGGTCTAGCCTGTTTCACGTTTTCCCCTGGAACTCTGAATCTTAAGCAAATAACCAAAAGGAATAGGCATAGTGGGGTACAATCATATTAACTGTTAAGAATTTGGTGAGGTATGTGCCAGTCTGCTCTGGCTCTCTGGCTTTCCATGAATGCCCCCAGCTTAACCTGTTTTCTGAGTTCAGTTTCTTTGTCTCCCATTCATTAAGTGACCACTGACATCTTCTGATAAATATTTTACTTTAGATAAAATTCATTTCTGAGTGTGCAACAGAGAATCTGGTGTATTAACTGAAGCCTAGAGAATTTAATTCCTTGCCCCAAATCATACAGCTAGTCATCAGCAGAGCCAGGATTAATCCCTCATGTCATCTGACACTCATGGTGGCACTTTAACCCTTTATCCTATGTTAGATATTATTACAATAGGATATATTGCTGACCTAACAGTCTGAAACAAAAGCAGTTAAAAACACATCTAGTTAGCCGGGCGCGGTGGCGCACGCCTGTAATCCCAGCACTTTGGGAGGCTGAGGCAGGAGGATCACGAGTTCAAAGCCAGCCTCAGCAATGGCGAGGCACTTAGCAACTCAGTGAGACCCTGTCTCTAAATAAAATACAAAAAAGGGCTGGGGATGTGACCCAGTGGTCGAGTGCCCCTGAGTTCAATCCCTGGTACCACAAAAAAAAAAAAAAAAAAAAAAAACAACAACAACACATCTAGTTAATTCATCCCAAGAGAACAAAGGCAGGATTTCACTGCAAAGCCTAGTATGGTGTTTGTTCTATTTTTTCATTGCTTCCTGAAGACAAAAGTTCAGATCTGGTGGGAAAAGATTGAAACATATTCCCCGAGGCACATACTTTCATCTTGTCTCTTAAAGTTGTTTCTTTTTCCTTTAGTAAGTTTCTTAGATATTAAACACTGTGGGGTTGGCCAGGTATGGTGGTGCACACCTGTAATCCCAGAAGCTTGGGAGGCTGAGGCAGGAGGATCATGAGTTCAAAGTCAGCCTCAGCAACTTAGTGAGACAGCTAAGCAACTCAGTGAGACCCTTAAATAAAATATAAGAAAGAGCTTGGGACGTGGCTCATTGGTTAAGCACACCTGGGTTCAAATCCTGGTACCAAAAAATCAAAAAATAAAATAAAATAAAACTAAATATTGTGGGGTTGAACTCGGTGTCTTGCAAATGCTAGGCAAGCACTCTACTACTGAGCTATATCCCTAGCCCTGCCCCCGCCTCCAATATTAAAATCTAGGTGTCAAAATGTTAGGAGGATCATGGAGTCTACAAAGAAAGACAGGAAAGCCTACATGGGCAAAAAAGTGGCTGCCTGCCCAGTCCTTGGTTTCTTTTCAGTCTTCTCTGAGGCTAAAAGCATTTTCTTCTAGAAGCTATCTGGCTACACATCCACTTGACCTCCTTTCAGAGATTTAAAGCATTTAGTTTTTGGTTTAGGTTTTAAAAATACTACCAAATAATCAAATGTCAGAGCTGGATGGTCTCTGGAGCAGGTCTAGGGCAGGGCATCAAATGGTGTTAGACTAGCACAGATTTAAAATAACTTTGATATCAAAATACCTTCAAAGAAGAGCATGTATTCTCTGATTTCTTCCAGGTTGCCAATACTGAACTTACACAGCAGCCTGACCCCCAAACTTCTGGGTTTGAGCTAAGTCTAGACCTCCCATAACGGCACTGCTGCCTTTCTAGTTTCCCTCTCTGCAGCTGCCCTGGCAAGACTCAGCCTCAGTCTTGTCTTCAATCATTGTCCAAAACTAACCCTCCCAAATACCACCATTACCACCATAAAACCAAAACAAAAACACTTAGATGCCCATGAATGAGTTAGTCTTAAGTTACTTATTGGTTACTAAGAGACATGACCCAACATTACTTGGCACTAAATTTCAAGTAGATGTAAGAATAAAACAAAAGATTAACACATAAAAGCTGTTCAGCATTTGAAAAATCATTTCGTTTACATCATTCAACAAATGCCTTCCTAGGTATTTAAAACACACCTGCAGAAGGAATGCAAGTTAGTCTTTTAAGCATTTGACTAAAATGTTAAACACTGCTTTCAAATCCTTTCTCTTTTACCCCTTGGAAAAGCCTCTTCTGAGTTTCAGGTCATCTTCTATTTGTTGTTGTCACTTTTTTTTTTTTGGTACCGGGGATTGAACTCAGGGGCACTCGACCACTGGGCCACATCCCCAGCCCTTTTTTGTATTTTATTAGAGACAGGGTCTCACTGAGTTACTAAGTGTGTTGTCACTTTTTGACATGCTTGTTGCTATCACTTATTTATCTCTTATCCTGGCTCAATCTTCTTTCACTCTGGTTCTTACTATAATCTTTTTTTTTTTTTTTTTGGTACAAGGGATTGAACTCAGGGGCACTCGACCACTGGGCTACTGGGCCACTGGGCCACATCCCCAGCCCTTTTTTGAATTTTATTAGAGACAGGGTCTCACTGAGTTGCTAAGTGCCTTGCCATTGCTGAGGCGGGCTTTGAACTCACAATCCTCCTGCCTCAGCCTCCCAAGTGCTGGGATTACAGGTGTGCGCCACAGCGCCCTGTTTCTTACTATAATCTTAAAGATTCTATTTTCATATAATGAACATCTAACAACTTTGCCCCCAAGCGTCTCATCTTTCTGATTTTCAAAGACCTTTACCTAGACTCTGAGACTTCTAATTCCCAGAGTCCCTCTGGAGGGCATGAGATGTTGATGGACTTTGGGTGGGGCGTATTGGGGATTTAACCCAGTGGCAATGTACCACTCAGGTACATCCCCAGCCCCCTTTTTTTTTTTTTTTTTGTTCTACCGGGGATTGAACTCAGGGGCACTCGACCACTGGGTCACATCCCCAGACCTTTTTTGTATTTTATTTAGAGACAGGGTCTCACTGAGTTGCTAAGTGCCTTGCCATTGCTGAGGCTGACTTTGAACTCGCGATCCTCCTGCCTCAGCCTCCCAAAGTGCTGGGATTACAGGCGTGCGCCACCGCGCCCGGCTTCCAGCCCTTTTTATTTTCTGAGACAGGGTCTCACTAATTTGGTTGCTGAGGCTGGCTTTGAACTTGTGATTTCCCTGTCTCAGTCTCCAGAGTTTCTGGGATTATAGGTGTGCACTATGGAACCAGGCAATGCTGATGGACTTGATTTTTATTTCAGAAAAAACAACTCATATTTTGTGGCAACAACCAAACTCCTTCTCCTTGTGACTCCGATGTGTTCAATCCCCTTTCAACCTGAAAGAAACTCCTAGTCCCTTTAGTTCCTCAATTTTTTCCAGGCAGCCAACTTTTTTTGGACTTTACTTTCTTTTCGAATTAACTGTCTCATGTCCTATTTCCTAGTTGGTTTTCCTATAGTTTATTCTCCTTGCTCCTGATTTCCCTTCATAATACAACAGCTTAAAACTGTAGGATTCAATGAGGTTGTTTTGTTTTTTTCCTGTGGTACTGGAGGTTGAACCCAGGAGTGCTCTACCACTGAGCTACACCCCCAGCCCTTTTTATTTTGAGATAGGGTCTCATTACGTAGCCCAGGCTGGCCTCAGACTTCTGATCCTTTTGCCACAGCTTCCTAAGTAGCTGGGATTATAGGTGTGTGCCACCATGCCTGGCTAATGAGTTATTTATTATCTGTCTGAGGAGTGGGCTCCTTGGCAGCAAAAACTTTAACCATCTTGTCTAGTGCTCTCTCTCTCTCTCTCTCTCTCTCTCTCTCTCTCTAGCATACTGCCTGACAGTCAATAAATATATATTGAATAGATGAAAGAAAGGCAGCCTAACACTGAAGGAGCCTCTGGAAATCATAGCACACTCATGGTCTCAGTGACAAAACCAGACACAACAGCAAAAACAGTGAGTTAACCCAGCAGTGCATCTGACATCTCTGGAAAGCTCCCTTCTCATGTTATTCCAAACTCTCCCTACTCTGGACTCCTACTTCCTTCAACTCTCCACAGGTAACCTGACCTTGTATGATACCAAGAAAATGGTGGCTTTTTTTCCCCAATTACTTTCTCTCACCTGCACACTTATTGTGCTTCTCCACCTGAGAATAATGTGTCCAGCAGTCAAAAGTTAACCCTTTCACCTGTGTCCTTGACTCCATTCCTTCCAAAGTCACTTTTATTGCTCTAGTGACTACTTCTCCCCAGACTGGATAAGTCTGGTCTCTTACATCCTTAAAACAAAAGAAAAGCAAAAAAACCAAAAAAATCTTAACTTGATCCCATTTTCTCTTCTAAGTTTTCTTGATTACTTTAAAAGAAGTCTAGGGGTTGATGTTGTGATAGAGCACTTGCCTAGCACATGTGAGGCACTGGGATTGATTCTTAGCCCCACATTAAAAAATAAAATAAAAGAAAGAGATCATGTCAAAAAAAAAAAAAAAAAAAAAAAAAAGAAAGAAAGAAAAAAAAAGAAGTCTATACTTGGTGTCCCCATTTTCTTCCCTGGCCAGTCATTTTTCCTTCCCACTGTCACCTTGTTATCTCTGCACTCCTCTGAAATTCCTCTTCACCCTAAGTTTGTCAATGATTTTCAAGTAATAGAGCCAAAGAATAGACTGTAAGCTTTTAGCTTAATTAAATCATCTCTGCTCTTCAATGAACATATGTGAGAACACAAAGGTTTTAAGAATAACTTGTTTAAGCTTACCAATGACACAATCAGTGAATGAGAGTGCAGGGATCAAAATTTAGAGTTACTTTTAAATTTCCTGTTGTTTTTAAACCCCATTCCCTGGCTTCATTAGCATTCTGAGTTCTTGGACATTACAGTCCCATTGTAGCTTACCCATCAAGGTACTAAAAGGGTTCTAAAAGTGAACGCTCAAACATAAGAAACCCAAGGATTTAAAAAAAAAATTTTTTTTAGTTGTTGATGGACTTTTATTTTATTTGTTTGTTTATATGCAATGCTGAGAATCAAATCCAGTGCCTCACACATGGGAGGCGAGTGCTCTACCACTGAGCCCCAGCCCCCCCATTTTTTTTTTTAATTGAGTCAGTTCAGTGTTACTTTACTGCAGTCTTACAAGTAACTTCTCAAAATTCACTGGCTATAAAAATTTAATCCAGTCTGCAAAACACCTGTCTATCAGCACTCTTTACCAAACAATCTCTTTTATAGTTGTTCTCTACCTTACCTAAGGAAATGAAATGATTTTCCAACAGGCCCTCTTAAAAGTCCCTCAAAAACATTAATTCATAAATATCAAACCAATGAGACAGAGAAAGGCATGGCAAAATATGTTGAATCTCTTTAAAATCTATTGTCTGGTTTTCTTGACTAGCCCTACACGGCCTGAATTTTAAAGTCCCTTGGAAAATTCCTTTTTTTTTTTTTTTTTTTAAATAGTTGTAATGCATACTACAGAGCTCCCTGGCCATGTACCAATGCACAATGAAATTTAAGAGGGGCCAGTGGTTAGGTTCTGACACTTGTAAAAGCGGTTAATTGTTTTATGCCAATAACAGTTTTATGCTGTTTTGGTTACTATAGCATTGTAGTATGTTTTAAAGTCAGGTATTGTGATGCTACCAACTTTGTTCTTTTTGCTCAGGACTGTTTTTGCTATTTGGAGCCATATGAATTTTAGGACTTTTTAAAAATTATTATTTCTATGAAGAATGTCCTTGGTATTTTTATAAGAATTGAATTCAATCAATAGGTGGTTTTGAGTAACATGGACTTTTTAAAAATTTTTATTTCTTAGTTGTTGATAGACCTTTATTTTATTTACTTATATGTAGTGCTGAGAATTGAACCCAGTGCCTCACACATGCCGGGCAAGTGTGCTACCGCTGAGCCCCAGCCCCCCCCCCCCCCGAACATGGACATTTTAACAATATTAATTCTTCTGATGCATGAACATCAGATACCATTTTTCTTTTGTGTGTTCTCTTCAATTTGTTTGATCAGTTTTTATTTTAGTTCTTTTACCTTCTGAAACTTCTTCCTATGTATTTTATTTTTGGGGTAGCAATTGTAAATGGGATTGCTTTCTTGATTCTATTTCAGCTAGCTGGTTATTAATGTATAGAAATATCACTGATTTTTGTAAATTAATCTTATATCCTGCAACTTTTCTGAATTTATCAGTTCTAACAGTTTTCTGGTGGCATCTTTATTATTATTTTTTTTAATATCTAAGATCACATCATTTGCAAAAAGAAATAACCTGATTTCCTCTTTTCCAATTTGGATGCCCTTTATGTTTTTCTTTTGCTTAATTACTCCTATTGAGAACAATTAACTTTTGCAATACAAAAGATAATGATGATTGAAGAGGAGGGGCAGAAGGAGCAAAGAAAAAAAGAGCAAAAGTCTAAAGTCCAAATAATGATTTAAGGAGTTGTCACAGGAAAAAGAAAGAAAGTAGGGGGTGGAGGGTGGAGCATGGGGTTGTGGCTCAGCAATAGAGCCTAGAACATGTGAGAGCCTAGAACATGTGAGGCCAGGTAAAGCAAATAAATAAATATTAAAAAAAAGAAATGAAGTAGCAATTGCTGCTCTTAGTTCACAATTTTTAACCAACATGATGTTCCTTGCTTCCTATACTTTTCCTCCTTCCAGAATTATTACAGAACTGTCCCACCATTTCAGATGAAAACTTTACTCTTTCTTGTTCCTTGAATATTTAATTTTTTGGGCTTTCTTGATGCCCAATCTATTATGTAATGGTTATTTTACAAATTTGTGAAGTGTACATTATAAAGCAAATTTACAAAGAAGCAATGACCTACAGCACATTTTTCTCTATTTTCCAGAGAATGATTAGAAGAAATCAGAGAGGAGGAGACAAGAGATCACAAGTTAGTATTCTGTAGTACAAAAATGGGGCAAAGTGAAACAATGAGAATTTCTGATACTTTAATTAGGATTTAGAGTTGGAGGAAAATGTCCAAATCAAAATGACCAAGAGTAAATTTAATTTTCATATGTGTCTGAAATGTGTTGGGGGGGGAGTTAAAACTCATAATATGTTTGCTCCTATGTAGGAACAGATATTGGAGTACAATCCCACACCTGCTGCTTAGATTGCTTTTAGCTCCTGGTTGAGCTAGGTTCAATAACCTACACCTCAATGGCAATTCTCCAGGGTACAGAAAAACATAAGGATCAAAAGAAATTATTTTAAACACCAGTTTTATTATCAAAGGCAAAATTTATCTTAAATGACTAGAAGGAAAGCTACAATCCTAAGGAGGGTCATTTGTCTTACACAGTAATAAACAGCTAGCAAAGCTGTACATTAAGTCCTACAGACTTCCTAAGCCATCAGGGAATGCCACCTACCACAGATCTAATTTTTTTAAAAAAATATTTATTTGCTTTAGTTGTACACAATGCGTTTATTCACAATGCGTTTATTTTTTTAAAAATATTTTATTTATTTGCTTTGTTGTACACAATGTGTTTATTTGTATGTGGTGCTGAGGATTGAATCCGGGCCGTGCACATGCTAGGCGAGCACTCTACTGCTGAGCCACAACCCTAGCCCCACAGATCTAATTTTATTTTTTTCTAATTTATTTTTTATTCTAAATTGTTAGAAATGACAGCAGAATGTATTACATTTCATATTATACTTGTAGAGCATATTTTTACATATCTCTGGTTGTATACAAAGTATATTCACACCATTTGTGACTTCATACATGCACTTAGGGTAATGATATCCATCTCATTCTACCATGTACAGATCTAATTTTAAACATTCAAGCACAGGGAACCATGTTTTCTAAAAGGAAGGTAGTTAAAGATACTCAATATTTAATCATTTTAACCAAACAAGGAGACATAGTCCATTTTGTTTTCTCTTTTGTCAAACAAAGTGAGAATAATGAGAGATGTAGATATGGCCTTATTCACTATTAAGAAGAGGATGAAGGGTGAGACATAAACATCTCTGATAAAGCAGACAAACAGAAGTGAAGCTCTGCCACCAACAAGATTAGTCAGGTATTGGGAGAGTTGAGGTTTGCAAAAACAAAGGGAAAAAAATGGACTTAAAAAAAAAAAAAAACTGCCTGAGATGAGCATAGTAACCTGTCTTAAATAGTCAATGTGATTTAATAGCAATTTTGGGGGAGTGGGGTACTAGGCATTGCACTCAGGGGCATTCAACCACTAAGCCACTTCCCCAGACCGTTTTTTTTTTTTTTTTTTTTTTTGTATTTTATTTAGAGACAGGGTCTCACTGAGTTGCTTAGTGCCTCACAGTTGCTGAGGCTGGCTTTGAACTCTCAAGATCCTCCTGTCTCAGCCTCCCAACCTGCTGGGATTACAGGTGTGCGTCACCATGCTGGGCATAGCAATTTTTAAGTGTTGAGAGAATTAGAATTCTTTTTTTTAGAGCAGAGATTCTACACATGTTAAGGATTACTCTTTGTTTTTTGTCTATGCTTGGGTCTCTAGAAGACACAGTTTTTTTTTAATTCTTCAATTTTTTATTTTTAAAAATTCTACACATATTAATGTCTTACTTTTAAAAATAAAAGATGGATATCATCCATACTCCAAAAACTAGGATACTTGGGTCCCAAAAGTCAGAAAATAAAAACAAGGACTTGCTGATTGTGTGTTGATAAGCTGTAATGCCCTTTTGTTAACTTGCCACCAAAACCAAATGATGATGCCGGAATCAGGAAAAAAACAGGGAAGTGGCTGTATGACAAAATATCTGAATTTCTGCTTAAGAACTAGGCAAAAAGCTATACTTATGAAGAATGGGATGCTATTATGGCTAGTATGGAAATGGCTATTAATACAGATGGTGGCATGGGGGTAATTTTTTTCTTTTTGCCAAGTTTTCTTAAACAATGTTAATCTGTGTTTTCAATTATTAAAAAGAGAAAAAAGGCAGTACAGGAAAATACACGATCGTGGGAACAGAGTCAAGCACACAGATGTTTTGCGTAAGCTACATTTTCAGAGACATCTGCCTTTGTGCAAGACTTGAAAAAGTGGAGCTGTTGTCAACAAGTTCTCTGCAGTGAAGGGTGGGGCCTGAGAGAAAGTAAGCTGTGAAGAAACCAACAATTAGAACCCACAGGCTGAAAAAAAATGTTTCATATATTAAGTTCCTCATTTATGAGCTACCTCTGCCCAAAATACTTTGCCATCAACTATGTCTACTACTCAAATAAGGAGAAACTAAGACTGCCTATATGTCTCCACTCAAGTGACCAAGTTCTTTGCTGGCAGCACTTCTTACCCCTTAGCAGAGACAGCCCATTCCTATGGGAGAAGAGATAGGGTACAACCTGTTGTATAAAAACTGGGTGGATTCAAGCTGCCTTCCACCTCCTCTCTTGTTCCAACTCCAAACAGAAAGCTTATCATGTACAGAAAAACTCATGTAAAAACAAAGATAACACAATTGTTCATATGCTCTACTGCTTTACTTTAGAGTATGTTCAACTTTATTTCTGTTTAGTTAGGTGAATACTCCTAGGCCTATATATATAATTTTGTTGTTGTTTGTTTTTGGTACTGGGGACTGAACCTAGTGGCACTTTACCACTGAGATATATTCCTAGCTCTTTTATTTTATTTTACTTTTTATTTTGGCCCTTTTAAAAATCTTTTATTTTGAGACAGAGTCTTGCTAAGTTGCTTAGGACCTCTCTTAAGCTGCCCAGGCTGGCCCTGAACTTGTGATC
This sequence comes from Tamias sibiricus, assembly GCA_025594165.1. Lineage (NCBI taxonomy): Eukaryota > Metazoa > Chordata > Mammalia > Rodentia > Sciuridae > Tamias > Tamias sibiricus. The sequence continues at coordinate 47,168,143 of CM046660.1, forward strand.
CTCCTGCCTCAGCTTCCTGAGCCGCTGGGATAATAGGCATGTACCACCACGCCCAGCTATATTGTTTGCTTTTGAATGTAAGGTAGTGCAGGGAGATCATCATTCATATTGCTTTATATAGCATCCAGTGTAATGCCATATACAGAGTCCTTAACAAATGTGATTTTAAAATGATAACAGGGATGCTTAAGATTCATGAACAGGGGCTGGGTTTGTAGCTCAGTGGTAGAGTGCTTGCCTAGCATGTGCGGGTTTGATCCTCAGCAACACATAAAAATAAATAAATAAATAAATAAGTAAATAAATGAAGGTATCGTGACCATTTGTAACTTAATAAAAAAAACTTAAGAAAGTCATTCACTGTGTGTCCTCTGGTATTTCCTGGCAGGTGAGAAAGCCCACATGTGTGACACAAACTACAAGAGAGGTTGCCTTACTTGTTCTTGTTTGTAGCCTTTAATCATGCCTGATGCTAGTGGGGACTTCTTCCCCTTGCAAAAGAACTTTGAACTGACTTGCAAACTTCTATCTGGTATTGTCCTGAACTTCCTTTTTCTGAGAAGTTGGCTGTCTTATGGGTTACTGCTCTACATCTGCCTTCTGTGTGAGTTGACTACAGAAGACTTTAGAAACCTCTTACTCAGACACAGTAGTTTCTGCTAGGTCCTATGTAATAATTCCTCTTCCTTCCATGACAGTGGAGTCTGTCATTGATAGGTTTATATAAATGTTAGGCTAAAACTACCTGATAATCTAATCTCTTGCTTAATTCCATATATCTCACAGGACCCACATTTTCCCACTGGTGAAACTATCAACCAGAGCAAAAAGTTACAAATATAGAAATCAAACCATAGTTAAGTATATGAAAATTCCAACCCATAGGTAATTCATGTGAAACAGAAGATACCCACTTGTTGCTGACTGAAGCGATGGTCGCTTGGAGCAACGACCCAAACAGGGCTCCTACACTCACTCTTTCTCTACTTATATACTCTTAACAGTGGTTGCATTGTCCTCTCTGTTTGCTCCCCACCCCAAATGAACCTGGGGCACTCTACTGCTGAGCCATACATACCCTGCTCTTTTTGAGACAGATCACTAAGTTGCTGAGGCTGCCCTCAAACTTATGATCCTCCTTCCTTAGCCTCCCAAGTAGCTGGGATTATAGGCATGAGCCATTGTACCAGGAAGCTTAACTTTCATACCACCTGCTTCTGTTCAAACTTTTTTCAAATCAGTTTTTCTTCACCATCTAAATTTTCTCTTCAGTTTGCTAACCCTTGGATTTGAATATCAAATCTACGTGAACCTATCTGTCAGCTGCCAGCCAACTAATTTGGACAACCCAGGTGCCTTATAAGCAATTCTTCCTCATGTCACTGTGTTATCACATATGTCTATATCATTTCCTGCCAGGCAGCAAACTTTCAGCATTAAGGAAGACCGGCTGAGGAGAATGCTTTTACACAAAGGACTTCCCTCCTTCCTATCCCAGATTCAAAGGATATGACAGTATGCCAATGGACTCTGGTTAAATGATGATAATGTAGCTAAGTTCTGAAACCAGCATTTTAAACCATAAGAAAGAAAGCTTAGTTATTTGAACATAGTAACAAGCAAAAGATGAATCCGAAACCTGAAGCCAACTTTAGTCAAAAAAAGGCAAGTGAATTTTAGAAATTTATCTGTATTGCATTGGAATAGGGCATTAGTGAAGAACTGGTAAGCAAGTAACACTAAATTTCTTTAACTCTCAACTAAATTAAATAATCCATTATCAAAGGACATCTATAAGAAGACAGTTTTCAGGAATTTAATTTCCCCATCTTTAAAATCAGGAGTTGTGTAAAAACTGGCTGCTGTAGAATTAAAAGAGAACCTGAATTAAAGATGAACTACAAACTAGTAGAAATGACTGGTAGAGTAATCTAGGAAATGAGATTTGATCCAGTTTATACCTAACCAAGAGAAAAGTTGCCATGTTATAATGGGAGACTAACTTTGCTTCCTACTGCTCATCTATAAATGGAATTGTAACAATAAGATGCTGAGTGAAATATGATGAAAAATTAGATAAGGTGGCTGTTACATTCAGAAAACAGCTATTTGAAAAGGGGACCAACACTGGAAGTTCAAAATATCCCTAAATCAAATATTTCCACTTATGGTTCTCAGATCACATTGTCATTGACTTGGGGAAGACAGCAAACAATAGGTACACACTTGGTCAGAAGTCAACTAACCAGGGCTTTCTAATCACTTCACCTATGGCTGAGTACCTTTAAATTGGTTTTACTGCTTTAGACAGTTTTTCTAAGAAAAGGTTAGAATTTTACCTGTTTTAGGGCAACATGTAAATGTACAGAGGAAAAGCATGGGACTGAAAGATAACCTGGAGTTCTTGCTTTGTCACTAACGAACTGTATAATACAGAGATAATCCAGATCTGAATTTCTTCATATAGCATTATAAAAACTCTTAGAAGTTTGAACCTTAGAAGTGCTCCATTAGTTCAAGATGAGATCACCATATTCCTACAGTATAAAACAAGCAAAAGTACCAAATAGGTTTTCTATAACAGAGGCAACTCTTTTTTTTTTTTTTTTTTGGTGGTGGTGGTGGGGTACTGGGGATTGAACTCAGGGGCACTCAACTACTGAGCCACATCCCCAGCCCTATTTTTTTTTAAATAAAGACAGGGTCTTGGGCTGGGGCTGTAGCTCAGTGGCAGAGCACTTGCCTAGCATGTGTGAGGTACTGGGTTTGATCCTTAGCACCGCATAAAAATAAACAAATAAAATAAAGGCATTCTGTCCATCTACAACTACCAAAAAAAAAAAAAAAAAAAAAAAAAAAAAAAGTCTTGCTGAGTTGCTTAAGCACCTTGCCTTTACTGAGGCTGGCTTTGAACTCCTGATCCTCCTGTCTCAGCCTCCTGAGCCACTGGGATTACAGGCATGCACCACCGCTCCCAGCTGGAGGCAACTCTTAAAGAATGCCTCTAAAGAGTATAACATGGTAGGCTGGGCTACTCTGCAAATATGTCTGTTCAAACTGTGTAGGATATATTAAGTGCTATTAACCAAGTGGTTAATTCATTCACTGGATCCACGCTTCCACAAGAAAATTTTTCTGCAAAAGGAATACTGCTGGGCTGGACTCTTAGCTCAGTGATAGAGCACTTGCTAGCATATGCAAGGTGTATGTTTGACTACCAGTACCATGAGGTAGGATAAAAAGGAATCCTGTCCCCTCTCTAGCCCAAAGTTGATCAGTTAAAACAAAAGAAAAGGGAGAGGAAGGGAGAATTTCTTGCACAGAAATGAAAAAAAATTCACTTAAAATTTTTTTAAAGTTATAGATGGACACAATACCTTTATTTTGTTTATTTTTTTATGTGGTTCTGAGGATTGAACCCAGTACCTCACAAGTGCTAGGCAAGCGCTATACCACTGAGCTACCCAACCCCAGCCCAAGAAATTCACTTTTAATTCTATGAAGAAATTCTCTTAACAGAGAGGCTGCCTGATGGGGTGTACTGGAATTACCTGCATTGGTTGTATTAGTGATTCACTGAGTCCGCTAAAAAAGTCATTTCACCTCTCTGTACCTGAGTTTCTTCATCTGCTGAACAGGATTGGTGATACCTATTCTGTGTCTCACATGCTTGGGGATAAAATATCTTTTGTGGAAGCTTTCTAAAAAAGTAGCAAGTCATTATTCTAAAATACGTGAAGCTTAGGCTTTACCTTTTATTTCTAAATAAATGTTAATGGTCAATGAAAGAGAAAAAGGAAGCCATCTTCTAGTTATATTTCCATATAAAATTAACTCCTGGTTTCTTTTTTTAAAATTTTTTAAAAAATTTTAGTTGTTGGGCTGGGGTTGTGGCTCAGTGGTAGAGCACTTGTCTCGCATGCGAGGGGCACTGGGTTTGATCCTCGGCACCACATAAACAAACAAAATAAAGGTATTGTGTCCATCTACAACTAAAAAATAAAGTCTTTAAAAACATTTTTAGTTAGCCAGGTGTGGTGGCGCATACCTGTAATGCCTGTAATCCCGGCACTTGAGAGGCTGAGGCAGGAGGATCACGAGTTCAAAGTCAGCCTCAGCAATGGCGAGGCACTTAGCAACTCAGTGAGACCATGTCTCTAATAAAATACCGAAAAGGGCCAGGCGCCGTGGCGCACACCTGTAATCCCAGCACTTTGGGAGGCTGAGGCAGGAGGATCGCGAGTTCAAAGCCAGCCTCAGCAATGGCGAGGCACTTAGCAACTCAGTGAGACCCTGTCTCTAATAAAATACAAAAAAGGGCTGGGGATGTGGCCCAGTGGTTGAGTGCCCCTGAGTTCAATCCCCAGTACCAAAGAAAAGAAAAAAAAAATTTTTTTTTTTTAAGTTGTAGATGGACACAGTACTTTATTTATGCTAAGGATTGGATGCAGGGCCTCACATGTGAGATAAGCACTCTACCACTGAGCCCAAAACCCCAGACCCCACTCCTAGCTTCTTTTTTAAGTAGGCTTTTACAACTTTTTTTTTTTTTTTGGTTTATTGCAGAAAACTTTTTATGTAAGGAAATTGAACAGCTGGAAAGAAATTTTGGCTTAGTAGTAGAACTAAAGCAGTGTTCCTATTTAGTCAAATATAATTATAAGCCTAATAATAAAGACAAGGGAGGCCATCTACTGTCTGTCCTATTAGCCATGTACACACCTTCCTATATTTAGACAAGGTATGCACATTCTATTAAAGATATGAGATTTAGTTCAAGACTTAGGCTCATAATAGTGTTTACTATTATGTCAAATGAGGGGAAAGTCACACAAAAAACTGTAGTGATGCATTTCTTGGCAACCAGGAGAATAGCCATGCTCAATTTTATTTCATCTTTTAAAAAAAAATTTAGTTGTAGATGGACACAGTACCTATATTTTATTTACTTATTTTTATGTGGTGCTGAGGATTGAACCCAGTGCCTCACATGTGCTAAGCAAGTACTCTACCACTGAGCTACAATCCCAGCCCCTATTTCATCTTGAATAGATGTATAATGTCTAATATGGGCAAAGTAATCTCTACCACCTACAACCGTAGCACAGTTGTGTGTGCTTAAAGCAACGCAGTGAAATACCTTTTGGGTAACTTACTTACCAGGATAGCCTACCACACCTTAGCTAGAGACAAAAGAGCTGCCCAGGTTGATAGGGTAAAATGTTCAGCAGTTTAGTTTTCTGGGAACTGGAATAAACAGGTTTTCTTTTTTTTTTTTTTTTAATATTTATTTATTTACTTTAGTTGTACACAATGCAATGCATTTATGTTTACGTGGTGCTGAGGATCAAACCCAGGCCGCACACGTGCGAGGCGAGCACTCTGCCACTGAGCCACAACCCCAGCCCTAAACAGGTTTTCAACCTGGGAATCACCCCTCTATCAGAAACACCAAGGACTGACTTGGGGAGAGTCCTCCAGCAGTTTTCTAGCGGAGAGCTTTCTGGATCCAATATTCAGCCAAAGAAAAACAGAATAAGGATAAAGCTGACTTTATTTATTCCATCCCCTTAAAAAAAGAAAGGAAAAAAAAAAAAAACTCCTTTTTGGAACTTGGATTTTATAAAAAGATTTCTTTTGAAGTGAATCAAGGCCATGGTAGTGGTTCAGGTAATGGTGGGGGGGGAGGACCTGGAATCTGAGACGAGACTGAGGAAAGTATCTTGAAAAACACAAGTGTCCTTAACAGAAAGTTAAGAAAACCCCAATAATAACCAGATGTTTTTAGAACCTCCCAATTGTCAGGAGAAAAAAAAATTAAGTACATTTAAAGAATGCAGTAAACACACTTCTGAAACATAAGTGTAGCAAATAGAAATCTGCTTATGTTCACTGAAAGGAAACTGCACAGTGCAATTATGAACATTTCCACTGCAGGAAAGATAAGCAGATGTTGGATGTTTTCCCAAAGTTTTACTAGTGTCATGAAGAGGCTTATGGAATATGCTGTGAATTTTTTCTTCTGATCAAAAGTTCATGGAAAAAAAAAATGGTTCATGCAAAAAAAAAAAAAGAAGAAGAAGAAGAAGAAAGAAAAAGAAAGAAAGCAGCCTTCTAGTCAAGTTGTGACTATCTGCTGAAAAACACGAACTTTCAGGCTTTACTGCAATATTCCAAGTTTCCTTTAAGCAAATACTATTCTAGGAATAGCCACTCTGAGAATATTGAGAGGGAAAAGCATTTAAAAAATCTGCACAATTCTTTGTAATAGAAAACATTAATTCAAATTCTTTCAGCATGGGGAAATCATGAAAGATTGCTTAAAAATGGATAAATGAAGGATTGGTAATGTAGTTCTCTAGTATCAATTCCCAGGACTGAAAGAAAAAAAAAAAGATAAATCAATCTCATTCACTGGTTAGTTCAAAAAGCTTACAAAAAATTCTGTTGATTTCTAATTTAAATGCCTGAAATAGTTCTGTTTCAGGCTCTTTGCTGAGATGATAGATGGTTGTAGTAAGGGATGTTAATAGTGTCTTGAGAACTGGAAGAAAGGTATGGCCTTTTTCTCCAGAAAATTAATGCACTAATTATATATAGACCACTTGTGCATATTATTTTAGTGTACTCATTAATTTTCTATTTCCTAAAACTAAGAACTAATGGTACCTGGTAATTGCTCAAAAAAAACTATAGACAGCTGGGAATTAACAGCCTCCCACTGCTTCTTTCTTTATAGCAGATAAAAGCTTAGCTTTAACAGGAGGCAAACACTGAATGATTTATGCTTGGATTTAATTTTGAAACCAGAAGAAACACAAATAGATAAGGTATGGGAGTTTCTAAGGTTTTTCTATTAATACTTTGGACTGTTATTTTAAAGCACACAACAAATTCTATGAAGATTATCTATCCCTCATGCTGCCACCTTCTCTCCCCACTTTCAAAAATCCATGTACAATAAACATTTTTATTTTATTGTTTTAGATGGACACAATATCTTTATTTATTTATTTACTTACTTATTTATTTTTATGTGGTGCTGAGGATCGAACCCAGGGCCTCACACCTGGAAGGAAAGCGCTCTACCACCGAGCTACAGCCCCAGCCCCCAATAAACAGTTTTATATGAAGATTTCCAAGCATTAAGTTCATTTATTGAAGCCCTACAGTACTAGTCAACAGGAGTTCAGTACAATGAAAAAATGATAAATTTTGAAATTAGTTTAGGTTAAATCTGACCAATAAATGAAGTTTTACATTTTTCTGAACCTATTGGATGCTCTAGAAATGTTAATATCTACACAGAAGGCTGGGGATGCAGTTCAGTAGTACAGCACTTGCTTAGTATGTGGGAGGCACGGGTTCTATTCCCAGCAGCCCCACACCTGCCAAAAACAAAACAAAACAAAACAAACAAACAAAAAAGCTACCTAGAGCATGCTATTTAATTATAGTACTAATTTTCTAACAGTAAAAGAAATATAAGATCAGCAATATATTTAAGCACTGCTTTACATAATAAGTGATTCTGCATGAAAGGTAATGACTAGATTTACAGCTTTACTTATTTAAGGATTTTATAATCTATGCTACCTGGGAAAGTAGATTAAATGCAAAGTATAATGGTTACGAAAATGACTGATGTTTACTAATGGTTAACAATCCTCACCTACTGCTATTATGTCCACAAATGCAGAGGCCTCATATTAGATTATTTGTTATACCTAAAAATTGATCTGTACATTTACATCAAAATGTGTAGACTTCAGTTTGTAACTCAAATAACATTTACCAGTTTCCTGACCATTTTCTCTAAAGTAGCACTTTCTCTCTCAGCTTACTTTCCATCATTTTCTCCTGCTTTATTTTTTTAGAGCTATATCATCAGATGATTATTTTATAAGAATTTATTTACACTCTTTAATGTATGTTCTGAGAGCTAGTGACTTGGTTTTCTCTGTTCATTGATGCATTCCTAATGCCCAAGACATTGTAGGTGATCAATAAAAAGAATGATCATTTACGAAGTAGAGATATGATATTAATTAGAGGCAAAGAAAGCAAAGGGGAAAATGTGATATAAAGTTAGAAGATCTGGATTTTGGTCATTGCCCTTTCATTCATTAATTAAATAACCCTGAACAAGTAAATTAATCTCTTTGAACTTCAATCTCATTCATTTAAAATTATACTGAAATCTTGCCTCAAATGTATAACTGTTTGAATCAAATATTATGTTGTGAAATTTTAAAACTTAATGAGATATATGTATTTCTAATTAAATCAATTAATTATCTTTCCTCAAATCAATATCCTAATCTTAATTGTTCTACCACCCAAATACAAGGAAACATTATTTCAGATGTTTTCATGTGGACTAATAGAATTATACATATTCCCAAATCTGGCTGCAGGTTCTCCAACCATTGCAGAAGGATGGAATGGAACAGGAAAAGTTTTACAGGAAGAAAAAGAATAGAGAGCCGGGCGTGGTGGCGCACGCCTGTAATCCCAGCACTTTGGGAGGCTGAGGTAGGAGGATTGTGAGTTCAAAGCCAGCCTCAGCAATGGCGAGGCACTTAGCAACTCAGTGAGATCCTGTCTCTAAATAAAAAATACAAAAAAGGGTTGGGGATGTGACCCAGTGGTCGAGTGCCCCTGAGTTCAATCCCCGGTACCACAAAAAAAAAAAAAAAAAAAAAAAAAAAAAAAAAAAAGAATAGAGAAAACAGAGGTTTAGAAAGACACAGGTGAGCTGGGTACAGTGGCATACACCTGTAATCCCATCAACTTGGGAGGCTAAGACAATTGGACCATAAATTCAAGAACAGCCTCAGCAATTTAGCAAGGCCCTTACCAACTTAATGAGACCCTGTCTCAAAATAAAAAATAAAAAGGGGCTGGGGATGTGGTTCAGTGGTAAAGCACCCCTGGGTTAAATCTCCAGTACCCCCCCCCCCCCCCAAAAAAAAAAAAAAAAAAAAAAAGAAAGGTAAGTAGCAGAACACTGATCACTTTTTTAAAAAAAAAAATTATTTTTCAGTTGTATTTGGGCACAATACGTTTATTTTATTTATTTTTATGCGGTGCTGAGGATCGAACCCAGGGCTTCCCATGTGCTAGGCAAGCACTCTACCACTGAGCCACAACCCCAGCCTAGAACTCTGATCACTTCTGCCTGTATTTAACTGCACACTTCAAAGTCAGAGCCAGTTTCATGGGCTTGTGATCTGTATAGTCACACAGGGTTTGGTGCTTAGAAGGGTACCACACTTGGCTTAATGCTTAAAATTCTTAATGATGTTTTAAAAAGGCTATGAATATCATGGAGCTGTCCTGCTAACTATCTTTTCACTAGACTAGAGGACCAGGACAATGGCTATGGTTTCAGGGACTGTGTGCAAGGACAACAGCTAACTTAAAGGACTAGCACTAAAAAGAAGACATTTAATCAAGCTGAGGATCACATATTTGTAATACCTTAATTCTGAAGTTAGCCAAATACTTAGTAAAAGCTGATTTAATTAAAAAATGTTAGCCCTAATAAGAAATACAAATGTCATTTACCTTTCCTATTTTTTTTTCTCCATCACATTCTAATAACAGACTAAAAGGGAATATTAGTAAATGAAATACCTGAATCTCATCTAATTAACTTTCCATTCTGAAACCCAACAAAAGATCCTTGAGATTGTGGTTTACCTTTGGTTTTTTGATTTGATACATGAGATCTCATAGTAAGCAAAGCAACATTCCCACAAAAACCATCTCTCTGAAATTTGAAATCACCAATATAACCTGATTTAATTAAATCACACCCTTTCTAGATACTTTCATTTCTGTTCCTGCTGACCGCAGAAACAGCTAGGGGCTTTTCTTCGGAACTGAAAGGCTGAAGTTGATGAACTAAGTTTTTCCCAGGCTGCAATTCAGGTTCGGATTTCTGTAGGCCAGAGATGGTTTCCAACCCTCAATGTGACCCCACATTATCCACTTCGACCTTTGGAATTCTTATCTGTCACCTCTGTTTTCTGACAACAGTTGGAAAGGCAGAAGGCCAATGAACAAAGGGTTGCTAAGTAAAAGAGATGAGCTGTAGGCACCGATAAGTTCTGAAGAGAAGGTGGTAAACTCATCCTCTGTTTCAGTAGCATGTCCAGGACTGTTGCCACTACAAAAAGTGAAACTTCACTCTAAAGCATTCTCTCTGCTTGTGATTTAAATACATACCTTCATTAAGAAAGCTGGTTGGGGGCTGGAGATACAGCTCAGTTGGTAGAGTACTTGCCTTGCATGCACAAGGCCCTGATTCAATCCCCAGCATCAGAGAGAGAGAGAGAGAGAGAGAGAGAGAGAGAGACAGAGAGAGAGAGAAAGCTGGTTGGTTTCAGAGAAAGGCAGGCAACTAACAATACTGAAGCCAGTATACAACTATGGGGCCTCCTTTCTCCAGCCTGCCTTGCTGTTTCTGTTGTTTTCTTTCCCCTTTTTCTAGTAAATCTGCTTCAGACCTCTATGGATACTGACTAGATCAGCTGGTGACATTCAAATTAAGAGTCTCTTAAAGGGGCTGGGGTTATGGCTCAGCGGTAGAGCGCTCGCCCAGCACATGTGTGGTCTGGGTTCAATCCTCAGCACCGCGTAAAAACGCATTGTGTACAACTAAAAGCAAATAAATAAATTTTTTTAAAAAAGAGTCTTTTAAAAACACACACTCTTTTCCTTTATTCTATATTCTATAACTCACATAGCATCAAAGATGGAAAATTTTAGAATTTAAATGGCATATTCCCTAAAAGTTTTCATCTCAATTTTTGTAAAATATGTTCATTTTAAATAGGATAAGGCAATCCTAACTCTATTAATCTCTAGTATTAACAAAGTAATATATTTGATCATTTTTTATTTATGTATTTATTTATTTATTTTTGTGGCACTGGGGATTGAATCCAGGGGTGCTTTATCACTGAGCCACACCCCTAGTCCTTTTTTGTTTTTTATTTTCAGACAGGGTCTCACTAAGTTGCTTAGTGCCTTGCTAAATTGTTGAGGCAGGCCTTGCAATCCTCCTGCCTCTCTGCCTCAGGAGTTGCTGGTATGCATCCAGTCCTTATTCATTTTTTAAAATTTCATTTATCATTAACCAGAGAGCACTATGGAAAATCTCAATAATGCTTACTATGTCCTAAAAGGAAAACAAAGAAATGTTTAAGGTCTCAGTTAATTTGCTGTAGGACCCTAACTTAAGCAAGTTTGTTTGCTTATCTTTTGGCTCTACAATTCTCTAAGCCTAAAATGGTGATGATTTTAGAATAAAATGAAAATGTGAGCAGCAAGCCTAAATTCATAGACAGTACAGATGTACTCAAAGCACCTTGGGATAATTAGCTTCTCCATCTTAACTACCAATGCACTATTATTTCATCTTTCCTTTAGTTCTACTCACACAGATGATAAATCAAGCATTTTTCATCAGTGCTTAAATATTAAAGAGGGTCTCAAATAGCAATGACAAATGAGGATCGACTGAAGATAAATTGTATTTACCTTGATTTTATTTTTTATCATTTCAGGAATATTATACAAATTAATTACTAAAATTGCTGGTGGTAGTACAGTATACAACTGACAAGCAAGCTAAGCAAGCTAATAATCTGTATCCAAAGCCCTAAAAATATGTAAATCTTTTGGTCTAGTAATCTCAGTATTGAGCTTCAGGACTTTTTTTTGGGGGGGGGGACACATGCAATGATTTAGGGACAACAAAGTTCACTGAATCTTTGTTTATAACTGCAAAAAACTGGATATAAACAAAATGTTCAGTGAAACAGTTCAATGGAAAACAAATGACCAGGGGCTGGGGCTATGGCTCAGTAGTAGAGCGCTTGCCTGGCATGTGTGAAGCACTGGGTTCGATTCTCAGAACCACATATAAATAAATAAATTAATTAAATAAAGGTTCATTGACAACTAAATATATTAAGAAGAAAGAAAACAAATGATCAGTGAAAATGATATGAAAGAAACACATTTCAGGGTAACAGCAGGATGTTTCCAACATGCTAAAGTAAAAAAAAAAAAAAAAAAAAAAATGAGGTTACAAAGCAAGAGACACAGGACAATCCCATTTAAAAAAGTATACACATACATAGAAAAAAAAAAACTCTGATAGTTTTAACAGTAAATATTTTGCAAGATAAGAATAAGAGTAATGATCTTCAAGGGAGAAGAAGCAACTCAATATTTTCTGGGTTTTCTATATTAAACATGGTTACCAACAAATATTTAAAAATAACTGCCAGGTGTGGTAGTGATCACCTGTAATCCCAGTGATTTGGGAAGCTGAGGCAGGAGGATTTCGAGTTCAAAGCCAGCCTCAGTCACTTAAGACAGTTCCTAAGCAACTTGGTGAGACCCTGTCTCAAAATAAAACATTAAAAAAGGGCTTGGGATGTAACTCCGTGGCAAACCATTCCTGGGTTAAATTCCCAGTACACCAAACAAACAAATAACAGCAGCAATCCCCCCCCCAAAAAAAAAAATAAAACAAAACCAAACCCAGTACATTTTGCTTTATTGATTAGACCATTTTGATTTTAAAAAACAAAAAACCAAGTTCCTCACCCAGGACAAAAATCTTTTTTTTTTTGGGAGGGGGGTGAGTACCAGGGATTGAACCCAGTGGTGCTTAACCACTGAGCAACATTTTATTTTTTGAGACATGGCCTTGCTAGGTTGCTTAGGGCCTCGCTAAATTGCTGAGGCTGGCTTTGAACTTGCAATCCTCCTGCCTCAGCCTCCCAAACTGCTGGGATTACAGGACTGTGTAACCATGCTGGGCAGGACAAGAGGAGTAGATATGGTAGAGAACTGAAGATACAACTTTACTATGTATGGGGCAAAACAGGTTTTTAAAAAGTCAAGAGGATTTTTAATTACAGGTGCAGTGGTGTACACCCGTAATTCCAGTGACTTGGGAGGCTTAGGAGGATGGCAAGTTAGAGGCCAGCTTCAGCAATTTATTGAGGACTTCAGCAACTTAGCAAGACCCTGTCTCAAATTAAAAAAATAAAATAGCCGGGCGCGGTGGCGCACGCCTGTAATCCCAGCACTTTGGGAGGCTGAGGCAGGAGGATCGCAAGTTCAAAGCCAGCCTCAGCAATGGCAAGGCACTTAGCAACTCAGTGAGACCCTGTCTCTAAATAAAATACAAAAAAGGGCTGGGGATGTGACCCAGAGGACGAGTGCCCCTGAGTTCAATCCCTGGTACCACAAAAAAAAAAAAAAAAAATAAATAAAAATAAAATAAAATAAAAAGGGGTGGGGCTCAGTGGTAAAGTGCCCTGACTTCAATCGCCAGTACCACCCCCGCAAAGTCAAAAGGATTCTCCATTTGGAAATTTCTCCCAAAATAATTTCTAAGACTGGCATAAAGAAAAGCATTGACACTCAATATTTTTAAAATTTTAATTGACAATGAGACTAGTCTTTATTTTATTTTTTCTATTTTTTTTCCACATATATGTACATGAACACACACATATTGCATATATATATTTTAGTTGTAGGTGGACACAACACCTTTATTTTATTTATGTGGTGCTGAGGATCTAACCCAGGGCCTCACAGATGCAAGACAAGCACTCTACTGCTGAGCCATAGCCCCAGCCCCAGTTTTTTTCCATATTTTTTATTTATGCATTATACTTGTACATAATGGTGGGATTCCTTGTTACATATTAATACATGGACATAATATAATTGGCCATTATCATTGAGATAATATTGTTTTAAAAAAGCATAACTTTCTCATAATGATTATCATTTTCTGAAAAACAGAGTATATAGGCTTGTGAGAATTTCAGCAAGCATTTAAAATGGCAATAAAATAAGGAGAGAAAATTCTGGGAGTGTGGATATAGTGGATTATCCTAACTGAGACTGAGAGCCACATGGGTGAATAAGCTCCAAAACAATAATGGCCAGAACTAAAGTGGATTCCCAGCAGATAAAAGCAAGTACTTTCAATTACAAAAGTATGATTAAAACAATGGTCCCAGTGAGAGGTTATAGTCCTCAGTTTTTCTTTAACTTTGAAAAACAATTACACTGAGTTTAAATTCATTTGGTTAGAATCACTAAATAGAAATAAATAAGGGGGCTGGGGTTGTGGCTCAGCAGTAGAGCGCTTGCCTAGCATGTGCATGGCCCGGTTCGATCCTCAGCATCCACGTAAAAATAAAAACGCATTGTGTACAACTAAAGCAAATAAATAAATACTAAAAAAAAAAAAAAAAAAAGTATTTTTAAGTATTTTATCTTACCTAGTCTCAGTTTGCCATTTCTTTCAGTGTAGGAGAGTTATTAAGGCATAAACACTAAATTTTTAGTATCTGCAATAATTCTATTTTAACTTACTATCATATTAAAGTATCACTTGGGCTTAGTGTAACACAGCATGTATATATAGTTTTTTTAAATTTTACTGTTACAATCACAGGCACACTGTTAATGTAAAGGACTGCCATACGCACTAGGATGGTTTTCATATGTATTTGACTTAGAAACTCAGGAGCTGCAGATTGCCTACACAGAATGCCAAACCAGGCCATTAAACTAGTAACCAAGCCAGTAAGAACAAGGAAAAACAGCAATCAGTATACCCTTCCCCTTATAGCTCATTCTACTTAATACAAGCCTTCTGTGCCATAGGAAACACTTTGTCTACCAGATGATGCTGGTGTAATAATATCTAGAGCTAAGCACCTGGAGGAAGCAAAGAATAAGATTTTGCTTTGGATTACTTGAATGCGTGTGTGTATGTGTGTGTACGTGTGTCTGTTTTAACCATAAAGCCACTAACAGATAGTTTAATGATTTCTGTTCTTATATTGCCTGTGGGGATTTTACATTGTTCTCCCAGCCACTGATACTGATTAAATAACAATGGATTTGCAAAATTGGCAGCCTGACTAAATAAGGTATGTAAAGCCTGCAAACTCTGCTTACTATACTATGTAACCAGTGGATATTAGATTAAAAAATATGCCCATTCCCAAAACATGCCCATTTTCTAAGGGAAAAAACACACACAAAACTTTCTGGATTTGCCTTGCCACAAATGGTTAATACAGTTATTATTTGAAAACTTTCTCTTCATAATATGGCTATAACATCTGCCACAATAGTCTCCCCAGCCCCCTTTAAAAACCAAACAATTATTCTATACCACTATTCAGATAAATCAAGACAGTTAAGAGGGCCAGAAATACAGGTCAGTGTCCTAGAGCAAATCCTACTTCCATAAATTCTTTTCTATTTCTTTTTTGTGGTATTAGGAATGGAACCCAGGAGCATTCTCCGAGCTACATTCCCCAGCACTGTTTTCACCCCTGCTCTTGAGATGGGCTCTCACTAAGTTGCCCAGGCTGCCCTTGAACTCACAAACATGCGTCAGCCTCCTCAGTCACTGGAATTACAGGTTTGTGCCACTGGGCCTGGCTATAAATCCTTTAATTTTTTTTTTTAAATATTTTATTTAGTTGTAGGTGGTCACAATACCTTTATTTTATTTATTTTTATGTGGTGCTGAGGATAGAACCCAGTGCCTCACATGTACAAGGCAAGTGCTTTACCACTGAGCTACAGCCCCAGCTCTAAATCCCTTTTTTTTTTTTTTTTTAAAGACTTTTTATTTGTTGTTGTTGTAGATGGGAACAATACCTTTGTTTCATTTATTTATGTGGTGCTGAGAATCAAATCCCCCATGCATGCCAGACAAGCGCTCTACCACTGAGCCACAACAACCCCAGCTCCTAAATCCTTTCTTAGTTAGCTTATTTTACAATTTTCTTTTTAAATGTTTTTATTAGTGCATTACAGTTATACATAATAGTGGGGTTCATTTTAACATCTTAATCATACATACATGGAATATAATTTGCTCCATTTCAAATCCTAGTACTTCCACTATCCCTATTCTTCCCTTCCCTATGTGCTCTGAATTCTGAAATCATCAACTACAACATTCACCTGGCACTTAGTGTGCATGAAATTGTACTCTTATTTATCCTTTTACTGACAAGTCTTACCTCTTCAACAGACTAAGCATCTGGACTACAGGAACCATGTCGTGTACATTATTTCTTTTTATCTCCTACCCCTTATACAAAACAGGTAGAATTCTGATAATGAAAATTATACAATTTTTATCATCAGGTGAGGTATCATTTCCATTTTGTATTCTAATTCTCCTATAATTTGGCTTATGTTGAAAAAGAAAAAAAGAAAGAAAAATTATTTACTGACTGCTCATTATTGCCAGCATTTTACAAATATTACATTTAATTCCCTTTTTTTGATACTGGGGATTGAACTCAGGGGAGTTCAACCACTGAGCATCATATCCCCAGACCTTTTTTTACATTTTGTTTAGAGACAGGGTCTCACTGAGTTGCTTAATGCCTTGCTTTTACTGAGGCTGGCTTTGAACTCACGATCCTCCTATCTCAGCCTTCCAAACCCCTGGGATTATAGGCGTGCGCCACGCCTGGCTACATTTAATTCTTACAAGTATTGTAAGTTCCATTTTACAGATGAGGAAATTAAGTCCTGAAACTCTGTAACTCCGATCTGTTTCATTCCAAACACCACATTACTACTATTAGGAAAAAGGACAAACAGCAAATAGTTATTCTGAACATGGGACCCAAGAAACCTTTTAAAAATTCTTAAAGAAAATGTTTTGGGGGTGTGGTGGTGCTTGCCCAGTAACTCGAGCAGTTGAGACAGGATTATCAAAGGTTTGAGACTACCTTCTGTAATTTAGTGAGATCCTGTCTCAAAATTATAAATAAATAAAGGCCTGGTAATGTAGCTCAATGGTAGAACACCACTGATATAATCCCCAGTGCTAGGAAAGGGGCGCAAGGGGGGGGGTAGACAGAAAATGAGGATGTTCAAGGAATGGCATATTTTAGGAATTAAGTGTGATTTTTTTTTTTTTTTTTTTTTTACTGAGGTGAAGCTGCTCAAATGAAATATACCCAAATCACCTGATCAAAAGGATTTCAAAGAGGTTCAGTTTCACTTATTGTTTAAAGCTATTATATTTCACTCATCTCTTAGAAAAATTTACATTGAGAATTCACATTCCCCATCAAAAAGTTCTCAAACTAGCCGGGCGCGGTGGCGCACGCCTGTAATCCCAGCACTTTGGGAGGCTGAGACAGGAGGATCGCGAGTTCAAAGCCAGCCTCAGCAATGGCGAGGCACTTAGTAACTCAGTGAGACCCTGTCTCTAAATAAAAATACAAAAAAGGGCTGGGGATGTGGCCCAGTGGTCGAGTGCCCCTGAGTTCAATCCCCGGTACCACAAAAAAAAAAAAAAAAAAAAAAAAAAAAAAAAAGTTCTCAAACTAAAGGTCCCCACAAAAATTAAGATTATATAATTATAGGAAATTAAAAATTTCAATGTTCATGAAAACTGGACAAAATTAACATTCAAGAGAAACACTGTAGTTTAAAGGGACACACAGGACAGAAGAGGGTCCTGAAGAAATGACATCTCTCTTAAGAACTCTCTAAGTGGGCGGGGGTTGTGGCAGCGGCAGAGCGCCTGCCTCGCAAGTGCGCGGCCCAGGTTCGATCCTCAGCACCACGTAAACATAAATGCATTGCATTGTGTACAACTAAAGTAAATAAACAAAATTTTTTTTTTTTAAAAAAGAACTCTCTAAGTAATAATTACTTAAAATCAGTGAAGAAAAGTCAGAAACACTCTCATTGATTTAGCTCTCCTGGAGATCAACTGGCTTTTACTATACAAAATTCAGAGAACAACAAAGAGATGCACAGACAAGATACTGAGCTCATAAACCTGACCAACCTTTTGCTGGGATGATGAAGAATGCTTAACATTGCAAGAAGATAAAGTTGTCTGTGGTATAAACTCTTACACAGTTATCACAGAAGATAAGCAATATAAATTCCACAATTAGGGCGCTCAGGCTTGAGATATCCTGTTATGGATCATGAATAATGATGTGAATCTTGAGTAATAAATATTAAGTACAGTGATAAAAGTAACAATCACATTGAAATATTTTATTAATCTTTCTTATAAAACATCTTATTTGAACTCCACAGTCCCTCGAAATGAGGCAGATGTTATCTGCAACATAAGCAACAATCTGGACCATTTAGCTTTTATTTAAAAAATAGAACTATTCTATTTCTTCTTTGCCTAGACACCTAAACTGTTAGAATAAAAGCTTACAAATTGAATGCCCATAATCCCAGCAATGCCAGAGGATGAGGCAGGAAGATCAAAGTTCAAGGCCAGTCTAGGCAACTTAGTGACACTCCATCTCAAAATAAAAATAAAAAGGGCTTGGGATGTATCTCAGTGATACAGCACCCCTTCTTTAAATCCCTAGTACTGCCAAAAAAAAAAAAAAAAAAAAAAAAAAAAAAAAAAACAAAAAACCTAAAAAAAAAAAAATTTTAAACTCTAGAATTGGTTAACACTAAGGTTTCTCTTTGAGAGTGATCAAGTCTATAGATTTTGTTGCTTAATCAGATATAATGAATACAAAAGAAGGGTTATAACTCTTCTAAAAACAGATTAATACAAAAAACAAAACCTGTTAAATTCATACAACATGCAAAAGGGAGATGGTCCCAAATTTGCCCTTTGTGTATAACACTATCAATTTATTTACAAAATCATTGGCTATGTCCTTTTCAAATCATTGGAACACCTAAAAAGACCTTGATTTTTAGCATATTTCTTCAAGTTAAACATAACTAAGTTAATGAAAGCAACATCCTGCTTCATTCAACAATACAAAGCTAACTCTAATCCTATTTGAAACTAGTTAGGATTTGAATTTTCTTTTCTGTTTTCACTTTAGGAATTCAGAAACTATGTGATAAATTCAAAAATTATGTGACAGCATCTATATCACTCTTCTTTAGCCCTAAGCAGTTTAACACATGGTAACTAAAGAATGCAATTTTACTGGAAAGACCCAAGAAAAGGTGTGAGCAAAATGATCTGTAAAAGTTTGAGTCCCTCAATTATTTCCAAGGTCCAAAAGCTCTTTGAAACAGACTGACATCTTTAATCATGTGGCTTTGGGCAGTGGTTTCTCAGTGTAAGTTTAGAAAAACTGTCCAATTTCAGAAGTGAGCACAGGTGAAAAAGCTTAAGAGCAGGGGCTGGAGTTGTAGCTCAGCGGTAGAGTGCTTGCTTAGCATGTGTGAGGCATTGGGTTCAATCCTCAGCACCACATAAAAATAGATAAATAAAATAAAGGTATTATCCGTTTACAACTAAAAAATATATTAAAAAAAAGCTGAATAGCAACAGTTTAGGAGGGGGAAAACCACTATAGATTTATCGAAAAGAAATTTTGACTTGTGCACATCAATACCTCACTATTCCTGTTCATCTTCATTGTGCAGATTTACTTTTCAGTTAACCTGGTTAAGCACGATTCCAAGAAGGCCAAAATTGACAGCCCTCCCCGCTTTATTCTAATTATTGCTCTATTGACTTGAAAGGAGTACAAGTGTGGATAAAACCACAGAAACATATCAATAATGAAAACACAAATGTACCTTTATACCCTGAAAGTAGATCATTAACCTTTGAGGCCATAACATTCAGAAGATTCATTCTACTTTTTAAGGCTATATTCTTCCAAGGATCAGAAGTAATCACAAAAACAGTATTATTTTAAAATCAGAGAAATATCTTATGCCTCATTTATTGAGGATTGAATCGAGGGCCTTCCACATGCTAAGCACTCTACCACAGAGCTACACCCCACCCCTTAATGCCTCTTTTAAATATTAGTCTCTCTCCATCAAGGGGTGGGAGAGCCCTTAAACCATAAATAAATGCCTGGTTTAAATCCCTGAATTATCCAGTACTCTAATTATATTTGCCCATTTCAGTAAAAGACCTAAATTTTTAATAGTATTGTGGATAATTGTTACAATGAGAACAAATAAATTTTTAAAATAGAAAGGAAAAAATTTCATTATATTTTAACACTTGGAAAACAATTTGGTTCCAGGCTTTAAAATACAGGCAATCCTGCTAAACAACTGTTTCAGAGTATAGAAAAAAAGGAAAAGCTACATTCTATAAGTTAGACATAAGGTGGACAAAGACAGCACTAAAGATTCAACAAATATTTGAGACAAATGTAGAACCTCAAATATTAGTAAACCAAATCCAGCAGTATATTAAATGAATAACACAAAGAGGGTATAGCTCACGATTCAACTTTAGCAACTCAATATGTCAGTACATTACTAGTAAAGGGGAAAATATTATTTTAATAAATGTTCGGAGTATTTAATGAAATTCAAAAACCATATCAAATTAAAAATCTTTGTAAATTAGCAATGGTATAAAATGCCCTCAACTTGACAAATGACCTCTAGCATGAAGTATACTTATTTACAAAACATAAAAACATTCCTTTTACAATGGAAAACAAGCCCACTAGCACTGTACTACATTACACTAGAGGCCCTAGCCAAAGCAATGATGGTTATAAATACTTAAGAGAGAAAATTTATTTGCAGATGATATAATCATTCACTCGAGAAGGCAAGAAAAATCAACTAAAAAATCTATCTGATTTATGGGCTAGGGATATAGCTCAGTTGGTAGAGTGCTTGCTTTGTTATGCATCAAGGCCCTGGGTTCAATCCCAGGACCACACACACACACACACACACACACACACACACACACACACACACAGATTTATAATCAAGTAATCAAGTAAGAGTTCAGCAAGGTGGCCTGATAAAAAGCAAATGTGAAAGCCAGGCGTGGTGGCACATGCCTGTAATCCCAGCACTTGGGAGGCTGAGGCAGGAGGATCGCGAGTTCAAAGCCAGCCTCAGCAATGGCGAGGCACTTAGCAACTCAGTGAGACCCTGTCTCTAATAAAATACAAAAAAGGGCTGGTGATGTGGCCCAGTGGCTGAGTGCCCCTGAGTTCAATTAGAAAACGGTATGAATAATTCACAAGAACAACACAAACTTTATAAAATGTCCATGAATATACCAAATACAGAATGTATTTCCTATGATATAAAACTATGGTAGGAAAACTATAAAACTTAAATGAAGGACGTTGAAAAAGCAATGAATAAAACACACACCACATTTCTCAGTGGGAAGGCTCATTTCATAAAGCTGTTAATTCTCTCCAAAATGCACTCAGTAATATATCAATCAAAATTTCAATAGGATTTTTAAAAGTCAAGCTGATTCTAAGTCTTACCTAGAAAATAAAAATAGCTAAAACATTAAAAAAAAATGATGTAGGTCTTGCCATAAAGTGTATCAAATAATCTACTAAATCTGTAAGTAAAAACAGCTGGTATTACTTTTTGTTTGTTTTTAGTACTGGGGTTTGAACCATGGGCACTCTACCACAGAGAGATATCCCCAGTCCTTTTTATTTTTTGAGTGAGGGTCTCCCTAAGTTGCTTAGGATCTTGTTAAATTGCTGAGGTTGGCCTGGAATTTAGCACCTTCCTGAGTCACTGGTATCACAGATATGCACCACTATGCCCAGTGTGGTACTGGTATATAAAACAAACAAACAAACAAACAAACAAACAAACAAACAAAAAAACCCAGCAACATATTTTGAGGATATAAAAGCAGATCCTGAGTTATCTAAAGGAATTTTTTTCTTTTTCTTTTTTTTAACAGGGAAGAGGATACTGGGAATATAACCTAGGGGTGTTCTACCACTGAGCTACATCTCCAGCCCTTTTATGAGATAGGGTCTTGCTAAAGTACCCAGACTAGCCTCAAACTTGTGATCTTTCTCCTGCCTTCAGAATCTCTGATTACAGGCATGTGCCATAGCAACCAATTTATAAAAATTTAATATTTAACACATATGGTATTTAAAATTAGTGAAGTAAAAATAGATTAAATACGTGGTATTTGAATAACTTACAAACCATTTTGGGGAAAAATGTTAAGTCCTATTTCTACCTAACAGTATAAATAAAAATAATTTACAGATGTTTTAAAGAGCAAATATTTAAAAATGTAAGTGTAATTGAAAAAATATATAATATTACATTCACAATCCTGGGAGTGGGTGAGGATTTTTTAAAGCAAGATACAAAACTCTGAAGCCATAAGCTAAAATACTAACAGATTTGACTATACAAAAATTCAAAACTTTTATATGCAATGCTAAGTTAAAATGCAAGCAATAAGGAGAGAGCTTGCCTAGCATGAGTTTGATCCTCAGCATCATGTAAAAATAAATATATAAAAAAAAGTATTGTGGGGGCTGGGGTTGTGGCTCAGCGGTGCAACGCTCGCCTAGCATGTACACAGCCAGGGTTCAATCCTCAGCACCATGTAAAAATAAAGGCATTGTGTACAACTAAAACAAATAAATAAATATTTTAAAAAATTACTGTGTTCATCTACAACTAAAAAAAAAATTTAAAGGCAAGCAATAAGATGAGAAGTATTTTTGCCTCATATTCATAATATACAAAGAATATAAAAAAGATAAAAAGAGGTGTATCTATCTCAGTGGTAGAGCACTTGCCTAGCATACATGAGTCCCTGGGTTTAATCCAAAGGAAAGAAGAAGAAAAATACCAACAAAAAAATGATCAGAAGTACAAACATGCAAATCACAGATGAAAAATGAACTATGAATAGAGTAAGAATAGAGGCTCTAGAGTTAGATTATGTTTGCATACTGGCTATATAATTTTAAATTTATAAGTTACTTAACGTCTCTGTGTCTCTCACCTGTAACTGAGGATATTAAACTGAGGATATTGCTAAGATGGGAGAATGAGATAATATGCATAGTGCTCAAAATAGTATCTGTCAGAGAATAAGAGCTCAGTAAAAAATTAGATGCTAATTAATTTTATTATTACTATTACTAGGGTTGATACAGATATAAGGAAAGATTCGATATCCAGGAGGCGCTTAACCACTGGGCCACATCCCCAGCCCTAAATAAATGTATTTTATTTAGAGACAGGGTCTCACTGAGTTGCTAAGTACCTTGCTAATCTGCTGAGGCTGGCTTTGAACTCCTCCTGCTTTAGCCTCAGGAGTTGTCCCAACCTTTTTAATTTTGAGACAGGGTCTTGCTAAGTTACCTAGGACCTTGCTCAATTGCTGAGGCTGGCCTTGTACTTGTGATCCTCCTGCCTCAGGCTCCTAAATTGCTGGGATCAGAGGTATGTGCCACTGCACCGTCTAAGATACACTCTTGTATACAGCTGGTAAGAGCAAATTGGCAAAGACTTTTAAAAGAGCAATATGGCAGTATGCATCAAATTTTTAACATATACATACCATTGGACTCAGAAATTCCACTGCTAGATTTATGAAAAAAAAAAAAATGTTCAAGGGGCTGATATCATAGCTCAGTGGTAAAGCACTTGCCTAGCACAAGCGAAGCTCTGGGTTCCACCATCACTAACACACACAGAAACACACACACATACATACATAAAGACACAGAGAAACACACACATAAAGAAATACATTTTAGGACTTTAAGCACTGCATGTAAGAGTTTGGGATACTGAGAAGGGAAATGCTGGATCTAGTTTCAGTTCTATCAATAGAAGGAAATCTGTGCAAATTACTTCATCATTATGATTTCTCTAGTTAATTGCTTTATAAAATGTGGATGACAACTTGCCCAATATGCCTCAGAGGAATACTTTAAAAAGGTAGTGGCCCCCAGACTGCATCATGAACGTCATCTAGGAACTTGTTAGAAATGCAAATCTCTATCCACACCCTATATTGAAGAATCAGAAACTCTGGGGGCTTCAGGCAGCAATTTTAGTTTTAACAGGCCCTCCAGGTAATTCTGTTGCAAGATTAAGTTTGGAGAAGAGCACTTGTGAATTTACTTGGACAACTACAAAATAAAACAGAAAAAAGTTGGTATTATTACTAAAACAAAACAAAATACTTTCTGTTTTCAATTTCATGAAAGGGTATATTTTGCATAACCATATCAATATGCTTCTCTATTATTCAGCTTGCTTAGAAAACACAAATGTGCAGGCAGGAAGTCAAATACACACATGATGGGCTGGGGTTGTGGCTCAGCGGCAGAGCGCTTGCCTCACACGTGCGCGGCCCGGGTTCGATCCTCAGCACCACGTAAACATAAATGCATTACATTGTGTACAACTAAAGTAAATAAATAAATATCAAAAAAAAATTCACACATGAAAACAAGTAAATAAATACAATTATTTTAGGTCAAGGATAAAAAATACAAGGTAACAAATCAACGTCTCAAGTGCCTAAATTCTGAGACTTTTTTTTTTTTTCTTTTTGACTCGGTGTCTTATTCTGTTGCTCTGGCTGATCTTGCACTTGTCATTCTCCCCAACTTCCAGGTGATTACAGGTATAAGCCACTGTGCCTGGCAAGTTCTAAGATTTTTTTTTTTTCTTTTTCTTTTCTAGTACTAAGGATTGAACCCAGAGGTGCTTTACAGCTGAGCCACATCCCCAGTCCTTTTTATATTTTGTGACAGGGTATCCCTGAACTGCTGAGGCTGGCCTTGAATTTGCAATCCTCCTGCCTTAGCCTCCCGAGTCCCTGGGATTTGGGGCATGAATACCTTGCCTGGTCCTAATGATTTTTTTTAATGATGATGAGCTGGGCAACACTATAAATGTCAAACAAACATGACATCTAAAGCTATACTAATAAAATAATTTCAAAGTGAATTTCATAGCAAGTCTCTTAAGAACAAAGAAGGAGCAAAAAAGACAAAATATTCTGAAACATTTTAAAACAATTTCTTTTTTTAACAAAATTTTCTTTTTCTGAAAATTCTTTGAAAGTTTTATCTATCTAACAGTGAAACTCTGTAAAGCAAATGCATTTTTTTAAAACTAAAATTGAAGATGTTGGCAAAGATACTTTCTAAGACAGTCAAGTCTCAAAAATGACCTTGTAACTTCTAAGACAAAATATCTATTTTCTTTTTGGTACTAGGGATTGAACCCAGGGGTGCTTAACCATTGAGCCATATCCCCAGTCCTTTTAATTTTTTTTTTTTTTAATTTAAAGGCAGGGTCTCACTAAATTTCTTAGGGCCTTGCTAAATTGTTGAGGCTGGCTCTTACAATCCTCCTGCCTCAACCTCCCAAGCCACTATGATTATGGGTGTGCGCCACCGTGCCCAGCAAAATATCATTTTTATAATGGTTAGGAACACTGGCCTAAGAAAGAGATGTGGATTCTAAGGAAAGTTTTGTCACTT
>CM046660.1:47795970-48005970 GCA_025594165.1 Tamias sibiricus
TTTAATTCAGTTTGACAATTTCTGTCTTTTAGTTGCTATACTTTTTTAAAATTTAAAAAAATATTTATTATTATTATTTTTTTACTTATTACACAATATCTTTATTCTTACGTGGTGCTGAGGATTGAACCTGGGCCACACACGTGCGTGGCTGAGCACTCTTCCGCTGAGCCACAATCCCAGCCCTAGTTGCTATACTTTTTTTTTTTTTTTTTGTGGTTACTGGGGATTGAACTCAGGGGCAATTACATTGAATATAATTATTGATAGGTTTGGATTTAGGTCTCTGTTTCCTGTTTGCCCCTCTGTTTATTAATGCATTGCTTCTATTTTCCCGCTTTCTATTGGATTGTTTGAATGTTATTTAGTGTGTCATTTAAATTGATCTATTATGTTTTTAACTATGTCTCTATATTTAGTTTGGGTAGTTGCTATAGGAATTATGATTTACATACTTAGCTGTTCACAGTTTTACCTAAAATTAATATTTTTTACCATTTCAAGAGGAATATATAGCCAGATTTGGTAGCACATTCTTGTAATCCCAGTTACTCAGGAAGCTGAGGCAGGAGAATTACAAATCTGAGGCCAGTCTGGGCAACTTGCAAGACCTTGTCTCAAAATAAAAAAAATTAGAAGGGGTGGGGGTGTAGTTTGGTTGTAGAATGCTTGCCTAGTATGTGTAAAAGCCCTGGGTTCAATCCCTAGTACAAAAAATTAAAAAAGCAGCTGGGCAGGGTGGCACATGCCTGTAATCCCAGAACTTGGGAGGCTGAAGCAGGAGGATCACGAGTTCAAAGCCAGCCTCAACAATGGTGAGGCACTTAGCAACTCAGTGAGACCCTCTCTCTAATAAAAAACAAAAAGGGGCTGGGGATGTGGCCCAGAGGTCTAGTGCCCCTGAGTTCATTCCCTGGTACCAAAATAAATAAATAAATAAAATAAAAAATTAAAAAAGAAAAGAAATGTATAAACCTTCCCATCACATTGTATCCTCCCAGTTTATGTTGTACTTATCACATGTATTGTGTCTATATGCACTGACAATGCCACCAATGCCATGGTTTTAACTTTAAACTGTCACACACTGTCTAAAAAACCTGAGAAAAATAGTTTGTTATATTTACCCTTTTTTCTCATATATTATCCATTCCATTTGCTTTCCATTCATTGTTGAAGTTCCAGGTTTCTCTCTGATAACATTTCTCTTTTGCCTTAAGAACTTGACTTAGAATTTCTTCTAAATCAAATCTACTTAGATTTTTTGTTTGTTTTCTTTCCCTGAGTATTTATGTTGCCTTTATTCCCAAAGGTTATTTTCACAGGTGGGTTATGGGTTGATTTTTTTTTTTTTTTTTTCTGTGTTTGTTTGGTGCCATTGCCTTCTGGCCTCCATGCTG
This sequence comes from Tamias sibiricus, assembly GCA_025594165.1. Taxonomy (NCBI): domain Eukaryota; kingdom Metazoa; phylum Chordata; class Mammalia; order Rodentia; family Sciuridae; genus Tamias; species Tamias sibiricus. The sequence continues at coordinate 47,797,371 of CM046660.1, forward strand.
AGAAATTCAGTCATTTGAATTGTTTTCCCCTGTATCAATGCATTATTTTTCTTTGGCTACTTTCAAGACTTTTTTCTTTGTCCTTGGTTTTCAGCAGTTTGATTATGAAGTATCTAGGCATGGATTTCTTTGAGTTTATCCTGTTTGGGATTTGCTGAACTTTTTGAAATGTAAGTTTATGTCTTTTGCCCAGTTTATTTTTAGCCATTATTTCTTCAACAGTTTTTTAAGCATGGCACTACTCTTCTTTTCTCCTTTTGATACTCCAATGTCAATGCTAGACCTTTTAGTATTGTCTGTAAAACTCTCTTCTTTTTCTTTATTTTTTATTTTTCAGTGCTAGGGATGAACCCAGGGCCTTAATGTGTGCTAGGCAAGCAAACTACCAGTGAGCTGCACATCCCTAGTCATCTCCCCCCCCCCCCTTTCTCTGTTGCTTAGCATGTATAAAGGTAATTTCTCTTTATCAGTCTTCAAGATAACTGACTCTTTCCCCTGGTCATTTCCATTCTTTTAAACATTCACAATACATTTTTAAATTCAATTATTATATTCTTCACTTCTAAAGTTCTTTTTAAATTTTCATTTGTTTGTTTATTTTTGGTTCCAGGGATTGAATCCAGGGACACTTAACTACTAAGCCACATCCCCAGCCCATTTTTATTTTGAAACAGGGTCTTGCTAAGTGGTTTAAGGCCTCACTAAATTGCTGAGGTTGGTCTTGAACTTAAAAATCCTCCTGCCTCAGCCTCTAAAGCCTCTGGGATTACAGGTGTGTGCTACCATACCCAAATACTTCTCAATTTCTATTTTGTTCTCTCTCTCTCTCTCTGTGTGGTGTGTGTGTGTGTGTGTGTGTGTGTGTGTGTATGTGTATGTGTGTAGTACTGTAGATTAAATCCAGGGCCACTGAGTTCATTCACTGATGGTGGGAATGTAAAAATGGTACAATCATGTTGAAAAACAAACTTCTTATAAAGTTAGGCTTAAATTTCCCTTATGACTCAACCATACCACTCCTAGGTATTTACCTCAAAGACATGAAGTCATATATCCACACTAAGATCTATGCATAGCTTTACTCATAATTACCAGCACCCCCTGGGTTTAATCTCCAGTACTACACACACACACACACACACACACACACACACACACACACAAGAATGGATAAACAAATTGTATTTCTTCCTTTCACTGCATTTTAAGAATGCTTAGACTTATTTCCTTGGAGTATGACTTTAATAATTGTTTTAAGGTTAGTTTGAAAATTCTAACATCTGGGTCGTCTTGGAATTTATGTCTATTGACTCTTTTCCTTGCAATTTGTTGAGACTTTTACTAGTTCTTTGAATATCAGATAATTTTGGATTGTATCTTGCATATAGTATAGTGTTCAAGATTAGAGATGTTATTTTGTTTTGCACTCCCTAGCCCTCTACCCTTCCACCCCTGTCATGGGGATTGAACTTCCATCCTTGGGCATGCTAGACAAGGATTCCTACCACTGAGCTATACCTTTCCCCTGAGTCTTGTTTAAATCATGTTTTTTTTTTTTTTAAATGGTAACTTTGTGTTTGTTTGTTATAGCAGGGAATGACCCAGTTAGGTTCAGCAACAAGTTCTGACTTGCCTTGTGCAGGCTGTGATTCCAATGTCAGTTCAGTTTTTGAAGCCTTTGTGATGTTGTTGAGATCTGTTCTCTGTGTGTATCACTGAGGGGTCAGTCTAGGAACTAAGCATTGGCCTATTCTATTTCAGTTCTCTGTGCTTTTGGTGTGCTGTTTAACATCAGATTCACACATGTGCAGCTCAGGAGTGAGCCAGGAATTCATAGATAATTTTGTGGAGTCCCTTTCACAAGCTTTATCATCTCTGCAAATGTGACCAAGTCTTTGGCTTCCAGGTCTCCCAATATTGATGATAAATAAGGACATGAAAGATATCCTTTTATGGGAAAGAAAAAATATGCAATATTATCATTAGTCATTGGGGAAATACAAGTTAAAACCACAGGAGAAACCACGACACACTCACTAGAATGCTTAAAATTTAAAAGATCAACCAGTTGTTTGAGCAGCTTCTTAGTTGATGATGTGGAACAGTTGTAACATTCATTCATTGCTGGTGGGAATGTAAAAATGGTAGAACTATGTTGAAAGACAAACTTCTTATAATGTTAAGCTTAGATTTCTCTTATGACTCAACCACACCACTCCTAGGTATTTACCTCAAAGACGTGAAGTCATATGTCCACACTAAGTCTATGCATAGCTTTACTTATAATTATCAAAAAACTGGAAACAGCTGGAATATTCATCACACAGAGAATGAATGAACAAGCCTGGCTGTGGTACAGGCCTGTAATCTCAGCAACTCGGGAGTGTGAGGGAGGAGGATCACAAATTTGAGGCTAGCATTGGCAACTCAGCAACACCCTAAGCAATTTAGCAAGACCCTGTCTCAAAATAAAAAAGATAAGGGGCTGGGGATGTAGCTTAGTTGGTAAAGTGCCCCTGGGTTTAATCTCCAGTACTACACACACAAGAATGGATGAACAAATTGTATTACATTCATATAGTAGAATACTTAGTAATAAAAAGTACTATTAAGCTAGGTATAGTGGCACATGCTGGTAATCCCAGTAGTTTGGGAGGCTGAGGCAAGAGGTTCACGAGTTCAAAGCCAGCCTCAGCAACTTAGTGAGGCTCTAAGCAGCCCTGCCTCAAAAAAAGAAAAAAAAAAAGGGGGTAGAGATGTGACTCAGTGGTTAAGCACCCCTACATTTAAGCCCTAGTACCAAAACAAGCACTATTTGTAAATATATTCAGCAGCATGGATGAATCTCAAAAGCATTAAGACTTGTGCTAAGTGAAAGAAGCCTGATACAAGACTATATATACTACATAATTCCATTTATATGTCATGTTGGGGAAGACAAAAATGTAGGGAAAGAATTTAATGATTGCCCAGGGCCTGGAAGCTGGGGCAAGGAACTTTCTGGGGTGATGCAAGTGTTCCATATCCTGATTATATTAATAGTTATATGACTCTATACATTGCACTGTATGCTTAAATGATATGACTCTTAATAGCATATAAATTATACCTCCATAAACCTGACTTTATAAAAAGCTTCAGTACAGCACGTTGTTGAGAGAGATTGTCAGAAGTGTTTTGAGCCCAGTGTGGTGGCGCACACCTATAATTCCAGCAGTTCAGGAGGCTGAGGCAGGGGGATCGCAAGTTCAAAGCCAGCCTCAGCCTCAGCAAAAGCGAGGCGCTAAGCAACTCAGTGAGGTCCTATCTCTAAATAAAATATAAAATAGGGCTGGGGATGTGGCTCGTTGGTCAAGTGCTCCTGAGTTCAGTTCCCAGTAACCAAAAAAACAAAACAAACAAAAAAGTGTTTCAAATCAGTTTCTTTATAATTGAGTAAAGGAGAATTGTTTAAAACTCTGTATGCTTCAAAGAAATATAAAACTTAGATATTATGCAAAAAGATGAGCACATAACCTTTTTGACTTGTATGTGGTAAATATGACTATAAATATGTAACACTTTAAATGGTTGCATGGTAGTCCATTTTTATAGCTAGTTTACTAAACTGGTTCCTCCAACAAATGTCCATTGTTGGACATTTAGGGTTGTTTCCAGTTTTATTTTTTTTCAATTTACACACTATAGTCTTTCTTCTTATAGCTGCTATCTTAGAATAAATTTCTGGAAAAGTAATTTCTGTGTTAAGGTCATGCCTACTTAAAAGATTTTATGTAAGTGTTCTAAATTGTTACCCAGAAACGTTTCACAATCCTTTGTCATTTTTTCATAGTATTTTATTTTCTTTATGATTTTTTTTATTCAAAGTTGTTGTATTTATAACAGCATGCACTATAATTCATAATACACATGTAGAGCATCTTTTTACATAACACTGTATACAAAGTATATTCATACTATTCAAGTCTTCAATCATGCATTTAGGATGATGATATCCATCTTTTTCTCCCTTTTATGATTTTTTAAAATGTTTATTTATTTGCTTTCGTTGTACACAATGCATTTATTTTTACGTGGTACTGAGGCACTCTACCACTGAGCCACAACTCCAGCCCTATTTCTTTATGATTTTTAGGATAGTTTTACTAGATATTTTATAATTTTCAAATAGCTAAATATCATTATTTTGCTTTAATGCTTTCACTCACATTGATGTCACGCTTAGAAAGACTTTCTTCATTCTAAGAGTATGGAAATACTTATGTTAGCTTTTGATTTCCTTTATGGTTTTTTTTTTTTTTTTTTGAAGCATTTAACAACAACCTCCTCCTCTTCCTCCTCCTCCTCCCTCTCCCCCCTCCTCTGATTGAACCTAGGCATGCTTTACCACTGAGTAATATCCTTAGTCCTTTTTATTTTTATTTTTTTATTTTTTATTTTTTTAAATATTTATTTATTTACTTACTTTAGTTGTACACAATGCAACGCATTTATGTTTACGTGGTGCTGAGGATCGAACCCAGGCCGCGCACGTATGAGGCGAGTGCTCTGCCGCTGAGCTACAACCCCAGCCCCCTTTTTATTTTTTATTTTAAGGCAGGGTCTCACTAAGTTATTTAGGGCCTTGCTAAGTTACAGAGGCTGGCCTTGAACTTGTGATCTTTCTGCCTCAGCCTCTTGAGTTGCTGGGATTACAGGCATACACCACTCTGCCCAGCTATGATTTCATTTTTACATTAAATTCCATATGGATTGAAGAGTTTGGTATGATATGAAGTAAAGTTCCCTTTTTCTTTTTGCCACTTACCTAATCAGTTTTATCCATGGGCACTTTACCACTGAGCTACATTCCTAGTCCTATTTATTTATTTATGTAGACAAGATCTTGCTAAATTGCTAAGGGTCTCACTAAGAACTTGTGATCATCCTACTTCAGATTCTAGAGTCACTGGGATTTCAGGCATGTACCTTGCGCCATTATTATTTCTTAATGTTTTCTTGGATATTCTCACTCATTTCTCAGAAGTTCTAACAGTTATTGTTCCAAATTAATTTCTAGATCAGTTTATCCAGTCCCAATTAAAATATATTTATTTTTTGTGTGATATTTATAAATTAATTTGTGGGAATTTGGTATCTTTATAAACTTCCTATCTATAGGCATCATAATGCTCTACGACAATCTTACATCTTTAATAAAATTTCGTAATACAAATTTGAATCTCACATTTTGTTACATTTAATCCTATACATTATTGCTGAAATATATTAAAGACATTGATTTTTGTATTGTTTTAATTGGTTGTCCTTTTATTTCCAGTATCATTTTACATGACTTTTTGCTTAATTTAAATATAATCTCTTTTTTTTTTTTTTTTTTTTTGTTACCGGGGATTGAACTCAGTGGCACTCAACCACTGGGCCACATCCACAGTCCTTTTTTGTATTTTATTAGAGACAGGGTCTCACTGAGTTGCTAAGTGCCTCGCCATTGCTGAGGCTGGCTTTGAACTCTCGATCCTCCTGCCTCAGCCTCCCAAGTGCTGGGATTATAAGAATGCACTACTGCACCCTGCTAAATATAGTCTTATCAAAGGAAAATTTGGGGAATGTATGTTAAGATTGAACTGATATTCTGTATTTCCACTATATTCTACACCATGAAGTCAATATTAATATTATGGTCAGATATGTCATTCACTGTAATATTTCCTCAATCTATAGGACCTACAAAGAGACTTATCTCCAAAATCTAACTTTTAGTTTTGGATTGTTTATACGGTTGTATGTTTAAAAAAATCAATATTTATAGTATGTGATCTATAGGACTAGAGGCCACTAAAAATATTTTTCTTGGATTTAATTCTCGCTCTCTCTCTTTTTTTTTTTTTTTTTTTGTACTAGGGATTGAACCAGGATTGCTTTACTACTGAGCTATATCCCCACCCCTTTATGTTTTTTATTTTGATAAGGGTCTCACTAAGTTGCTGAGGCTAGCCTTGAACTTGCAATCCTCCGGCTTCATTCTCCTGAATGTCTTATTTTAAAAAGACTTCTGTTTTTCCTCCCTACCCATTCTTCTAGGTATATGTTTGTTTGTGTCATTGAATGAAGCTGGCTAGTTTATGGGCCTATTAAAATTACATCTAAAAATCAGGTTGGGTAATACTCTAAAATGTTATTGTAAACTTCTTGCTGCCTCTTAGCTAGTACTTCCTAAGTTGTTATTGAAGTAAAACAATTAAGGGACAGACAAAAGAAAGCTAGGACTCAAACCTGATTATTATAGTGTTCTAAGTCGTCTACTTCACTGACTGCTGGCATAATTGGAGTGTAATCTGGCCATGTTTGCAATAACAACTATTAAATATTACATATGCAAAAACTACAAAGAAAAATATTTTCATATTTACACTTCTCTGAGGAAAAAAATTTTGGTGGTGGGGGTATTGAACCCAGGGGCACTTTTCCACTGAGCTATATCCCCAATTCTTGAAAATTTTTTTTAAATTTTGAGGCAGATGCTTATGCTAAGGCTGTCCTCGAACTTGTATCCTTGTACCTCAGCCTCCCCAGTTGCTGGGATTACAGGCACGCACCACCACGCCCAGCAGCAAAATTGTTATTTTTATGTGCTGTTTTGCTGCTTCATGAAGACATTAAATGCTGGATAGAAGTACATTTTATTTATAAAATTCCCAGAATCTTAGTATAATGTCTTAGACACAGTGAAAATTGTATTGTGACCAGTAATGATAAGTGAAATAAGCCAGGAACAAGGAGACAAAATTCTTCATATTTCTACTTATATAAGGTATCTACAGTAGTCAGACTCTTAGGAAATAGAATGGGGGTTGCCAGGGACTGAGGAAAGAAGGAAAAGGAGAATCTGTACAGTGGGCACAGTGCTTCATTTTTGCAAGTTCTAGGGTTCTTTTGTATAACAATGTGAATATAGTTGTGTTATTCTGTTTTCTATTGCTATATCAAAGTACTTGAAATCAGATATGGAAGAGGTTTATTTATCTTACATCTTTGGAGGCTAAAGGTCTAAGACTGGGTGACTCCCATCAGCTTGGCTTCTGGTGAGGGCCCCTTTAGCTGAGTTTTATAAATGGCAGAAAACCCGAAAGGGAACCAGCCATATATAGCCAATTGCAAGATAGTGGATGACCCTGCTTTATTACAGATTTAATTGAGGCCCATTGCAGTGGTGCACACCTGTAATCCCAGCAGCTCTGGAGGCCAAGTTCAAAACCAGTCTCAACAACAGCGAGGTGCTAAGCAACTCAGCGAGTCCCTGTCTCTAAATAAAACACAAAAATAGGGTTGGGGATATGACTTAGTGGTTGAGTGCCCAAGTTCAATCCCTGTTATACCTTCCCCCCCAAAAAATGACCTAATTGGGGTTTCATGAGAACTATATTAATCCCTTCCAAGGGCAGTGCCCCCAGTGACCTAGTTATCTTCCACTAGACCCCACCTCTGTTGTGTTTTGTTTTTTCTTCTTTTGGTATACCTGGGATTGAACCCAGGACCTCGCACATGTTAGGCAGGTGGTCTACCACTGAGGTATGTCCCCAGCCCCTTATTTTATTTTACGACAGGATCTCACTAAGTTACTGAAGCTGGCCTCAAACTTGGCGATCCTCCTGCTGCAGCCTCCTGAGTAGCTGGGATTACGTGTGTGCACAACCACACCCAATTTAGACACCCCTTCTTAAAGATTCCATCACTTCTGACATTGTCACGTTAGGAGCTAAGTGAGCTTCCAGTGCATGAAACCTTTTGGGACAAACCAAATCCAAAGCATGGCATTAGCTAACATTATTGTAATGTATGCTTAAATATGATTGATGTGGTAAATTTTATGTTGTGTGCTCTTTAACACAATAAAACCAAAACAATAACCCTTTAATAGTCCCTCTAGCCCTGTATGGTCTTGTTTTGCCCTTATCTCTCAACCTCAGAGTACCATTTTTCCTTTGTCCTCTATTGTCCAGCCATAGTAGCCTTCTCTCCATTCCTCAAACTTGCCAGGTTTTGTTTTTTTTCTTTTCTTTTTTTCTTTGTTTGAATGTTCTCTCTGAGTTTAGTCTGACTGGCTTTGTCTCGTTTTTCAGATCTTGACTTACTTAATATTACCTTCTTAGAAAGGCTTTTCCTGACCACCTAATCTCTAGTTGCCACTGGTTGCTAGCTGTCACATCACTCTATTAAAGTTTTCTGCAAAACTTCTCATCATCTGATATTTTTCTTATGTACATATATGAAATTAAGGTATGTGAGAGCAGACTTACTTTGTTTTCTTCAACACTGTGTCCCCATGCACCTAGAATGATGCCTGACATGTAATCAATGCTCAGTAAATATTGTTTAAAGAAAATTGAACTTTGTAGTCTTGAATTATCATTTCTAGAGAAGGACTTTCCTTTTCCCCAGGCTCTAAATTTGTATTTAAAAATTCCTTCTTGGATATTTCTGTCTAAATGTTCTGCAGATACCTCAAACTCAACACGCACCCAAACAAAAAATAGTCATTCCCCCTCTCCTCTCAGTTAATCTTCCAAACTTGTTTCTCTCTTTTTGTGGGGTGGTGGGATGGGGTGGTGGGGAGGCTTGGACCCAGGGCCTTGTACATGCTGGGCAAGTGCTCTACCACTGAGCCACATTCACAGCCCACCTTACTTCTCTTTGTTAATGGCTTAATCATTAGTCTAACTAATCAGGCTGGATGTTGATTCCTTTCCTCTCTCAACTCCCATAACTTATCAGACCATGTCAGTGTTTCAACTTGATCCTTCCCTTCCTTACTACACAGTTACCGCCACTACTTCATTTTAGGCCTAATTACTTTTTATTTGGTCCACTGTTAAAAATGCCTAAGTGGACTTTTTGTTTCCCATCTCTTTCATATCCAGACTATATAACTCTCTATCCATCATGCTGCTTTCCTATTGAAAACAAACAAAATACTGTCTGTCCCCCTCCCCCTGGCCTATACTTTGGAAAGGCAAGGAAGCCTTTATTCTAAGCCTCTTAGTCCCTGCTTGCCTTTTCAGCCTGACCTTTTACTACATCCCTACAGCCCTGTGCTCCTGTGGCTTTATCATCCTCACAGATATTTATCAACATATGCCAGACCCTCCTATCCTGCACCTTTTACGAAGGTATTTCCCTCCAACTGGAGTGCTCCTGATCCTCTGCATCCTTTTTTTCTGGCTCATATAGTTTTGTTCATCTTTCTTTAAGACCTAATTAAATCAAAAAAGAAAAATCTCCTCCAAGAAATCTTCCTAGGTCTTCCCTCAACCTTAATACTACTAGACAACTGGCAATGGCCCATAGTACCTCAATTACTATTTTTTAAAACTATAGAAAATATATATATTATAATAACAACCATTTTAATGATTTTAAGTGTATACTTATTACTAATTATATTATAATTATATATTATTATATATTAATATATTCACTGGCCTTAATTATATTCACATTGTTTTATGACCATTATCACGGCCCTCTATTCTCATGTTTACATTAAATATTTATGGATACAGTTGTCTGTTCCTCTTGATGGTAAACAAAAACTTGGCCTCATTTTTCAGTACTTGATTAACATGGATGGATGTGAATGGAATTGGATAATCTCCTTTAATTATTCTGAGATACCTGACATTTCATACCTGACATCACATCATTGGTGTGATCCTGTTCAGGTAACTTTGAGAATGTGTTCAGTTTCCTTCTTTGTATTTCTTTTTCCAAATGGCATTTGTTGGAGTTCATACAGTCCTGGATTTTTTAAAGGTTCTTTGCTCAATTTCTCCTTTACTAGTTTTTGATTCTTTACTCTTAACCTCGCTTTTTCCCCCCTCAGCTATATTTATTCTATGAATATGTCAGTAAAGTGGGGCATATTTATTAAGTAAGGTAGACATAATTCAAAAGCAGGTGTGTCTCAAAGTTTTTAATGAAACCTCAACAAAAATGAGATTGAGAGTTTAGGCTCCAACATTGTTACTATTTCATTTCTGACCAAGTTTCATCAATTGTGCTATATCATTTGCTCTTTTCTGTTCTCTATGCCTCTGTTCTGATGAATTCCTCATAGGCTGTGCGTTAGACTGTGACAATGACTTTTCTCTACAAACAGGTTTTAGAATTATCTTTTATCCAGTGTTGTCTCCTGCTTTTTCTCTTAAAATCAAACCAGCATGTATTTTTAAACATCTTAGAATCTGAGAGTTGGAAGTATCCTTTGTGATCATCTAATGCTTACTTGCAGATAAATAAAGATTCAGGTTAATGCCAAAGGGTTCTCAGCCAGTAAGTGGCAGAAGAATCTGTGACTTAAGTGTACCTGTTTGATCTGAAGGGTCTTGTATAACATCACCCGGAATGTGCTGGGGCTGGAAAAATATGACCCTCAAAACCCACATTTGTACTATGCCTTATCAGAGGAGGAAAAAATACCTGGGGATGATTTCGGGGAAAAGGAAGTCTGCCTTGCCAGGCACAGGTACAAAGGAGGATTTTGATGAGTAGTGGACATTGAATGAGCCAAACATAGGCTCTCAAAGTATCTTTCAGGGATAGTGGAAGAAAGTGACTAAGGTCAGGGATTATTTCATATGCAAAAGAAGGGCATTGGAGCCAGCAGGGTGGCACCTCTGTAATCCCAGCAGTTTGAGAGGCTGAGGCAGGAGGATAGTGAGTTCAAAGCCAGCCTCAGCAACAGGGAGGCACTAATCAACTTAGTGAGACCCTGTCTCTAAATAGAATACAAAATAGGGCTGGGGATGTGGCTCAGTGGTCGAGTTCAATCCCCAGAACCAAAAAAAGGGGGAGGGGCATTGGAAACCATCTGATATTATAGCCACATTTCAGGAGCAAGTTCAGAGATCACAATAAATTTATGTCCCTTTCCTTTTCCACTCTAGTCTTTATCCACCTAAAATAAGATGTGAGAAAATCAAGTGACAGGAATGATAAGGTAAAAGACTTTCTACAAAATGAGTGTGTGGGCTTGTATAGATATAAAAGTGGTGAAGATGATTGACCATGGATGTTTATTCCCCTTTTAATTCCATCTTCCATTAAACACATTCTGAAAGAGTTCCTTGTGTCTTATTTTTGCCTGATTTATATAGCTGTGCCACCCTAGTTACTTTCTTTCTTTCTTTTTTTTTTTGTACCGGGGATTGAACTCGACCACTGGGGCACATCCCCAGCCCCCCCCCCTTTTTTTGTATTTTATTAGAGACAGGGTCTCACTGAGTTGCTAAGTACCTCACCATTGCTGAGGCTGGCTTAGAACTTGCGATCCTCCTGCCTTAGCCTCCCAAGTGCTGGGATTACAAGTGTGTGCCACCGCGCCCTGCTAGTTACTTTCTTTTTTCTCCCGACACCATGATAAAGGGGAGTACAGTTTAAATAGAAGATACTTAATGATGCTTTGGCATGAATATTCTTCAAAACTTTAAGATCATGTGCACCCTTCATTGTCATTCTGGTATAAATCTGTAAAATGGCAAAATAGTAATACCTACCTCATTTAATTGTTGTAAAGATTAAATGTTAATACATGTAAAGCTTTTAGGACAGGTCTGGCATATAGTAAACACTCAAATGTAGAGCTGATATCAGTATTGTTATTAACTGATATAGTCATACTCTTTATAACTGTTCATCCTACTAGTTAAGTGTATTTCCTTTATGTATATTCCTTTTCAATGTTTAGTTCTCTAACCTTTCTTCTTGATGTCCTTTACAATTGAAGAAGCTTCTTCAATTTCAACAGCTTAATGAAAAGAAAATTTATACATGGCAAGAGAAGGGTGATTTAATTTCTTCAATCTTTTGGAGGGTAGAATTCCTTTCCTTCATCAAGTATGTTTGTTTTTTCCTTCATGTTACAGGTGGGATGCAAGATTACAATTACATATGGGCCAACTGTTTTGAGATTACATTAGAACTGTCTTGTTGCAAGTACCCACCTGCTTCTCAGCTTCGACAGGAATGGGAGAACAATCGTGAGTCTCTGATCACATTGATTGAAAAGGTAAAAGTAGATGACAGAAATAATGGATTAAATAAGGGAGAAATTTGGTTACATACATATGAATGACAATCTTGATTAGGTATCATTTATCATATCTGTTTTATTAAGATTGGAGATAATTTTTAGAGATTATTAGATCACAATCTTATAGAATATATTCTAGTTCTGCCCCCCACTCCTAGTTCTCTGCTACATGGTGCTCCCTTTGCCTGTCTTACACTATTACAAACTAGATTAGCCAAATTTGTACTACTGGTGGGGAGTCGGGAGGTGGGAGTGTAACTCAGTGGGCAAGTGTGTACTTGGCATGTAAGAAGCCTTGAGTTTGATCCCCAGTACCAAAAAGCTCTTCCAAAATAAATTTATACTCCCAGGTTCTTACAATGTCATCTGTTCATATTTGCTGGAGAGCCTTTACCACTGTATGAATCATGGATATTATTTTAATTTAAATACCAGACAGACTGGAGCTAGGGATATCACTCAGTTGGTATAGTGCTTGCATCACATGAACAAGGCCATGGTTGTAATCCCCAGCACCACACACACACACACACAAAAAGCAAAACAAAACAAAAAACACACAAGCTAATAGAACTATTGGATATACCAGAAATTATACTTTGTTGAGAAAATTAGAAGCCTGACTTTGAAGAGAGGGAATTTCTAAAGCACCTTAGTAATGTGGAATCCAGACATATATGACTTTAGGATTTAATACTTTCATCTGTATTTTATTTCAAGTGTATTGAAAACTATTTTGGAAAGATAAAAGAGTAATCCTGCCTTTTAGAAATTTTAGCATCAGTGCAAAGAGGTGTTTTATTTTCTTGCCTTACAAATTGTCTCTGAACTTTGATTCCTATTTTTTAGGTCCACATTGGAATAAAAGGATTTGTTACAGATTCAGTAACAGGAGCTGAGTTAGAGAATGCAACCATTTCAGTGGCTGGTATTAATCATAATATCACAACAGGCAGATTTGGTGATTTCTACAGATTACTTGTTCCTGGAACTTATAATCTTACAGTAGTTTCACCTGGGTAAGAATTTGAACTAGACTTTTAATTAAAATGTCAAGCCTCTAAGACAGAAAAATAGTCTTGTAAATGTTACTCACTGTGGCTTTTATTTTTCCTTATTGTCTCATTTTTCTCTTTTTATATAAGAATACTGTCATGGAGTGTTTTGTCACATAGTCTTCACAGTGTGAAACATAATGGTAGCATTTGGAGGAAGAACAATTTTATAAGTTGAAAAGAAGACCATATGTGTAAAGCATTGCTTCAAGGCTGACTAGATTTTTTAAAAGTAGAAGAAACCAGGGACTCTGAAAATGACATTTGTAGAATGTCATTACCTTTCTAATATACCAGAGGAGTGGTTTCCCACCTCTCTTGGACACCTTTCTGAAAACTCACTTTCATAAGGATTTAATTGATAACCTTTTATTTAATTTTGAAATTTATTACTCAGGAAAAGATGTCGGGATGTCAGTTTGATAAAGCACTGCAAGTAATTAGATAATTTATGCCTTTGAGTAGTGTAGCAACAGTTACAATGGAGTAATAAGCATATTCTTTCCCTTGAATGTGGTTTTTTTTTGGTAAGCAGTTTTGTGTATAGTACCTGAAAAGGTTGATAAGAAAAATAATTCTTTAAAGACTTAATCTAAGATTCTCTATTAATCTAAGATTCTCTATGAAATAACATCTTAAAGCTCTTAAACTTGCACATTTATCTTTATTTAGTTTTGAGTTTTGATAGACCACTAAGTGCAAGAGTATGTCAGGGGTACTGTTTTTAGAATGTTAAAGTATCATGTGTCTTAACCCCAAACCATCTCCTTTTTTCACATACATTTTCAGATATATGCCACTGACTATTCATAACATAATAGTGAAAGAAGGACCAGCTACAGAGGTGGATTTTTCCCTTCAGCCAACTGCTGTGGTTTCATTAATTCCCGACACGACTGAGGCTATATCAACTCCTAGCTCTGTTGCTATCCTTAATGTTCCTCGTGGAACATCATCTTCTCACCAACCAATTCAGCCCAAAGACTTTCACCACCACCATTTCCCTGATATGGAAATCTTCTTGAGAAGATTTGCCAATGAATATCCTAATATTACTCGTCTTTATTCATTGGGAAAATCAGTAGAGTCAAGAGAACTCTATGTGATGGAGATATCTGATAACCCAGGTGTCCATGAACCAGGTAATGGTATGGTCTTACACATAATTTCAGTGCCTCTCAAAGCTTTTGGTTTTTATTGCCATGCTTTGTCCAGAAAGGTCACTATAGTATATATAACTTGAATTAAAAAACACAATGAAAAAAGAAAATAAAAAATATAGCCAGTCTTTTGCCAGAAAAGGAAAAAAAATCCATTTGATTGTCTATATTAGGCATTGTATTTAATATGTTACATAGATTTAATTTCTTTTCCTAATAGTATTTTTTCATATTATATGCACGTGTGTGGTGTGTGTGTGTGTGTGTGTGTGTGTGTATGTATGCTTTAAACCTGCTCAGACATACATGTTAGTAAGGAAGATGTTTCATAAGATGTAAACATTTTTCTTTTGCCAAAAATACCTGTTCTCTTAAATTAAATTTTTTTTAATTTTTTTTTCTCTTTTTTGAGGCAGGGTCTCACTAAATTGCCTCAGCCTCCTGAGTTGCTGGGATTACAGGCTCACACCACCACACCCAATTTGGCTCAGGATTTTTATACATATTGGGTATAAAACAGAAAGTCTGTGATAACTGAAAAGGAAAAAAAATCTTCCATAAAATTGCTTTGTTTTCAGGTGAACCAGAATTTAAGTACATTGGAAACATGCATGGAAATGAAGTAGTTGGAAGAGAACTGCTATTGAACCTCATTGAATACCTTTGTAAGAACTTTGGAACAGACCCTGAAGTAACAGATTTGGTTCGTAACACTAGAATTCACCTTATGCCATCCATGAACCCTGATGGGTATGAAAAGTCTCAGGAAGGTAAAGAATAACTGAATATTAATGGTAATCTTTAGGTTATCACATGGCATGATTACTTTGGAATAGAAGAGAATTTGAACTTGTTTCCCTGTAATTTCTGCCTTTTTTTATTCTTGTAAGTGGTTTTAGCTCTTATATTCTTGTAAAATGGACCAGACTGTTCATTATGTGATTAAGTTTATGTTTAATAGTATTTTTATTTTCATTTTGGCAATGGTTCTTTTTTTTTTTTTTTTTTTTTGGTACCGGGGATTGAATTCAGTGGCACTAGTCCACTGGGCCACATCCCCAGCCCTTTTTTGTATTTTATTAGAGACAGGGTCTCACTGAGTTGCTAATTGCCTCGCCATTGCTGAGGCTGGCTTTGAACTCGTGATCCTCCTGCCTCAGCCTCCCAAAGTGCTGGGATTACAGGCGTGCGCCACCGCGCCCGGCCTTGGCAATGGTTCTTAAATGTTAAAAATAGCACAAGATCAAATTGTTGTATGTTAAACACTAGTTCTTTTTTTTTTGTTTTTTAGTTATACATGGACATAATATCTTTATTTTGTTTGTTTATTTTTATGTGGTGCTGAGGATTGAACCCAGTGCCTCACATGTGTGAGACAAGCACTCTACCACTGAGCTACAACCCCAGCCCAAATGCTAGTTCTTATTATTGAATTAAGAACTTTATTTTTAAGTGAAAAATCAAATCAGATATACTTGAAGCCAGATATACTCTGTTTTTGACCCAGTTCTGTTTCTTAGGCATATTCTTTTTATTTATTTTGGGGTACTGGGGGTTGAATCGAGGGCTTACCACTAAGCTACATTCCCAGCCTTTTTAAATTTTTTACTATGAGATAGGGTCTTGCTAACTTTCTTACAGCCTTGCTAATTTGCTGAGGCTGGCCTAGTTCTTGGAATCCTCTAGCCTCACCCTGCTGAGTTGCTGGGATTACAGGTGTGTGTCGTGGTGCTGGGCTCCTTACACATATTATAAACCTGCTAAATTATTGACTTCCCATTTGTGGGGCCCACCTTTCCTTCCTGTAGGCAAGTACACCTTTCCTGGGGGAAGTATGGGAAGGTCTGGGAGAGGTTTACAGAGACTGTCTGATGCAGAACACTAGGAGAATAAGAATCTATCTTTTCCTAGCCCATGATTCTGTAGGGAAGTTTCATATTTTCTCTCTGAAGGTTTGATAATTTTAGTCTATAATAAACTGACAATGGGCAGATTAACAGGCAAAAGCAAATATTAATATGCAGAAACACAAGAGTTTTACACAAAGTGAGATTCAAATGCAGGCTAGGCGGTTAAAGCTTATATACAGCTAAACAAAGGGATAGGGGCTTGGCCTTCTTGGAATCGAAGTGACTGCAAGCTATGGAAGGTTGAGGAAAGGATTTACACAGAGAGAAGGGGTTGTTTTTTACACAGAAAAATTTTCCCATGTAAAAGCTATCTCTGCTCACCTCTGGGCTAAGTGTTATCCCTAATCTTGAGTTCCTTAGGGTGTTAATCTGAATAGTATATAAGGATTAACCCCAGCCTATTTGTTCAAGAGAGCTTCTAAGTAATAACAACCAGCTGATTCTCCCAGTGGACAGGTCAGTGCTAATAGTCATGTGGCTGCATATGCATACTATGGGGCCAAGATTATTTCTAATCTTGGGGTTATCAGAAAAGCTGTTGTATGTATTTGCTGTTTACTAATGTAGAAAGATGTAAATTTCTTTTTTCAAAAGGATGGCTTTTTCAGATCTATTCCTATGCAGTTTCTCTGAACAACCAACTTGAAATACACCCAATAAATCTATTTGGGTTGGGATATTTTACTCTCCTACAATTACTTCTAGGCAGTGATAGCTGTGAGTAGAACAGGCCCCATAGTATGCATATGCAGCCACATGACTATTAGCACTGACCTGTACACTGGGAGAATCATTTGGTTGTTATTACTCAGAAGCTCTCTTGAACAAATAGGCTGGGTTTAATCCTTATATACTATTCAGATTAACACCCTAAGGAACAAATTCCTCCCACATTCCCTCTACCCACTTTCTGAAAGGTACAACTATTTGCCATTAGTGAGCCCTCTAGTTGTTTTCTTCATTCATATGTAATTTATTTTCTCATTTTAATGACAGTAATAGAGTTCTCACCTCGTATTAAAATGGAATATGCACAATTAAATGTAAATTGAACTTTTCTCCTTCATCAAATTAAATTTTCAACTGTGTACTTGGCTAACTTTATCTTTTTGTATTACTTTAATGTAAGCTTATCAAAGTTTCCTTTTCATTTGGTCTGTTTATTTACAATGTCTTAGTGAGCTGTATAAAAGTACGATAGAATCCCCCTCTGATAAGTAATACTCCCCTCAACATTGTGATCATGTCATTATGTGTGGATTATTGACAGTTGAGCAATGCTTTTAACATAATTTATGTAATTGGATTATTTTCTCTCAAAGTATCACCAAAGGGCAGGAATGAAAGGATGGTGGTTTTACCTTTCTGTTCAAAAGATCTGGAAGAGATAGATTTTTTTTTTTTTAAGTATACAGTGTACAAAAGATATATTTTATTCACAGTGGGATTGATAATAGTGAAGCCTGGTGTGTTCACAGTTACCTTTCAATGAAGATAGCTGAAACAATATGGGTTGGATTACAATGTAAGTAACATGAGTTAAATTTTAATCTTTTATCATACAGGAGATTCAGGAAGTGGAATTGGCAGAAACAACAGCAACAACTTCGACCTGAACCGAAATTTCCCAGACCAGTTTGTTCAGATCACAGATCCTACCCAACCAGAAACTATTGCTGTAATAAGCTGGATGAAGACCTATCCATTTGTCCTGTCTGCAAACCTGCATGGAGGTATGGCAACTTTATAGTCCATTAATTAGTTCTTCTAATTAATTCAATTAGCATTTGAAAATCATGGTGAAATTTTATCTATTTATAGTCTTAGGTTTTCTTAAAATGAATATTCTGTTACTGCTTCCATGGCAGATAACAATAGATATTTTCTCATTACTTTTTAGGCCAATTTCCTGACTTTTTCTCTACTCCCCTTTTTCCCCCTTCTCCCCTTCTTTCTTTTCCCTTTACAACCTTTTACTCTTCCACATTTCTCTTTTCCTTTCTCTTCTCTCCTCCTCGCTCCGCTTTCTTCTCCCTTTTTCCATTCTCCCTCCTCTTCATTCCTACTCTCTTATCATCATCCTCCCTCATCCTCTTCCTCTAGCAGTTCTTCAGATGTTTTATATTTCTCAAACTTGAAAATTGGTAACATGCTTTGTCATTCATAAACATTGAACACTAATAGATCCAAATGTTTAGTCATATTTTCTCCCTAAAATTTCAGAAACTCTTCAATTTTGGCTTAGATTTTGACATTCTTTTATCTTTCACTTGCTACACACACACACACACACACACATCTCCTTAACTGTAGCACAATGACCTTATTCTCATGTAGGAGGGTCTGAGCTTATGTACCTCCATATCATTCAGTCAGAATAGATCAATTGGATAGAATGAGAGGTCAACATTGAAAATCATCACAAAGTTCAGCTATAGTTGTGTGAATAAGGATGAAGGTATCAATACCTAAGAGAACTAAAAACACAAAAACAAACTTGTACATGAATGTTCATTGAACATTATTTATAATAACTAAAAAGTAGAAACAACCCAAACAACCATTAACTAAGAAATGGATAAGCCGGGCGCGGTGGCGCACGCCTGTAATCCCAGCACTTTGGGAGGCTGAGGCAGGAGGATCACGAGTTCAAAGCCAGCCTCAGCAATGGCAAGGCACTTAGCAACTCAGTGAGACCCTGTCTCTAAATAAAATACAAAAAAGGGCTGGGGGTGTGACCCAGTGGTCGAGTGCCCCTGAGTTCAATCCCTGGTACCACAAAAAAAAAAAAAAAAAAAAAATGAAATGGATAAAATGTGATATAGTTACAATGGATTATTATTTGGCATGAAAAGAAATCAAGTACTGATGCATGCTACAACATAGATGAACATTTTTCTTTCTTTGTTTAGGGTGTGAATGAAATTTTAAGCACTAGCTGGTGCAAAACAGTAAAACATTTTGTATATATGACCTTGTTATCTATAACTCTTCTCAACCATGGTCTTCTAAACAAATCGATAACTCACACCAATATAATTTAGGTTGAAATATACACAAGGAAAGAATAACAATGTGTTCTTTGGGAATTTAAGTAAGATTTCAGGCTATACAAATTTGGAATTCAGGTCTTTGGGAAGTGAGAAACTTATACTAAGCAACGGTGCTATATTTCTGCTGCATCAAGTTATTTTGGACAATTATGCCTAAACTATCCTTGGTTTATTCAGCAAAATGTATAGGTTAGGGGCTGGGGTTGTGGCTCAGTGGTAGAGTGCTCGCCTTGCACGTGCGCAGCCCGGGTTCAATCCTCAGCACCATGTAAAACTAAAGGCATTGTGTATAACTAAGACAAATAAATAAATATTTTTAAAAAAGAATGTATAGGGTAAAATCAGGAAAGCATGCCAGCCAGCCAAGGGTTCAATACATGATTTTTATTCTCTTGCTATGAAAGCTTTATACGAGGGAAAAAAAGTTAAACCAAGAACAATAAGTCAAGATGTGTGGTCCTTGTGCCCTTTAAAAATAAAACAAAAGCATGTACCCGCTAATTGGCTCCTAGATAGCAGGCTTAGTGGACCTGCAGCTTAAAAATTTAACAATGGTTTTTAAGGTGGGAGGGAGAAAACATCCACTACCCTTTTTCAGAATTTAAATAGAGGGCAGCAGACATTCTTCACACCCAAAAACTATAGCAGCAGTTTAAACGTGACCAAGGTAAATGTAAAATGGAGATGTTCTAAATACAGCAGAGCTCAGCAAATCTATCACACTAAAATCATGATTACATGTGAAAGAAAATGCACAAAAACCAAATAGGAATATTGAGATTTTTCATTTGAAGGTAATTTAGTGCTATTAAATTCACAAATATGCTAATTTAAATATATTTATCTAAAACCCATTTCAAACATACAAATATCTATTCTCTCCTTGAGTTAGCATCCATTCAAATTGTCATGGTTTGGAAATGGGAAAATAGTTCCCCTTAAACTGCAAGTCAGCAAGTGTTTCGTACAGTTAATTTTAGCAAAATTCATACAAAATAGTAATTAACAGTGATCTTCTTTACTGTTAACTCACAAGGAAACATCTTAAAAACTGCATTTTGTTAAAATTTATGTACTAAAATGTAGAAAAACTGAACTACATAAATATTGAAAAGTTAAAAATTCCTTAATTTTTATTCCTGGTACCACTACCACAATTTACAGGGCAATATACCTGATGTAATGAAGAGAAAAAGAAGAAGACAAAGCTACAACAGATTAAAGACCTTAGGAATGTACATCTATTTGACACTACATTGCATTAATCGATAGCTGCACTTTTTGCAAACTGTGGCTATGACAGTTCTGAACAAGAAGGGTTTCCTATTTAAGCTGCAGTAACTTTTCTGACTATGGATCATCATTCCTTCTGTGGCAGATTTTTACAGTTCCTCTAATGCATTTGGGATGACTGTCTCAAAGTAACCTGCAGTTTTCCCGACAACTCCTTTCTCTCTCTCCTGCTAAGAAATGTAGGCCTTTTCTGCTGTTTTTAAAACCTTCTTTTACCATATTCACCACTTCCACCACCAGATCCATAACCACTACCTTAGGGATTGCTAGAACTTCTTCCACCAAAACTTCCCCCCTTCATGGGTCCATAATTTGATTGCTGTTATTCATTGTAAATCATTATAGTTCCCACCACCAAAATTTCCTCCTTCATTGTAACCATTATATCCTGCTCCTCCACTGCCATATCCACTACCTTGATTTCCAAATCCTGGTCAACCATCACCAAAGCCTCCTCTATTAGTATAACCAGGACCATCACCCTAGTTGCCACCATCACCTCCTCTATAAGTAACTACCTCTGCTGCCACCATCTTTACCACCATAGCCCCTCTTCCACCAAAATTTCCACCATGGCCAAAGTTACCTCCATCACCTCCAAAGTTTCCTCCACGACCCATGAAGTTGTTAGATTCACCTCCATGACCTCTTTGTGATCTAGTAGACTACATCTCTTGTTTAGAAAGGGCCCTTTTCACTTCACAGTTGTGCCTATTAATAGTGTAGTATTTCTGAACAACAATTTTGTCAACTGTATCATGATCATCAAAAGTTACAAAAGCAAATCCTCTCTTTTTTCCACTCTGCATTTCAATCTTGCCATACTTTTCAAAGTAATTTCTCAAATTATATTCTTCTATATCTTCTTCAGTACCACCAACAAAAATTTTCTTCACTGTTAGATGGGCACCAGGCTTTTCAGAATCCTCTCTAGAAACAGCTCTCTTTGGTTCCACTACATGCCCATCAACCTTGTGTGGCTGACCACACATTGCTGCATCCACCTCTTCAACACAAGAGTAGGTCACAAAATCAAAGCCCTGGAACATTTTGTTTGGGGGGGGGGTGTCTCTCATTACCACATAATTTGTGAGTGTGCCTCATTTCTCAAAATGTACTCTTAAACTACCATCTGTAATTTCAAAGCTCAGACCACCAATAAACAGCTTCCTCAATTGCTCTGCTTCCTTTGGATCATGACCTGCCTTGTGGCAGCGAGGGCCAGAGTTGGAGTCAGTCGGGCTGGGAGGCAACAGGTGGCAGTTTTACCTCCATTTTGAGCCATAGATGAACCTTGAAAAACGTTATAGTGACAGAAGCCAGTCACATATAATATGATCACATTTATTTAAAATGTTTAGAACAGGCAAATCCATAAAGATAGAAAGTAGATTAGTTGTCACCTTGGGTCGGAGTGAGAAGGAGAAGGGGAGTGATTGCTAATGGGTTCTGGGGTTTCTTTTTGGAGTCATGAAAATGTTCTAAACAGTAAGTAATGGGAGTACAACCCTGTGAGTACTCTAAAAACCTTTAAATGGGTCAGTCATATGGTATGTGAATTATGTCCATAAAGCTGTTTTTAAAAAAAGAAAGAGCAAAAGCATAGTCCTATGGACAATAGGCAAGAAACTTGGTGTGAACATTTGTTGGACTGCCCAAAAGAAGCATCACAATTGAGATTTGATGGCATGTAGAATAACATTCTTTTTAGAATAACAGTACGTATTTATGGATATTTAGATTTAGGAAGTAAATTGAGATTCTCTAAAAATTTCTTTGGAAGATTGCCAGTGGTAGAAAAAATGATTCTACAGTTAGTAATCATGGGCTGTTCTAAGAGAGTTGTATTGGAGTTGTAAAGTTACATCCTGGCTGGCAAAATAAATTTTTGATGTTTTAAATGTTTTGTATATCTTATGCTATGTTTGATAGAAAATATCTTTAATTTTGAACTTCTAAAAATTTTTTCAGAGGAAAAAATAAAAATATATTCAGAATAATTCATGTCATGTTAACTAAATATGAAGATTCAATAATAGTTATATTCCAGGACATATTTACAGATATCCTGTCTAGACCTTGCATATAGTTGAGACATAGCATCTTCATTCATGTGGATGTTTTTCTTTCCACGACATATTTTGTTTTCTCACCTTAAAAATTCTTATATGAAATTGGTGATTGAATGAGATGGATATCTTATCCTAAATGCATGATTGAAGATCTGAATTACTTTATACTTTGTATACCACAGTTGTATGTAAAAAGATACTATACTTGTGCATGATGAATAAGTTCTAACCTAAAAAAATTAAAAAAAAAAAATTCTTATATGAGGGCTGGCGTTGTGGCTCAGTGGTAGAGCACTCGCCTAGCATGTGCGAGGTGCTGGGTTCGATCCTCAGCACCACATAAAAATAAACAAATAAAATAAAAGTATTGTGTCCAACTACAACTTAAAAATTAATTTAAAAAATTCTTATATGATTCTAAAATCTTATCACAGAAATTAAAAAGAAAAAATATATTTCTTTTTCTTTCTTCCTTTTTTTTCCTTTAGTAGGGGTAAAAAACATTCTCTCAGGTTTGTCAGCTGAAATTTGTGACTAACAGGTAATTAACAGTTAAACAGGAGGAAAGCATATGGATTTTGTTTGATGTAAATATTTTCATTGTGGCACAGGGGGTGGGGGAGGCTTCATAAGAAAAAAGTAAAGCTCCAAAAGAAGTAGCAGTTAGACTTTAGCACTTATGTGATATATTGTGAAAAGTGTCTAGACAAAGGAAAGATATTTGGGCTTCTGGGGGCAGTGAATTGTAGGAAAATTACTAGGAAATATATGTGTAAACTTATGGAAGAGAGGGGTTGTTTTAGTAAGGTTTGTTTGGGTAAACTTACTTGGCTTTGACTTGTCTCTGATGGTAAGAATGTTTTCTTTTTCCTTGTACCCAGAAGGTACCTTTCTTATGAGAAATTTATACCAGGCATCTAGGCAGAAATGGGGAGAGCACAAAGCCCTTCCTATATCTGCTGTTTCCCAGTTGTCTTCAACTCAAAATAATGAGCTAAGGTAATATATTTTGAGTGATATATTCTGATCCCCTTCACTGCCAACATAACAACTTAGAGTTTTGAAAGAATATAGAAAAAAGTAAGATTTCCTTTTTATAAATTTTGATGCCAATTTTTTAAATTGTGATGAAATTCTTGATGAACTATCTTAAAGTGAACAATTCCAGTGTCATTTAGTACACTCACAATTGAGAATTTATTACATCTTGTTCCCAAACAGCTCCATCTCCTCAAATGAAACCCCATACCCGATAAGCAATTCCTTCCCACTCTCTCCTCCCTTCAACCTTGGAGAACCAACAATCTGTTCTCTCTCTGTCTGTCCTGTATTTTTCATATAAATGAACCCATACAATATTTATCTGGTTTCTTTTATTTATTTATTTTATATTGAGGATTTTTATTTTCTCTCTTACATTAAGGTTGGGTTAAGTAACAAAACAAAACAAAACAAAAAAAACCTTAATGTCACTTCCTCTAACGATCGTCCTCAAGGCTCCTGCTATGTATTCCCTCCACTGAGTTTTTTGGGTCCTCCACCTATATGTACCCATAAGTATTGCCACATAGGTTTGCATAAGATGTTAATTTCTATCTTTGCTGAGTGCAGAGCACCTTGAAGAGGGATATTGTTTTACTTGTGCCTATTCTAGGTAAATTTGCTACATATTAGGCTCATGAGCACATACCTTTAATTTGCAAGCACATGACCAAGCTCCTTACTGTGAAAATCATATCTTAATCATCCTCAAATCACTTGCTTAGCACTATGTCCAATATGTATTTGGTGAATGGATAAAATTTTTACAGACTCTCTTTTTAACAGACTCCATATTACAATTCACAGTCTTCCTTGGTACACAACCATCTCTAATTGAGAGAAATTCTCTATATCTAACTTAAACTCTGCATCTTCTTTTCTTGTATTCTGCATAAATATTGAAACAATGGGATCCTCTTCCTTAGAACTCATGGAGTTTAGCATGAGTCCCTTCTTAGCAGAATGGTATACTCTTATCATATTGTATAGATGTTTTAACATTCAACAAGACTTACAGGCTCCCTAGTCCAGAAAGAATACTAGGCAAACAAAAATAATTTTGGAATGTTATCCACTAGTTATGTTCTCCACTAGAAACCAGACTTTGTTTTTTATTTTATTTTTTATTTTTTTGGTACCAGGGATTGAACTCAGGGTCACTTGACCACTGGGCCACATCCCCAGCCCTTTTTTGTAGTTTATTAGAGACAGGGTCTCACTGAGTGGCCAAGTGCCTCACCATTGCTGAGGCTGGCTTTGAACTCACGATCCTCCTGCCTCGGCCTCCCAAGTGCTGGGATTACAGGCATGCACCACCACACCTGGCTCAGACTTTGTTCTTAATAGAAGAGTTGATTTGGCTTTTCATTTTGTGTCATATGACAATGGAATCAACATTTTCATGAAAATAGCATCATTGGGGAAATGTAGCACAAGTAAGCAGCTTAAAAAAAAAAAAAACTATTTAAAAACTGAATTTGCCCTCAGAGGTGGTGGACTCCATTTTCCTTCCAAAGAGAAATAAAATCCTATTCAAAGCAAGCACATGCACATACTATATCCTACATGTTTGCTATTCAGCAGGGCCAGGGACACTGCCATATAGCGACCTATATAGTTCTTATGACCAGGCTGGTATGTGGTAACTTGGAATCAGTATCCCCCTGCAGCTTCTTCATTCATTTGACCAAGTTGGTCCACTTACCTGTACTTTTCTTTTCTTCTGTTTTTTGTACCAGGGATTGAACCCAAGGGCACTTAACCTCTAAGCCACATCCTCAGCCCTTTGTTTGTAGTTTATTTAGAGATAGGGTCTCACTAAGTCACTTAGGGTCTTGCTATGTTGCCAAGGCTGGTCTTCAACTTTAATCCTCCTGCCTCAGCTTCTCAAGTTACCTGGCTAATGTTAAGTCTTTTATGACCCCACTTTTTTTTTTTTTTAACTTTAGAAAATTAGCCATTTGAGCTGGGTTTGTTGGTACATGCCTGTAATCCCAGCAGCTCAGGAGGCTAAGGCAGGAGGATCACAAGTTCAAAGCCAGCCTCAGCAACTTAGTGGGGCCCTAAGCAACTCAGTGAGACCCTGTCTCTAAATAAAATATAAAAAAGGGCTGGGGATGTGACTCAGTGGTTGAGGGCCTCTGGGTTTAATCCCTGGTATCAAAAAAAAAAAAAAAAAAAAAAAGGAAAAGGAAAAGAAAATTAGCCATTTGAAAGTATTGAATAGAAGTTGATGCTGACCTTTTTTGTTTGAATTTTTTATTTGAATTTTTACATATGGGCCATGGACCCAGGGTGAAATTAAATGTTTTTGAGAAGTTAAATTTGAGTCAGAACAGGTGCTAAAGTAGAGCTATCTGGGGTTTGAAAGATTTTTTTTTTTTTATTTGTTTGTTTGTTTGTTTTTATGTGGTACTGAGGATCTGAACCCAGGGCCTCACGTGTGCTAGGCAAGCGATCTACCTCTAAGCTCCACAACCCTAGTCCAAGAGCACAGTTCTTTATACTTGTGTATTTGCATTTTTTTTCCTGCGAATGTATATTGGCATTTATGATTACAGGATTGCTTCCTGAAATGAAGTTGAATATTCCATTCCCTTTACTTCCATTCCTTTGATGTGGCATATTTAAAAATGGCAAGGATGAATGGCTCAGTAGAAGGTATAATAAGTGGACATATGGATAAAAGAAAACAATATGACTATAGGGAAATAAAAGATACAGTTCTGTGGTAGGAGAGTGAGCATGTGTAGCTCAAAGGTTTTGCCTGAGAAACACCCTAACCACTTTATGCCTTGTGGGAAGCTTGAAGGGAGTTGATATCCTTTAAATGTTCTGAAGTATCACTTTCTTTATCTTAGGTCAGAAAAAGTCATGTGATGTAACTCCAATTATGTAATTTCTAGTAGGATAACAGGAAAAGTTTTTAGTTGTTGGGGGAAGTAGGGGGTCAGTACTGGCTCTGCTATCCACAAGATTCATAAGTCACTTAAATTCTCTAGTTTAGACTCCATATCTCCAAAATGAGGGGGATGGATTAGTGGATCTCAAATGTCTCTTATTTTAAAATTCCATTAAAATGTCTGAATTTTACTGAAAAAGTGTCAAAATTTGCTCAATTTTTCTGGTCTTAACTATTATAAAAGTAAAATTCTTTAAATTATACTGGTATACTTCTAGTTTCAGCTTTGACAGGTAAATTACATGAGTAAATTCAGATAAATTCCCAAGACCTTTCTAGTTAAGGCAACTTTTAGGTTTCATGCATAGCTATTTACCTTCTCACTTGCCTACTTTGATTTTTATTTAGGAAATTGCTGTATTTTGCCTTTTTCCTTTTTCCAGGTTGCTAGGGATTGAACCTAGGCTTTGCACATGCTAGGCAAGCGCTCTACCACTGAACCACACCCCTTCTTTTTTTTTAATATATGTTTTTTAGTTGTCATCGAACCTTTATTTTATTTTTTATTTTATTATGCAGTGCTGAGAATCGAATCCAGTGCCTTATTCTACCATTGAGCCAAAACCCCAGCCCCCATACATCAACTCTTTATTTTTCATTTATATTGATATTAGCCATGGTGAAATTTTATTGATTTCCCTTCTCTGACAGTATTGTGAAAAACTTAACTTTATGTTAATGACCCATCTTGAAACTTGTAACATGATATATTTTCCTCTTTTCCCTTATAGGTTCTTTGGTGGTTAACTACCCTTTTGATGATGATGAACAAGGGCTTGCCATTTATAGTAAATCACCAGATGATGCTGTGTTTCAACAAATAGCACTTTCTTATTCCAAGGTAAGTTTGTGTTTGAGCATTAGATGCTATAAAATTAATTCATTTTAAAAGATGCTTTAAAATAAAGTCCTGCAAGTCAAGTGCTTTCTTTTTTAAGCCTTCCATGACTCCTTTTAGTCAGCCTTTGGGCTTTTTCTTCTGTTTCCCACCTCACTTTAGGACATGCTACATGTCTTTCTCCATTAGCCTTTAACAGATAATATCTTTTCAGTTATGGTTTTTAGAACAGTACCTGGAATATATACATGCTAGTTTATTTCATTTGACAGACATTTAAGTTATAAGTCCAGTGTATGAGGCTGAAGTGGAGGATTAATGAACTACAGGTCTAGAGCCAAATGTAGCCCACCATTTGTTTTTGTAAGTTAAGTTTTATTGGTGTACAGATATATAGTATATACATAGTTTTATAAATTGTGTAGCTGCTTTTTCCTTTAACATCTGAAAAATGTCAGTGTAATTCACCATATTAATAAACTCAAGAAGTAAAACCTTGCAGCCATCTTAGTAGATTTCAGAGGACAAATTGAGTAGTTGCAACACAGACTTTTGGATCTGTAAAGCCTAAAATTTTACTGTCTTGCCCTTTACAGAAAAAAAAAAAATTGCTAATGACTGGTTTCAGATATCTTAAATCCTATAGTAGTATATAGCAAGGGGAAGCAGGCAGAAGTTTCAGTGTCTTCTAAACTTCCTATAATGAACATGGATTTGTTTACCAACCGGAAATTTTAATATTTGTGTATGTGTGTGAAAATTTCATTTAAAAATGGTTCTTAGAAAACATGTTCAAAGTTGGGGCCTGGGTAGTTTTGGATCTACTGATTTTAGTCTGTGATTTATTGATTATAGATAATGAAGATTATTACTGCAACTCTTTTAATCACAGCCCTTTATCATTTCACCTTTTCTCCTTCTCCATCCTCTCTGGATGGACATTGTTGCGATTATTCAGGGTTGGTAGAGGAGCACAGCTGTTGATTTCATCTTAAAGATTTATTGCCTTCTGTTTGGACATACCATTTTTTTTTGAAGGGACAAAAATAGAGTAATAGCATAAGAATGGATATTGTTTCAAACATTGAAATCCAAATTAAATGATCAGATTTTGCACATATTCCTGTTACATTCTGTGTTCATTTTCATGATTTTGCTTTTCAACTCCATTGAGCTTTCTGGTTCCTTAGCTTTTCTTTCTTAGACAATTGGACTTTTTATTTCCCTTTCTAGCCAGCCTGGGCCCATGGACATATCTTTTCAGTGATACTCCTGGGGATCTTGTACACCTCTTTGACATATCTGCCTTCCCAATATCCAATCCTTGGTAGTTGCCACTGGCTCTCTTCTCCATCCCAATAAGTACAACCCAGAATAGTCATACAGTCATACTACACTCCATATGTGTGCTCTCTAACCCCAGCAGAGCCTTCAATCCTAGTTGGAAGTGTTTCATATTTGGCTCTTCTGACCCTATGGTGGTTCTAAGCCTTCGTCCTCTACTGTTCTAGTTCCACTCCTCTCATTCTCAGTAGATCACTTTGCATTGAGCTAAAATACAACTCTGAGTAACCTGGTGTGAGTTCCTGTAGATTCTGTCTTCTCCATTACTATTTGTGTGTCCTACTCTTATTCTCATTCATTTCTTGATCCCACTGCATCCTACCTTCTCTGGAATCTTAAGCCTTTATATCTTCTGTTAATGGGATAGGTGATCTTTAAAGTCCCCAGTTTTTTCTCACAGCCTTTTTTCCCCCTTGGCTAATAAACAGCTTTCCTAAAAATAAGGTCTTCCATTAACTTTAATAAACCCCCATAGGGCTGGGATTGTGGCTCAGTGGCAGAGTGCTTGCCTCGCACGTGTGCAGCCAGGGTTCGATCCTCAGCACCACGTAAACATAAGTGCATTGCATTGTGTACAACTAAAGTAAATAAATAAATATTTAAAAAAATAAAAAATAAACCCCCATAAAGATATCCTTCCATAATTTTTTATCCTTATGCTTCTGAATTTCTCAAAAATAAATAATTTGGGGAGACAGAATGAATGGCCAAAGACAGTAATGGATATGTAGCAATCAACCTCCCAGAATTTCTCCCAAAATGATAAAAAATGACTTTACAGCTACCAAAATTCTGCCCTTGGTATTAAAAAAGATCCTGAAACTGCAAAATAACTGTGAGTTAAAAAAAAAAAAAATCAGGAAATCCCAGCATGATCTGCCATGTGCTGGTACCACCTTTATCCTAGCATGCAGCATTGTGGTAAGGGAAAGCTGACTGTGAAAATCTATGGAGAAGACAGAGATGGGGGCTAATGAGGGTGGGCTTAATGGTGATTTGGAATGACTGCACATTACATACATTGAGAGCTAAAAATACTATAAAAGGAACTGGGCAGATAAGAGCACTGAAGTACTGGAAAGAGATTTCAAAATGCATACAACTTGAAGGAACTGGTGTGATTTAAAGGGATAAACAGTTTAAAAGGATGAGTGGGTTTAAAGGGAAATCTTCCAAACTCATAGCTCCTGGTGGAGGAGGAAAAAAAAAAAAAGAAAAGAAATGATAAGGTGCCCTTTGGCAATTAGATGGTGAAGAGGAAAAGAAGAAGAAAAAAGGGGTAAATGTAAGGTTTTACAAGGCAGAAAAAAACTATAAAGTCCAAGGCCTTTATTTTAATTTCACCTTTACCACCCAAACAAACAAACAAACAAACAAAAAATCACACTGAAGTACCTGATCTTTACTAATCTGAAAGAAAAGGGCACCATTAAACTAGGAATCATGTAAAATAGCTCAATATCATAAAAATGAACAAGAGGAAGATAAAGTCCATGAAAACTATTGCAAAAAGTCAGGAAATGAAATTTTGCACATATAAACAAGGAAACCCTCTTACCACCAAAAAGCAATCAAGAAGCAGAAGAAAATTATAAATTGGCACCCCAAACAGATTAAATAAACCCAAACATGTATTGAGAATATGAAGCAAAATCTTTACTACAGATAGTCAAAAAATAAAAACAAAGGAGGAAGGAGACAGAATAAAAGAAAGTTGATGGTGTACAAATTATCTTTTTTTGTGTGTGTCATTTGTGCTTTTGGGGTAATATCTAGGAAGTAAAGGTTTATTACTATTTTTTTTCTAAGAATTTTTGTAGTTTGAGCTCATACATTCAGGTTTATGATCCATCTTGAACTAATTTTGGGGTTTAATATGAGGAAGAGGTCTAGATTTATTCTTTTGCGTGTGGATTTTCAGTTTTCTCAGCACCATCTTTTTGAAAAGATTATTATATTTGCCCCTTGGATTGTAGAATAAGCCTCAGAGAGCCGTTAGTGTAATGTTATCCATTTAAAGTCTTTATTGGCTTCTTACTGTTCTGAGAAGGAAGTCAAAATGTTAATAGTTACTGTCTCAGAACTTTATAGGGTTGTGGCGGTAGAGCGTTAGAGCGCTCGCCTAGCATATGCAAGGCCCTGGGTTCGATCCTCAGCACCACATAAAAATAAATAAAATAAAGGTATTGTGTCCAACTACAACTAAAAAATAAATATTAAAAAAAGATGCAAGAAGAATGTTAGATATTCTATTTAGATTTTTAAATGTATTCTTTAATTTTAGAATTTTATCCATGTTTATAATATATATATTGTAGAAAATGTATGACTGGCATTAAATAAGCACTCAATAAGTAGTATTTATTATGATTACCTCAGTTATTATTAATTTATCCTCATTTCCACATTTCTGAAGCCCCTTATCATCTATCAAAATGTACCTGTGCTGTGTCCTATTCTCTTAGGTCTATAAAACTATATTTCCTCAATTCTAAGATGCCATCAATTGTAGTACAGATCATTGATTCAATAAAAGTTTTTAGAAGTAATGTGCATATTAGTCCAATGGTACAGTAATATATATATGCATATATACATAGAGAGAGGCATTATATATATGTGTATATATATGTATGTGTGTGTATATATGTATATATACATATATAGACGGAAACAGAGATAAAGATAGAGGCATAGAAGATTGTTGTACAAGCCTTTCATGGAAAACCAGAAAACAAAAGAGCATATGTATAACCTAGGCACAGTGGCACATGCCTGTAAAACCAGCAACTCTGGAAACTGAGGCAGGAGGATTTCATGTTCAAGACCAGCCTCAGCAATTTAGCGAGATCCTATCTCAAAATAAAAAATAAAAAGGCCGGGCGTGGTGGCGCAAGCCTGTAATCCCAGCACTTGGGAGGCTGAGGCAGGAGGATTCAAGTTCAAAACCAGCCTCAGCAATGGCGAGGCACTTAGCAACTCAGTGAGACCCTGTCTCTAAATAAAATACAAAAAAGGGCTGGGGATGTGGCCCAGTGGTTGAGTGCCCCTGAGTTCAATCCCTGGTACCAAAAAATAAATAAATGAATAAAAATAAAAAGGCCTAGGGATGTAGCTCAGTGGTAAACACGCTTAGACTCAATCCCTTCCCTGCCAAGGGGGGGGGAAAAAAAAAAGCATAAGCAAGCATGTGTACAATTATTTCCATGATCTAAGATAATGGTTTTATTGTAAGAGTGTTATGGGACACAAGCCTTTAATTGGTATATTGTTTCTGGACGAGGACTATTCATATATTTTAAATTTTAAAAGGTTGATTCTCAAGGTGGTGGGGAAATGGGAAATTATTATTCTTTTCTTCACACTTTTCTGTCTTTTTTCCTATTTCCCAAAGAAAGAAGTGGAGCTTTGACCATCTCTCAAATTTTAATTTCTTCCAGGAAACTTCCCTTGCCACTTTAGTAAGAAGTAATATTTTTCTCCTCTGGATTCCAGTAGCATTTATTTGTGTCTCCATGGCACTTTTTCTTCCCCTTCATCGAATAAGCAATTGTACATGTACTGGGTCCAAGACATTGGGCTAGATGCTGAGAACACAAAGACACAAATTGTTTCAAAGAGTATTTATTGTCTTAAGGGAAGAAAATGTACAACCCCTTGTAGTAGGATAATTGCACATTGTGCAGGCAAAGCACAGAGGACCCATCTTAGCTCCCCTGGATATGTTCAGGGAAAGCTGCTTACTCCACATTGTGTGTTATTTTTTCTTTCAAGTTCCTTGAAGATATGAAATGAATGTATGAATATGAGCCAATTTTTAAAACTTTTTTAGTTATAGATGGACATAATACCTTTTTTTTTTTGTTTATTTTTATGTGGTGCCCAGTGCCTCATGTGTGTGAGGCAAGTGCTCTACCACTGAGCCACAACTACAACCCTGATTTATTTAAGAGAATTGTTGGGATAGATTTTATATTATACTTGCAAGTAACAAATGAAGTTGTCTGTGTTTCATTATAAAAGCACATTAAATTTTGATTTTGAAAAATAAGTTCATATACTCTAACTAGCATAGATGAGTATACATTAAAAAGTCTCATGCTTCCTATGGCCCTATCTCCTCACCTCCTACCCCTCATGTAACCTATTGGTAGTCACTTTTATTATTTTCCTGTATCTTTCCTATGCTTTTTTATGTAGACACTAACAAATACAAGTAAAGATTCTTTTTTTCTCTCCCCCCAGGAAAATTCTCAGATGTTTCAAGGTAGACCTTGCAAGAATATGTATCCAAATGAATATTTTCCTCATGGAATAACAAATGGAGCTAATTGGTACAATGTCCCAGGTAAAGATTACCAAGGCCCTAAAACTTGGACTTTCTACTTTTCTGGTTTTTTTTATTTTGAGAGAGAATCATTCTTTTAAAAAAAAATATTGTTTAGCCAGATGCAATGGTACATGCCTGTAATTCTAGTGACTTGGGAGGCTGAGGCAGGAGAATCACAAATTTGAGGCCAGCCCGGGCAACTTAACAAGACCCTGTCTTAAAATAAAAAATCAAAAGGACTAAGGATATAGCTCACCCCTAGGTTCACACTTTTTCTGTCTAGTTCCTAGACCCGTCCCCCCACCCCACAATTGTTTAAATAGTTTAAAACATTCAAATAACCTTTTCAACTATTTTGAATTTGGTGCTTTTTGGCTTTTGAATGAAAGTAATGCACTTTTTAAAGTGTTGCACTTTATTTCTGGCTCTTGTAAAGAATCTTACGTTTGCCAGTAGGAAGAGTATAAGCTACAATTGAATTCTTCTTGAACATAGAGAGTCCATATGTTTTGCCTGGACCACAAGCATCAAAGAGCCCTCCCATGAATGCGTTATTGTTTTTCAACCAGTGCTGATCCAAAATGAATTCGGCTTTTTTGCTAGGTACGCATCCTTCCTTTTAAGATCTGAACTACTTAGAACTTCAGAGTAACTTATTTTAATTTTTTGTCCTTTAGGTGGTATGCAGGACTGGAACTATTTACATACAAATTGCTTTGAAGTAACTATTGAACTAGGTTGTGTGAAATACCCATTTGAGAAAGATCTGCCAAGGTTTTGGGAACAGAATCGGAGATCTCTAATCCAGTTTATGAAGCAGGTGACTATTCAGGAGTGAAATATGGTTTCTTTCAAAAGCAAGAAGATTTTTGTGTGGACACATGGTTTTCATGTAGTGATTTTAGAACATACTCTTTTGAATTTCAACTTGTTTTAGTGTATTTACCTAATCTTTGTATTACACTTTATTTAGTACATTTATTTAGAAAATTCACGGATGCAAATGAATTTATTTGTTTATAGGGAAAACAGTTGGAAGAAGCTAGGCACGGTGGAGCACACCTGTAATCCCAGCACTTGGGAGGCTGAGGCAGGAGGATT
The DNA here is from genome assembly GCA_025594165.1 of Tamias sibiricus. Classification (NCBI taxonomy): domain Eukaryota; kingdom Metazoa; phylum Chordata; class Mammalia; order Rodentia; family Sciuridae; genus Tamias; species Tamias sibiricus. The sequence goes on from CM046660.1 coordinate 47,831,621, forward strand.
CAAGTTCAAAGCCAGCCTCAGCAATGGCAAGGCACTTAGCAACTCAATGAGACCCTGTCTCTAATAAAAATACAAAAAAGGGCTAGGGATGTGGCCCAGTGGTTGAGTGCCCCTGAGTTCAATCCCCTGTACCAAAAAAAAAAAGGAAATAATTAAATAAGCCAGGTAAAATGGTATATGCCTATAATCCTAGCAACTTGAGAAGCTGAAGCAGGAGGATTGCAAATTTGAAGGCAGCTTTAGCAATTTAACAAGGTCCTAAGCAGCTTAGTGAGATCTTGTCTCAAAACAAAAAATAAAAAAAAATTGGGGAAGTAGCTTAATGGTAAAGTGCCCCTGGGTTCAATCTCCGCCACCAAAAAAAAAAATTTAAGTAGTAACATTTTATTCTTTTTCTTTTTTCATTCATTTATATATTTTTTTTTACACAATACCTTTTATTTTTTACTTATGTGGTGCTGAGGATCGAACCCAGGGCCTCACACTTTAAAGATGACGCTCTACTGCTGAGCCATAGCCCCAGCCCCACATTTTGTTCTTAATGGTTAATGGTCACTTTACCTTGTCCTTATCAAAGGCCAACATAAATTATATATATACCTAAGCTTTTGTCAAGTGATAGATGGGTTATAGGGTAAATATTTTTATTCTTATTGCCAGTGATTTACTGTGAAATGATTAATATGCTTTTGTTTGGATATGCATGGTAACTTATAAGTAAAGACTATAAGAAATATGCCTCTGGTTAATTAGGATAATCTAATACATTATACTAGTACATTTTTTTTATTTTTTTTTTTAATATTTATTTATTTACTTTAGTTGTACACAATGCAATGCATTTATGTTTACGTGGTGCTGAGGATCGAACCCGGGCCGCACACGTGCGAGGCGAGCGCTTTGCCGCTGAGCCACAACCCCCAGCCCCCTAGTACATTTTTATTTTTATCATTTTCCTAAGTGGTACAGCATAAAGTCTGGGGGTTGGTACTAATATTTAAAAAGACTTTATACTGAAAAAATATAAACATTTAGAAAAGTTATAAACTAGTACAATAAACACTCATTCCTACACCTAGACATAACAATTTTTAATTTTTCTGCATTTACTTTTTATATATGAAACACACACAGGATGCCCAGTTTTGGTTGAACTATTTTAGTATAAATTGGAAGTGTTCAGGTTTTTCACCCCCAAATATTTCAGCATCTGTCTCCTGTATATCATCTCCAAATGCCATTACCCAAGAAAATTAATAGAATTCTAATATTACCTAATACCTAGTCCATATTTAAATTTCACACTCATCTCCAAAATGAATTTTATAGCTATATTTTTATATTGCATTTATTATTTCTTTTTATTCTTATAGTCCTTCCATCTTTTTAAAACGATGTTTCCTTTTTGAAGATGCCAAGGCCTGTTTTCTTATAGAACACCCTATATTTTGAAACAGAATGTTCCAAAATTTAAACAGTGTTATTTATATTTGCATGATATAGGAAAACCTAGCCTATGAAAAATTAGCCTTTAGAGACTAAAATGTTTTGTTTAATGGGCATTTACATTTAGCTTTACTCTGAACTCCCAAATTTCTTTGTTCTGTTTGTTTACATTATTAACAATCTGTTATTTTGGATATGAGCTCCCAAAGTAATTAGATGATGATCTTTATCATTAAATTAAAATCTGGTGTTCTTGTCCTTTATCCAGGTTCATCAAGGTGTTAAAGGATTTGTCCTTGATGCCACTGATGGCAGGGGCATATTGAATGCCACCATTAGTGTTGCTGAAATTAATCACCCAGTGACTACTTACAAAAATGGAGATTACTGGCGTCTCTTGGTTCCAGGAACTTATAAGATCACAGCATCTGCTCGAGGGTGAGTGATGAATGCTTTAGAATTGAGGGCTTGGGATAAGACAAATGTGGAGGATTATTTCCACAAAGTCCTAGAAAGCCTGCTAAGCAATATAAAGTTTAGAGCTGGTTTCACTCCTCCCCACCCCAGTGGCAAAGTGAGTACAGTAACTTGTCAACTATAAGAAATCTGTGGCATCTACACCTTTATCTTTCTCCACTCTGATTACCTGTCCCCTGTCCAGATGCAGAAGCCATCATAAGGGATTTCCTTCACTGTTGGTAACAACTCTGAAAAGTACCTGTTATAAAAAAAGAAAATACCCCTTTTCTGCCACATACTCTAGTCACACTGTACTGTACATTGGTTCTCTTTCAAACAAAGCCTTTTAAAACTCTGAGACATTCATTTTTTACTGTTGCACATTTGCCTTATTGCTTCAGTGAAATTTTCTCCTGATTGCAGGTTCTCTAAGTGAGGCCATTTTTGATATTTTTTACAGGTTTTCTTCCACAAAGATTTTCTTATTAAACTTTTTTTTTTTTTTTTTTTTTTTTTTTTTTTTTTTACCTGGGTCTCACTTTGTTGCTCAGGTTAGTCTTGAACTCCTGGGCTCAAAGGATCCTCCCACCCCGGCCTCTCATGCAGCTGGGAATATAGGTGGGCATCATCACACCTGGTGTAGGCTTATTGATTTAAAAAGAAAATGAATTTATCACTTTTTTAATTGAGGAGGAAAAGAACCTCTAATTAATTTTCTTCTACAAATGACTTAGAACTGGAACCACTTGACTGTTTAATCTGAAATCTCTTATTTTTACCCACATACCATTTATCAAAATATTTCATGTTTTGATAAGTGTATGGTCTACCACAGGATAGTTGCCTCCTGGTTAACTTCTTTTTTTTTTTTTTTTTAATTTATTCTTTTTAGTTGCACATGACACTAGAAGCTATGAAACTAACCTAGGTATCCTTCAACAGATGAATGGATAAAGAAAATGTGGTATATATATTGGAATATATTTTTTAATTTTTTTTTTTTTTTTTTTTTTTTTGGTACCAGGAATTGAACTCAGGGGCACTAGACCACTGGGTCACATCCCCAGCCCTTTTTTTGTATTTTATTTGGAGACAGGGTCTCACTAAGTTGCTAAGTGCCTCACCACTGCTGAGGCTGGCTTTGAACTCGCGATCCTCCTGCCTCAGCCTCCCAGAGTGCTGGAATTACAGGCGTGCGCCACCACGCCTGGCTTTTTTTAATTTTTTATTTGTTCTTTTTAGTTATGACAGTAGAATGTATTTTGACATATTATACATACATGGAGTATAACTTCGCATTCTGGTCATGTATTCATATATGAACATAGGAAAGTTATGTCTGATTCATTCTACTGTCTTTCCTATTCCCATCTTCCCTCCTTTCCCTTCATTCCCCTTTGTCTAATCCAATTAACTTCTATTCTTCCCTCCCCAGCCCCTTTTTGTGTGTTAACATCTGCTTATCAGAACATTCAGTCTTTGGCTTTTTGGGGATTGGCTTATTTAACTTATCATGATAGTATCCAGTTCCACCCGTTTACCCGAAAATGCCATAATTTCATTCTCTTTATGTCTGAGTAGTATTCCATTGTGTAACCAGTAGAACGCCAGCCACATCATGTATAACCACAAGAATGGGGAGTTGTACTCCATGTATGTATAATATGTCAAAATACATTCTACTGTCATGTATAACTAAAAAGAACAAATAAAAATTTTAAAATATATTCCTTTGTGTGTATATACCATATTTTCTTTCCTTTCATCTGTTGAAGGGCACCTAGGTTAGTTCCATAGCTTCTGGCTAACTTATTTCTGAGGAGTTAGTTTAAAGGCCCATTAGAGTGAGGGTAACTTTGTGAAGACATGAAGACATTTATAGTTGTTGTTACCTTTTTTTTTAAAAGGCTTTCAATGGGCTGGGGTTGTGGCTCAGGAGTAGAGTGCTCACCTAGCACGTGTGTGGCCTGGGTTCGATCCTCAGCACCACGTAAAAAAAAACGCATTGTGTACAACTAAAAGCAAATAAATAAATTTAAAAAAAAGGCTTTCAAATATCTGATGGTCCATAAATAGAGGAGTTAGAACCTTACACTAATGAGTAATGAGGTATTTTCTGTTTTTCTTCCATTTGGCAGAGTGTTAAATAAAGTAAAGCAGCAGGGTATCTGAGAAGTAGGATAACAGTGATGTGTTTGGTGGTGAATGTCCTTAAGCCCTCCATCTTTTCCACCCACATACCCTCATGGCAGACAAGTGAACTCAGATTCTAGAAGATGTTGGTGTCATCCACTGCAAGCACAAACTTTCATTTGAGTTATATTTTTAATCTTAAAAACTCATTCATATTTGACATGAATGTCTGTTTTTTAACCTTTTTAAAAATATCTTTATTTTTTATTTTTTTTTTAATGTGGTGCTGAGGATTGAACCCATTGCCTCACACATGGGAGGCAGGCTGTCTACCACTGAGCTACAACCCCAGCCCCAAATGTCTGGATTTTGTTAATGTTTCTTAAAAAAATCAAATTATCTCCAAGTTAAAAACTTGACTCTTTTGGAAAATAATTTACATTATTCCAAGGATTCATGTATCCTCCTTTTTCCAATGCTTGGGTACTCCAGCTGAAGAAGCATGCTGTGATCTGTCTGCTTTATTATAGGTATAACCCAGTTACTCAGAATGTGACTGTCAAGAGTGAAGGTGCTATTCAGGTCAACTTCACACTTGTTCGATCCTCAACAGATGGGAACAAGGAATCAAAGAAAGGAAAGGGGGATAGCACCAGCACTGAAGATGTGAGTGACCCAACTACTAAAGAGTTTGAAGCTTTAATTAAAGACCTTTCAGCTGAGAATGGTTTGGAAGGCATTATGTTAAGCTCTTCCTCAAATATGGCTCTTTATCGATACCATTCGTACAAAGACTTATCAGAATTTTTGAGAGGACTTGTAATGAACTATCCACATATTACAAATCTTACCACGTGAGTATCAACCTTCTTATTACTGCCTTTTTCTTTTCTTTAAGAGGGTTTATTCAGTATCAGCCACCTTGAACTGGTCTTATAATTTATTTAAACATATTTGGGAGCCGAAGTACAGAGAGTTGGAGTTCACTTATTTTGCAACAGATATTTGATGGAGATCTTTTCAACAATGAATCTATGAGGAACATTGGATAAGAATTATTTGTTAGATTAGCAATGTATCACCCTGAGGCTTTAGGAAATGTGAAATAACTTCTCCTAAATTCATTAACTGATTTCAAACCACCCTTTCTACTTTTTAGCTCCCCATTCACATACTAACTAAATATTATTTGGTATTATTTTGCTAGTGACCAGGGGAGGAATTTGGAACTATGAACTCACCTGTTAGGACCATGTGAAACCTTTTTCTCAAATTAGAAAATGAAGTGTGATTACTGTCATTTCCTGTACTCTTGTTTATTTATAGTCAGTTACCTGAAGCTTTAGGTACATATTTGATTGAAGCTTCTTGGGAAAATATGTAGTACTAGCTTATGATGAAAGCCTTTTCCTTCATTTTCTGGCACTTCTCTGCATTGCCTGTTTTATTATAGGTCCTCTTGAGGTCTTGTTACAGTTACTCCAAGAATGTTTCCATGATTAGTTGATTCTTATGGTTTGTCTGCTATAGGTGGGGCCTTCATGTTCTGCTGAGCTTACAGTTCTCTTTTGCATAGCTAATTAACATTATCTAGCATTTTATTTATTTTTTTGTCTCTCTTCATTGGTTCTTTTAATTTTACCAGAAAAGCTTCTGAAATTCTTACACTGTTTGTAGATGCAAAGTGTGATGTTTACTTTGGCAAAACCAATTACCACCCTTCCTTGACTGATTCTTGAATACTTCTGCCTCATTTAAGTTTTAAAATCATCCATCTTAGTGCCATAAAGAAGGTATAGGCTTTCTTATTTTAAAATAATCCCCAAATTTGGCATTATTTTTCTATCTACTTACTTTACATTTTTTAAAACTTCTGTTTCAAGAAGTGCTTTTCCATTAACTATTTCCCCCAAATGGGGCATACCTGATGGTGGTGGGGGGACAGGAGTTTTAGGTGGCACATCAGTAGACAGGCAGTATTATTAAATGGCATCATGAGAAAGCAATAATCTTTTATTCTAATATCCTTTCTCAATTTAATGTTAATATATTTTCCTGTCTAACTCTAGAAATTCTCTTCTTATATAAAAGAAAGAAGGCCTTAAGCTCACAGCTTTGGGCAAGCAGAACATTTCACCATTGTTTTGTTTTCATTGAATTATTTTTATTGCAAAACTTATGTTGCATTTACAGTAAAATATAAAGTGTCATATTTACATAGACATGAATTTAAAAGGGGGGTTCTCATATCTTTACTACACACACATCAGAGTGCTGATCTCTAGAATACATAAAGAACTTAAAAATTTTAACACCAAAAAAACAAATAACCCAATCAATAAATGGGCCAAGGAACTGAACAGACACTTCTCAGAAGAAGATATACAATCAATCAACAAATACATGAAAAAATGTTCAACATCTCTGGCAATTAGAGAAATGCAAATCAAAACTACTCTAAGATTTCATTTCACTCCAGTCAGAATGGAAGCTATCAAGAACACAAACAACAATAAATGTTGGAGAGGATGCAAGGAAAAAGGCACACTCATACATTGCTGGTGGGACTGCAAAATGGTGCAGCCAATATGGAAAGCAGTATAGAGATTCCTTGGAAAACTGGGAATGGAACCACTTTATGACCCAGCCATGCCACTTGAGTCTATTCCCAAAGGACTTAAAAACATCATACTACAGGGACCCAGCCATATCAATTTTTATAGCAGCACAGTTCACAATAGCTAGACTGTAGAACCAGCCTAGATGCCCTTCAGTAGATGAATGGATAAAGAAAATGTGGTATATATACACAATGGAATATTACTCAGCAATAAAAGAGAATAAAATAATGCCATTCTCAGGTTAATGGATGAAATTGAGAATATAAAGCTAAGTGAAGTTAGCCAATCTCAAAAATCCAGATGCCAAATGTTTTCTCTGATATGAGGAGGCTGATTCACAGTGGGGTTGGGGCAGGAAACATAGGAGGATTAGAGGAACACTAGAAAGGTGAATGGAGAGAGAGGGGAAGTGAGGGGAAAAGAGGGTAAAAAGAAAAAAAAAGATGGTAGAATAAGATGGATATCATTACCTTAAGTGCATGTATGAAGACACAAATTGTGTGAATATGCTTTGTATACAACCAGAGATATGTAAAAATGTGCTCTATATGTGTATTATGAATTGTAATGCATTCTATCTTCATATACAACTTTGAATAAAAAATATAAAAATATAAATGAAATAAAAGGGAGGTTCTCTACATATATTTCCATAATGAAAATTTTAAATATTTCCATAATGAAAATTTAAGTGAGTTAATTTAAAAAACATAGATCATAAAAGATGGGACGAATGTTGCGAAGATGGTAGAAAAAGGACTGAATTTGGAGGAATGCTGAGTGAAATCAAATTCCTTCTTAAATCTGATACTATTTTGCTTTTACTGGACTTTTTTTGTTCAAGGAAAACCAATTATCTCAAGGTTTTCTGACATAATGATTTCTTCTCTAAAGACTTTTTAAAGCCTTTTAATGTTTTATTTTCATTTTTATTTTAAAAACACATAAATCAGTATTAATAACATAATGCTTGATAACTTGCTTTTTGTTTCTGGCCTTTGAAAGTTTGGGTCAGAGTGCTGAATATCGTCACATCTGGTCCCTTGAAATCTCCAATAAACCCAATGTATCTGAGCCTGAAGAACCAAAGATTCGTTTTGTTGCTGGTATTCATGGAAATGCTCCAGTTGGAACTGAACTGCTTTTGGCTCTGGCAGAATTTCTCTGTCTGAACTACAAAAAGAACCCAGCTGTTACCCAAGTAAGAGATAGTTTGTTTTGACAAGCTTTAAAAGGAAAAAACTAACTGGGTGCAGTGGCACATGCCTGTAATCCCAGCAATTTGGGAGACTGAAGCAGGAGGATTGCAAGTTTGAGGCCAGCCTCAGCAATTTAGTGAGACCCTGTCTCAAATTAAAAAAAAATAATAAAGAATATAAAGGTCTGATGATGTAGCTCAGTTGTAAAGCACCCCTGGGTTCAATCCCTAGTCCCATGGGGAAAAAAAAGAGTTCAGTGACATATGGATGTCAGGATGCCATTTAAAATTTTTACGTTTCTCAAATTAGATTTTACAATGAGTATATTGTGTGACTCTTTAAAAATGAATGATCTTTGTATATGCTCATTGTTAATAGTATCTTTCTATTATAGTTGTTTCTTTTTTTTCTTTTTGTGGGATTGAACTTGAGGCCTCACACGTGCTGGGCAAGCACTATAGCACTGAGCTACATCCCTAGCCCTCTATTATATCTTTGTGTGTATATTAAGAGGCAGAGAGAAAAAAAATTCTAAATGTTTGCATTCAGTTCTTTACTCCTTTATTTAAGCCAAGGTACTCTTCTAATTTTTACTTACAGTTTTATATGTTCTAGCTTGAGGAACTTCCACTTTTAGTTGCTTATAACTAGAACATTATATTGGAAAATATAATAAAAGTCATTGTTTTTCTTTTGATGTAACACATAAAAGTTGTTGGACATATTGGCTACTAAAAGACTTTACAAAAGGTGATTTGGCATTGTCTGCTTTAGCCATTAAGGACTACAGAAAATAACTTTAATTCAGGTGCTTAGTCATGTATGTTTAAGCAGCCTAGTTTGGTATTGTCTCAGGGAAAGGAAGGAAAGAGTGCATTATTCTAGAACACTCATTAATTGGCACCATCTATAATGAATTTAGGAAAGGGGAAAAGAAGTAATATTTATTGAATTATATACTGTGTGCCAGGTACTATATATTAGATACTTCACATACATCATTAATTTAATTCTTTTTTAAATATTTATTTGTTTGCTTTAGTTGTACACAATACGTTTATTTTTACATGGTGCTGAGGATCGAACCTGGGCTGCGCACATGCTAGGCGAGCGCTCTACTGCTGAGCTACAACCCCAGCCCCAACATATATCATTAATTTAATTCTTAATTCTATGAAAATGGTTATCTCCAATTACATATGGAAACTAAGATTGGGATATTCGTTAACTTATGGGATATGTTACAGCTAGTTGTTGGTAGAATTGGAATTTAAACCCAAGCATGGAGTCTATTTTGGTGTCCTTTTTCCTATAAATAAATAAATACAAACAAGAGTGTATCTCATTCTAAAGCCCCATGGTTTTCTTGTAACATACTGCCTCACCCAAAAAAGGAATTTTGGAAAGAATCAATGTCATGATCAGGATCAGAAGCAACCTGTGTAACTAGGCAAGCTGAACTTAAATCAGCCTTGATCAAAAATTATTTTACCAAAAAAGTCCATTGATGATTTCTTATAAGTTGCAGGTAGTATCTCAAAGATATTTTTTCATTCTTCTCCTTTTTTTTTTTTTTTTAATGAGAGCATATCTAAGACAGTGGTTTTCAACCCTGGCTATATGGTAGGAACACCTGGGAGGTTTTAAAAAATACCAGTGCTTGGACTCCATCCCCAGAGGCATTAGTTATTTCTTTAAAAACTCCTAACATTCCCAGAACCCTCCACACACCCAACCAAAAAAGTCTCCTTAGATTTATGTTTTATTGTTCTGTTTGTGTTACTAGGGATTGAATTCTGAGCCTTGTACATGCTAGGCAAGTGCTCTACCACTAAGCAACACCTCCAGCTCAGGTGATTCATATGTTTAACCATATCTGTGACCTACTGGTCTTATGGTTATAAGAGACTAAATCTCTTAGGTGAACCACCTAACTGAAATTTCAAAACTCCTAGTTTATGATAACTTGCCTTACTGATTTAATTGAATTGAATTACACTCATAAGTTGAGATCACTTTAGAATGCTTTCATTTTGAGCTAAGGCTCAAAGTACCCAGAGAGTACCAGTGGCTCAGGAGGCTGAAGCAGGAAGATCACAAGTTCAGGGCCAACCTCAGCAACTTAGTGAGACTCTAAGCAACTTAGCAAGACCCTGTCTCAAAATAAAAAATAAAATAAAAGAGCTGAATGAGCTGGGGATGTAGTTCAGTGTCAAAGTGTCCCTGGGTTTAATCCACAGTACCAAAAAAAGAAAAAGAAAATATATACATACCTGGTAATCCCCATCACCAGAAATTCTAATTCAGAAGGCCAGTGGTAAAACCCAAGGTGTACTTTAAAAAAAAACAATCTTTCCTAGGGAAGAGATTTAAGAACCAATGAATTAAAGGGTCTCAAATATTTTCAACATATAGACTATTATTACCAGAGTAAATAAGCCAAAGATTACTTATTCTGATTTATTGTTACAAATTTTAGGCTTTGTGTTGTGAAACAAATATCCTATGTTCTAATAACTCTGCCATCATAGCACAAAAACAGTCATATGTAAACAAATGGACATGATTATATACCAATAAAACTTTACAGAGGATAGCAGGCAACAAACTAGATTTGGGGTGCAAATATTGTTCTCTGGCCCCTGTAATATGTCATCAGGAGATCCCTGGGAATATTTTACATAGTGGCTTTTTTTTTTTTTTTTTTTTTTGCTTCTTTTAAAATTTATTTGGAGCAAAAGAAATTTTATTTTACTTTAAAATTTTTTTCAATTTAAATTTCTTTTAAATTAACTATATTTAAAATGAACAGTAAAGACTCTATTTGAGGCACAGGAAAGTATCTGTTGATTATACATGGAACTAATAAACTTACTAATTTCTGTTTTAGCTGATTGACAGGACCAGAATTGTGATTGTCCCTTCTCTAAATCCAGATGGGCGAGAGCGAGCACAGGAAAAAGACTGTACTTCAAAGATAGGACAAACAAATGCCCGTGGTAAAGACTTGGATACAGATTTCACAAGTAAGACTAATTTTTACACCATTAAAGTACTTTGGAGATAATTTTCTTTCTCTTTGCTAGGTTGATCCCATTTTGTAAGTTGGTAATGTAGTACTTTTATATTTAGGTTATGATTGCAAGGTATAAATAAATACAGACATCCAAAAAACATTTTGAATTTTTCTCCTTTTTCATGTGCAAAAGTAATTCAAGATTTTAAAAATAGAAATTCAATCAGTATTATTGGGGTGTTTTATCACTGGTTGTATTGGATGTGTATTCTGTCCCTCTTCCCTTCCATATATGTGTACTTACACACACATTGTCATATGTGCATTTTGAGGACCTGTTTTTTATTAAACAGGATTGTCAGCTGTATGTATTTTTACTCTGTAACTGGTGATCGAACCCAGGAGCTCTACTGTTGAGCTGCATCGCCAGCTCTTTTTATTTTTGTTGTGATCCTCCTGCCTCAGCGTCCCAAGTTGATAGGATTGTAACTTTTTTCATTAAATATATGATTAACATCTTTCTATTTCAGTACTTATGGACCTTTTCCATTTTTGCCACACTTACTTGCGGAGGTTGGCCTCAATCTTGCAATCCTCCTGCCTTAACCTCCCGAGTCTCTGGTATTATAGGCATTTACCACAACACCTGTCCCTAAGTTATTTTTAAAAGCAGGATATATACATCTTTTTTCAGTAAGAATTTTCTTAAACTTGTGTCAGGATATTTTAAGAGGTTGGGGTCTTTAGCCCCCCTGTACCTGGGATGGACCTCTTTTGTCCAGCAAAAGAGGTCAGAGAGGCCTACCCCAATGAAGAGACTAGATTAGGAAAGCGAAGGCCACTGATATTCCCTCCCCTGCCTTTAGAAGGCCCAGGAACATACCAGGGAGTCCGGTCAGTGGTCAGCGCTGTAACTCGTTTATTGAAAAGGTGTACAATGCTTTATAGTGGACATCAGCCAATCAGTAGGGTGGTTTGGGTTCTCACAGCCATGCCCCCTGCTTAGCCTAGGTCCGGTAACAGGGCGTGGTAATGTGGCAAGCAGCCAGAAAGCCAGAGCTTTTCCATCCCCTTGGCAGACAGTGTAAGGTCCCGACAAACTTGCTTAACATCATTAATTATACACATTCTCCTGAAGTATGTAAAACTCAAAGTAACCTGCCTTCTAGAGTATATATTTTATTTGAGATAGTAGTTTATGGAGAAATAAGTATTTACAAATTTTGTAAGTTAGCATTTTGATTGTGTTCGAGTAGAGAATATTTTGTGAGATACACTAAAATTTAGAACTTGGAATTTTATATTTGGATCTTTCTCTTTTCCAGATAATGCTTCCCAGCCTGAGACTAAAGCCATTATCGAAAATTTAATTCAGAAACAAGACTTCAGTCTTTCTGTTGCTTTAGATGGTGGTTCTGTGCTCGTCACATACCCATATGACAAGCCAGTACAGACAGGTATGTACAATGTCATTTCACATATATACTATTTAAGCATAGGTGGCAATTCCAAGTAAAATAATGTCTCCTAAATATTTTTAAATGGTGAGTATTTGAGCACACTCTATGAAGAAATAGCTAACCCAAAAAGATTGTTTATGCTATATATATATCAACAGTTCAAACAGTTACTTGAAGATGATAGGTCAGATCTAATGAAGGTCTAAATTTATTGAGTCTAGCCATCTTTTTCAAACATCTGTTCAGTTCAGTACCTGATCGTTTATTAGGCAATTATTATATGTATAGATCTTGGGAATGAAAATGCAAAAACAACACAATACCTGCCATAAGAAACTCTCTTGTAATCAAATATCAACAGTATAGAATTGCCCTCCCTTGCTTTAAACCTTGACTGACAGGTGGCAATTTTGTGATGAGTTGAACAGTTGCTTGTTCAATCTTCCCCATAGCACATGGAGGCAGTTTGTGCTGTTTTTAGTACAACTTAAAAGGAATTTTTTTTTTTTTTTTTTTTTTTTTTTTTTTGTGGTACCAGAGATTGAACTCAGGGGCACTTGACCACTGGGTCACATCCCCACCCCTTTTTGGTATTTTATTTAGAGACAGGGTCTCACTGAGTTGCTAAGTGCCTCGCCTTTGCTGAGGCTGGCTTTGAACTCGTGATCCTCCTGCCTCAGCCTCCCAAACTGCTGGGATTACAGGCGTGCGCCACCGCACCCGGCTAAAATGAATATTCTTAGTGGGCCACAGTTTGCCATATCAAAACAAATTTGTATTTTAGCCTGACATAACTTGACCATTAGTACCTTTTAATGTAAGGATGATGATTGTCTTCTGTGTCTGATTATCTTGGGCTAAACAAAACCATGTAACTAATTGTAACTCCTCAGTAATCTTCAGCATAGTGCAAGATTTATTAGAAGAAAATGACTTATATTTGTGATGTTGGACTTAGACAAAAATCTTTTAGATTTCTTATGAATTTTTCTTTTTATAGTGGAGAACAAAGAGACTCTGAAACATTTGGCATCTCTTTATGCAAATAATCATCCATCAATGCACATGGGTCAGCCCAGTTGTCCAAATAAGTCAGGTAGATGTTTTCCCTACCCTTTGTTACTAATTGTTGTTATGGTTGCTTTGGGGAGGGTCTTGCCTTATGATCTTATTGACCCTACATCTCTCCATGCTTTTATAGATGAAAATATTCCAGGAGGAGTAATGCGTGGAGCAGAATGGCACAGTCACCTGGGCAGCATGAAGGTATGCTTTATAGAACATGGTTAGAATGGAATTATGAATATTAGCCACTGAATGAAAGAATAAGTAACTTTTCTGATATAGCAAAGTGAATGGCATCTGTCTCATGGCTTTCTTGGCATGCTTAGGCTTAAATTAACCTGAGAGTAATCTTTTTCCTCCTCTGGCCATTTTAACCATTTTTAACTGTACAATTAATGACATTAATTATACTGACATTGTTGTACAACCATTACCATATCTATTTCCAAAACATTTTCATTGCCCCAAACAGAAATTCTGTATCCACTAAGCAATAGCTTCCTATTTCCCTCTCCCCACAGCCCTGGCACACTAATATACTTTCTGTCTTTATGAATTTTCCTAATCTAAATATTTCATATAAGTGAACTCATACAATATTTAACCTTTTTTGTCTGACTTCTTTTACATGATGTTTTTAGAGTTCATCCATTTTGTATCATGTATCAATACTTTATTTCTTTTTATGGTCAAATATGTTCTAATCTATTTATATACTGCATTAGTTTATTGATTCATGTGTTGATGGACATTTGGGTTGTTTATGTCTTTTGAATGTTGCAAATAATGCTACAGTGAACGCAGGCATGCATTCTGTTTGATCTCTTGTTTTCACTATTTTGGGTATATGTACCAGGAGTGGAAGTTGAGTCCTACTGTGAATCTATATTTAATTTTCTGAGGAACTACCAAACTTTTCCACAGCCACTGTACCATTTAACATTCCCATCGGCAGTATTCAAGGATTCCAATTTTTCTATATCCTCCTCAGCACTTGTTACTTTAATTATAACTTGTCCTAACTGGTGTGAAGTGATAGCTCATTGTTTTGATTTGCATTCTCTGATGGCTAACAATATTGGAGCATCTTTTCATATGCTTGGTGGCCATTTGTATACCTTTTTTGGGAAAATATCTACTCAGATCTTTGACCCATTTTATTGTTTGTTTGTTTGTTTTTGGTACCAGGGATTGAACCCAGGGGTGCTTTACCACTGAGCAACATCCCCAGCCCATTTTTTTATATTTTATTTTGATACAGGGTCTCTCTAAGTTGCTTAGGGCTTTGCTGAGTTGCCAAGGCTGGCCTTGAACTTACAATCTTCCTGCCTCAGCCTCTTGAGCTGCTGGGATTGTAGGCATGTGCCACTGTACCCAGCTCTCTGACTTGTTTTAAAAATGGGTTGTTTATCTTTTTGTTGTTGACCTGTGAGGATTCTTTATATATTCTGCATATTAAATCCTTACCAGATATATGATTTGCAAATATTTTCTTTCATATTGTATGTTGTGTTTTTAAATTTCTTGATCGTGTCCTTTGATGCACAGAGGGGTTTTTTTTCCATATTTTTCCCTTCACATTTTTTTATTGGTGCATTATAGTTGTACATAATGGTGAGATTCATTGTTACATGCACACAATATAACCACATAATTTAGCCAATATCCTCCCAGCACTCCCCCACCACTTCTCCCACCCATGTGTTTCTTTCCTCTATTCTTTGATCTGCTTTTGCATTTCATGTGATCACCTCCCCTCTTTTCTTTTCCTTTTTCCTCTCTGGCTTACACATATGAGAGAAAACATATGACCCTTGATCTCTGAGTTTGGCTTATTTCTTTTTTTTTAATATTTATTTATTTACTTTAGTTGTACACAATGCAATGCATTTATATTTATGTGGTGCTGAGGATGGAACCGGGCCATGCACGTGGGAGACTAGCGCTGAGCCACAACCCCAGCCCCCGGCTTATTTCAATTAACATAAGGGTCTCAGATTCCATCCATTTTCCTGCAGATGACATAATTTACATTTTTATGGCTGAATAAAACTCCATTGTGTATGTATACCACATTTCCTTTATTCATTTATCTGTTGAAGAACACCTAGGCTGGTTTCATAGTCTGGCTATTGTGAATTGGATGTACAAAAGTTTTTAATTTTGATGAAGTCCAATTTATCTATATTTTGCTTTCTCATGCTTTTTTTGTCAGAGCTAAGATTGCATTGCCAAATCCAAAGTCATGAAGATTTACCCCTATGTTTCCTGTAAGAGTTATGGATTTAGCTCATTTGAGTTCATTTTTGTATATGGTATGAGATAAGAGTTCAAATTCATTTGTTTGTATGTAAAGACCCAGTTGTCCCATACTGTTATAAAGACTGTTTTTTCCCCCATTGAATGGTCTTGACATGTCACCTTGTCAAAAAAACAATCGATCCAAGCCAGACATGGTCACTCCAACTATTCAGGAGGCTGAAACAGGAAGATCACAAGTTCAAGTTCAGCCTGAGCAACTTAGCAAGACCCTGTCTCAAAATAAAATTGAAAAGGGCAGTGTATTTAACTTGGTGGTAGACAGTGCTTGCCTAGCATGTGCAAGGCCCTGGATTTAAAAAAGAAATCAACTGACCATAAGTGTATGGGTTAATTTCTGAAGTCTCAGTTCTGTTCCATTGGTCTACATGTCTACCTTTACACTAGTACCACTGCTTTAATTACTGTAGCTTTGTAGTTAGTGTGAGTCCTTCAACTTTGGGTTTTGTTTTGGTTTGTTCTGTTTTTTGTTTTTTGTTTGTTTGTTTGTTTTTGTTTTTGTTTTTTAACTAGGAATTGAATCCAGAAGTACTTTACCACTTAGCTATATATCCCCATCCCTTGTTATATTTTATTTTGCAATAGAGTTTCACTAAGTTGCTTAGACTAGCCTCAAATTTGGATCCTCCTGCCTCAGCTTCCTGAGACACTGAGATGACAGGCATGTGCCCCTGCACCTGACTCAATTTTTTCTTTTTTTTAAGGTTGTTTTGGCTATTCAAGACTCCTTGTAATTTAAGGCTTGCTTTTTGGTCTCCCCCCCCCCCCCGCCCCTGCATCAAAAGCTTTTGGAATCTTGTTAGTGGTTGTGTGAAATCTGTAGATTACTTTGGGTGGCATTGACATCTTAATAATATTGTCTTCTTTCCCATAAACATAGTATGCCTTTTCATTTAGGTCCACCCTCTGCAAATCAGATGGGTGGTTAGCTGGTCGTTGCATTCACATGTGCAACCAGAAAACTGACTTCATTCTTATCTCTGCCTGCCTTTCCTACTTTATTTACTAAGAATATACTGTGTGATAGTAGTGAAAAAAAATGGCATATTCCCTGGCTTATTGAGCAATGACTGTTACAGAAATAATTGATTTCACCTAGACAAAAGCAGCTCTCAACATGCCATGAGAAATTAAAGATTACACCTAGTCAAAGATGCAGGCTTCCCTTTATAAAGGAGAGAGGATTTAGGATACAGAGATGGTGAAGCAGAAAGAGGAAGCAATATGGACAGAGGTTGATAAACAGTCTTGTTTAGGTAAAATATGAGGTTTGATGGAGACAAGAATGGAAATTGAAGCTCCTTCAATTTCCTTGAATGTTGTGTGTTAGTAAGGAATGGAAAGGCACCTAAGGCTTTGAGCAAGGATTTGGTGACATGATCTGAGCTATGCTATGGGAAAATTAATCTCTTCAAAGTAGATTAAGGAGCCAGGTGTGGTGGTGTACACCTGTAATCCCAGTGGCTCAGGAAGCTGAGGCAGGAGGATTGTGAGTTCAAAGCCAACATTAGCAACAGTGAGGTGCTAAGCAACTCAGCTAAGCAACTCAGTGAGACCCTGTCTCTAAATAAAATACAAAGTAAGGCTGCGGATGTGGCTCAGTGGTTGAGTGCCCCTTAGTTCAATCCCTGCCACCCTCCCCCACAAAAAAAGTGGATTAAGGATTGGGCATGGTGGTTCACTCCTGTAATCCCAGGAGGCTAAAGCAGAAGCATCTCTCAAGGCTAGCCTGGGCAATTTAGTGAGACCCTATCTTAAAATAAAATGAAAAATAAGAAGGGCCAGGATGTACCTCCATGATAAAGTGCCCTTGGGTTAATCCCCAGTACCACAAAAAAAAAAAAGATATGTATATACACATACATATGTGTGTGTGTGTGTGTGTGTGTGTGTGTGTGTGTGTGTGTGTAAAGATAGATTAAGATAGTGACAATGGGAGAAGAGTCGAGGAATAACGATTCAGAGATAACATAGAGGTGGAGTTAACAGGTTCTGGCAAATTATGGGCAGAACCTGTTAACAGAGGAGTCAAAGACCAGGGATTTCATGGCTGAAAAAATGACTTAGTACCATTAGCCAAATTAGGAAAAAGAACAGGTTTGGGTGGGGGGGACAGGTATAAGTTTTTGAACCTGCCCACCCAGGCAGTTCCTATGCTTGAATAAATGCTATATTGTAGGCAGTGGCTATTGTCACCAGCAGGCTTCATCCTGAGTTAGAGGGCAGGGGCTTATTCTTTTTTCTATGCTGTGCTAAGAACCTGGTGCTTCATACATGCTAGGCAAGCACTTTACCACTGAGCTCCAACCCCAGCCCAGGCACTTAATCTTTTATCTCTAGAGCTTCAAGAGCAGTAGTGAAGTTCCAGGGTGTAAAGGGAAGCTGGCTCTCTCCAAGTACTTTTTAATTTATTCATTTATTCTACAGACCCTAATACAACCCCTTCTACCTACCAGGTATGGTGGTGAGACATAAAACTGAATTAGACCTAGTCCTGTCTTCAATGGTTCTCTTAGAGGCCATCATGTTTTCAACCCATTATTATGCAGAATGGTTTTATTTATTTATGTTTGCTGTAAAATGCATTAAAATTCTTTGTTTATATCACCCAGGTTTTCTTTTTATTCAATTTATTATCTTTCTTATGAATTTTCCTGTATTTAATTTTTACTTTATATTCCAGGATTATAGTGTCACCTATGGCCATTGCCCGGAAATCACAGTGTACATAAGCTGCTGCTACTTTCCTAGTGCAGCACAACTCCCTTCCCTTTGGGTAGAAAACAAAAAGTCTCTTCTTAGCATGTTAGTAGAGGTGAGTGTTTCCTTTTTAACTATGAAACATACTCCCAGGAGTATGTTCAACCTTTATCAAAAGACTCTTCGTCTTTTATAAAAAAATTATATTTTTTATTTTAAATACCACAGAATGTAGAGAGTTTTGTTCATGTTATGTTGTCTAAATAAATGTCATGCATCCATATTATCTGAAATCTGCTATAATTTGACCTTGTGAGATGTTGCAGGTTCTTTAGTCTGGCTGTCACACAGTTCCTGGAGTCAGGATACTATGGTGGGAAGGTGTTGGAGGATTGAGTCCTAATGCTTTAGGCTTTGACTATTATACCAGAGTTCTCTTTTATCTCTATCCCTAAAACTCTGAGGCATTAAATGAGTAACAAATGTGATCTGGGTCAGTGGGAAAGAGGAATAGCCAGGCTTACAGGTGTTTTGTGTGTGTGGTATTCATTTGTTTGTCTTTCATCATGCATCATCTTTTGCCTCAGAATATCTGGCATGAAAATGTAATTATATTTTAATCATTTTTTTTTTAGGTTCACAAGGGAGTTCATGGATTTGTTAAAGATAAGACTGGAAAACCAATTTCTAAAGCAGTCATTGTACTCAATGAAGGAATAAAAGTACACACAAAAGAGGGAGGTTATTTCCATGTACTGTTAGCCCCAGGTGTCCATAACATCAATGCCATTGCTGACGGCTACCAGCAACAACATTCACAGGTATGAAACTCAAATTGAATAGTATTATGTAAATTCTTCTTATTAATAATACTTCCATTTATTGACACATGAAGGGAATAAAGAAATAAAAAGTGTGACCACTTCTTGATTATGGTAACTTGTTATCTTTTGGTAGTCTCTTTGGCAACAAAAGGGAAATTTTTTATAGCATTTTGTATACTTCAGATGACAATGAATCATTTCTATGGTTTGCTTTAAAAGCCTTGAGAATGTGGCACGGATATAATATGCCTTGAGTAAACTTTTTCATAATGTTGCATTTTATCTTTCCAGGTCTTTGTGCATCATGATGCAGCTAGTTCTGTGGTAATAGTCTTTGACACAGATAACCGGATATTTGGTTTGCCAAGGGAGCTTGTGGTAACTGTATCAGGTAAAGAAATTTTGACTTTTAGTAGTTGAAGTTAAAAACCAGTCTTGCTATTTCAAGAGTGGATTGCCTCCATAATCACTTGCAGCTAATCATTTTTTCTAATGTCTCCTTATCTAAACATGACTTTCCTAAATAACTGTTTTCCCATGTTCTCCTGGCTTGCCCCCTCACTTTGTGAGGTGTCACCTCCACAGAGAGGCCCTTTTGATCACCCTAGATAACGTAGTATCTGTGTCACTATCTCTTCCCCATGTTTTTTCCATCTTCGCATTTAGACCTACTTGCCATCATATTTTATATATATATGTGTGTGTACATATGTGTACATATGTATACATGTATCTATACATATATATTTATACTCATTTGTCTATATCCCATCTCTCCCACTAAAACATAAGCTATGGGCAGCTTGGAGTTCATTTGTATTCCTAGAGCAGGTAGTGGGTTTTAATGAAATGTTGTTGAATGAATGATTTCCTTCATATTTGCCTTTGACTTACATTAGTTCTGGTTTTCAAAGATCCAGGAAAGAGGGGTTGAGGTTGTGGCTCAGCGGCAGAGCACTCGCCTCGCACGTGTGCGGCCCAGGTTCGATCCTCAGCACCACATAAACATAAATGCATTGCATTGTGTACAACTAAAGTAAATAAATAAATAAATATTTGGGGAAAAAAGGGCTGGGGTTGTGGCTCAGCGGTAGAGCGCTCGCCTAGCACGTGCGTGGCCCGGGTTCGATCCTCAGCACCACGTAAAAACACATTGTGTACAACTAAAGCAAATAAATAAATATTTAAAAAAAATATTTGGGGAAAAAAAAGATCCAGGAAAGAGGAAATGTTTGGTTTCTTCCTAGGTTTAATTTGCACATTGTTTGAATTACCAAAAGGTTAGGAAGAAAAAAGAATATATGATGAAATTTATACTCAGCTGTATTTTACCTATTTGACACAAAGAACCTTGGTACATTTCTAAACACAACTTGGACTTGAGGCAAAATTACTAAGTTTTATTATAATGTGTATATAGGAGAGACTGTTGGTGGAAATAAAGTGGTATATTAGAAATATGGTACAATCATAGAGCCTGTTACAGAGCACTGAAAGAGCTCTTAGCTTGAACCAAATAAAAGTGTGAAAAACTTAGGGGTTAAAGACATATTAGCTAGGATTCAGCCATGGTTTTAATCTGGCTCAGCCACCCATTAGCTATTGTGAACTTAAATTTTATTATATTATTATTGTAACTAAAACTCTAATTTTGATAAACTTTTATGTAAATTTTAAATAAAGAAGAGGTTTTGGATGAAATGAAAATTCACTAGAAAGGAAAAGTGGAAGTCAATGATTGATAAAAAGCAGGTTGCTGAACAGCAATATAAGTTCATTGTCATAAAAGAAAAAAATGCATGTACATACACATGTATAAATGAATATTGGGAAAAACATGCACTAAGGTAATTGAAAATAACCTCTGGGTAATAGAAATGTAAAGATGTGGATGTTTTTCATATTAGTTTTTATAATTTTTTGCTCATCTGTATTTTCTAATTTTGCATACTGTACATGTAACTGCTTCTACCATAATAAAAGGTGGTTCTTATATACATGAAATAAAAATAAATGAAGAACATATTTTTAAAAGTGCCATTGTAAGTAGCTGTTTATTCATGTCCTTCAAGCATATGTCCCCACATAATGGTTTTTGTTTGGCAGGAGCCACCATGTCAGCATTGATCCTAACAGCCTGCATAATTTGGTGCATCTGCTCAATCAAGTCCAACAGACACAAGGATGGCTTTCATCGGCTCAGGCAGCATCATGACGAGTATGAAGATGAAATTCGCATGATGTCTACTGGCTCCAAGAAGTCCCTCCTAAGCCACGAGTTCCAGGATGAAACAGACACTGAAGAGGAAACATTATATTCTAGCAAACATTGAAAGATACACTTTGCAAATCTCCCAGCGTAAGTACCAAGCAAAATTACAGTTCCTCTTGGGAGACACTGCATTAAGAGGAGAGACTATCTTGCTTCTTCAAAGAGCTTTGGGAAGTTAACCTGCTAAATCTGTATTCTTTGTGAATTTCTCTGGCAGTTTTGAACTTCCCTTCCTTAAAGTACTCTTAACCTTTTTAAAAAATCTGATTTCTATTTATGCAGCAGAGATGGGACAGCCACTTTGTTTTTCTTCTTAATTTAAGACAAGCTATTTGGAGCTTATGTAATAACAGCATAAAGCCAACTAGTGGATGTTGTATTTTGCACATGAGGTGTTTACTAGTGGCTTTAGCTTTTTTTTTTTTTTTTTTTTCTTTATTTTAAAGGCCAAAAGAATCCAGAAACATTAAAGCAGGGACAGCAGTCAGATTCTGACATAAAGCTTTAAAAACTGGAGGTTTTTCTCAACCTACTGAGGAGTACTCTTCTCTAGTTATTAGATAGCTGGAGTTTCTCTTATTCAGGTTTAATGGATTGAATGATTTTTAAACATATGTAACATTAGGAAATGAATAAATGGGCTTCCGCATTTGTCTTTCTACCTTTTTCCAGGCTAGATCAGAACTGGTGGGCTGTGCTGTAAGCAAGATTTTACTACCTACCTCTCTTGTAAGGTTTAGCAAAGTTCTAAATATCCCCATTTAAAGGGAGAACTCATTGACTTATTGTGCAAGGTCTAAATGTCCACTTGAATGGAGCTGAGAGGGAGATCTAGCAAAAGGTGAAACTCATATTGCCTATCTTTTAACTTGCTAAAAATCCACAGGTGCTGCTGCTTTTATCTGTGAAGCACTAGTTTATTCTAGGAATGCCTAATTCTTTAATATTTCCTAAATTTGAACCTTTTCTATGTTGGACACCTATGGTTTTCAGATGACCCAACCATCTACAAGATCTGAATTCTACTGAAAATATCTGGAAGTGTGGAAAAGACCTACTTGCACATTCTTAACCTACATTTGAACACAAAATATCTACACTCCGTGCTCCAGCCTGAGCCTTCACTCAATAATAGCATACTATCATTAAAATAGCTCAGCCAGTCTTGTTCACATAGCCCTCTGCAAGTGAATGGGGTTCTTTGTCCTAATGTTTCATTTGACAGTCTCTCTCTCTCTTTTTTTTTTTTATGACCATCCAATTTTGTTAAAAGTTCAGTTGAAAGCTTTTAGTGATGGCTCCCTCCATTTAAAAAAAAAAAAAAAAAGTGTTAACTATGGACTGCCGTGTGGTATAACACTGTGGTGTGAAAGTGTCATCTTCACTGCCAGTCAGGCAAAGACCTGAAAGTTTTTGCATTTTATTGTGTCTGTCTTATACAGTGGAAATTATGTTTTTTGTAAGTGTGAGTCTTACCAATGATTTAATGGTTTAATACCTTTGAATGTTTTAATGGCCAAGTTGCTGCTGAACTTGTACTAAATCAGGGGATAAAAAAACTAGCTCTCATCTTTTTAAGTTGTGTTCCATATTCATTAATGTATCAGTTATCCCAAAGCTTTTATATGGAGTTGTTTACTCCATTCACCTAGATCATTCAACCAGGTTTTGTGAGAAATATCCAAAGTTGCTTTATAACAGAGATTTTGCTTAACAGGAATAATGAGGTCATAATATTTGTTAATAAATGTTGGTGATAAGTTTGAATGACTTAAGGTTAAACCGTTCTGGTATTAATCCTGGTATTAGCAACTCTAAATTCTGCCAGCTCATTCTCATATCACCACATACATAGAACAGTTTGTGGGATGCTCATATTAAATATACATGACTTAATTTCTTCTAGTAACTTCACATTTCCTTAAAGATATGATGTATTGGTCTTTTTTCAGCTTTATTTTCAAGAGTGCAAAGTCAGAGAACCAACACAGGGCCTACTAGTGGCTGGCCCTGCTTGGGACATTGCAACTAGAAATGAAACCAAGTTAATACAACAGCCTTTGCTTTAAAAACAGTGGTCTTCACTAGAGGACACCTTGACATTTACTTCTTTCTTGAGTTAAACATGTCTTTAACATACATCTCAGTGACTAAAGGCCATGCCTTTTAACTATGTATAATTTTTTTTTTTTAATGAACACACAAATAGTTCTTTAAGTACTTTTTCCTGAAAGGAAAACTGAATTCTACCATAAGTTTTGATTCTTTAATTACTTGCTAAATAATGCATTTAGCTGGAAAACAAGGCCTTGTCAGCCTATTGCCTATGAACATGAATGTATAGGATCCATGACTACTAAGACTGTGTTCTCAGCCCTGCTCTGTCTTTTATTTGTGGATCTAATCTAATATTGGACCACATTAACAACTGAAGGCATTGAAGCCATATGGGATGGGGAATGCATTTTTTCAGTGTTTCTCCTAGAGACTTTCAATTTCCTTGGAGTCATGTAGGCAAGTAAGTATCACAGTATTAAGAAATGTGCCCAAATCTGAGTTGTGCCTTTCTTTACTCACAAGGCATGGTTTTGTCCTAGTGATCAGTCTGTAAGCCTTCTTCCCTCCCAGCTCCTTAATAAAAAAAGCAAAGTGATTGAGTAGATAATACTCAAAATGTCTGCCTGTATAAATGTACTAATGTGGTTCAAAAAGATGAGCCCAAGCAATTTCAGAGAGCCAGACTCTGGTTTTGATGTGTATCTGTTGAGACACTTGGGTAGTGAGATCCCATCCAGTGGAGAAATGCTTGCAATTCTCATTGAAGGAAATTTGCTTTGGGACTTTGTCATCTTCCAGAAAGAAAACATTGTATTTTTGACCCAGTGTGATTGGTCAGTCTTTGGTAACTTTCATCTGAATGGGATTTGCTAAATTGTTGCTGCCTGAAGCGATTGCCGCTTGGAGCAAGAAGCTGCAAAGCCGCGGGAATAAGTTCAGAGGCAGACTGGAAACGAACAGGCTCTTTATTCTGGTAGCTTCTCTCTCCGGCTCCAACAACAACTCCCGCACACCAAAACCACACTCGTCCAACCAACCAACCAACAATCAATGGCGCCGACCCGATCCGCCAAGTCCCGGCTCAAGTCTCACGAGATCCCAGGCCAAGTCCCACGAGATCCCAGGCCAAGTCCCGCGAGATCCCGGGCCAAGTCCCGCGAGACCATGGAAGGCGGCAATGCCCGAACATCTCCATGGCCCGCAGCCAACCGCAATCTCAGCCATCTCCCCAATCAGGGCTCCTACACTAAATTAGTGAATATTGGACTTAAAACTAATTATGAGTTGACAAATAAATAAAAGGTAGTGCTTATGTCTGAGCTTATTGTGTTTCTGAGCTCACACAAGATTACTCAGTAACCATGACCTGCTCCTCCATTTCCATTTATTCTCAGCATTAAATAGTTTTATCTTCTTGATGCCAGAAGACATTTGTGCCAGGTTTTGTCCCTTGCTGTATTAAAAGCTTCTGGGCTATGAATGCTATGATAGTGCCCTATATTATGGTTCTCCTGTGGAACTATTTTAACACTAGCAACCCAGCATTTCCCCTAAGTCTTTACTTTATTGTTATTACTAAAAAATCCCACTATGGTAATGTTCAGCGGCTTTCTATCAACTTTCTGATAACTCTTTGGGTTTCTGATTTTTTTTAATTAAAGCAGATTGGGGGGACAATTAGGATCCTTGATTAATGACAACCAA
Organism: Tamias sibiricus; assembly: GCA_025594165.1. NCBI lineage: Eukaryota > Metazoa > Chordata > Mammalia > Rodentia > Sciuridae > Tamias > Tamias sibiricus. The sequence continues at coordinate 47,856,897 of CM046660.1, forward strand.
ACTTGGATTTCTAGTTCATGAAGAAATCTAAATCTCTCCTAACACCCAATTCTCCTATTTTGGGCAATAATTCCATTAAACTCCACTTGACTTTCAGAATATTGTCCTGGTTGATTTCAATTTGATAGATTACATTATGAAATTTGAAAGTCAGTTACCATTTTGAGGCAATTGGATAAAAATTATGTAAGTATGTATGATTATGATTTTTATAAATGGCATAACAGGAGTGTACTAGCTACATTCTATGCTGGCCATGCTGAAGATTTTCTGGAGGTATAACATAATGGTATATTTTTAATGCTCTTTTCACCTCTCTCTCTTTTTAGAATGATGCTCCCCAGCTCCAGAACTATATATAGCTGTTTATATGACATGCCCAATACCCATTCATCTCAAGTGCTACAGTCTGGTTTATTTCATGCACTGTGCCTTCAAAATGAAATTTTTAAAAGGGACTTTAAATGAAGTTGAATAGTAGTTTTTAAAAGTCAATCTGTGTAATTTATGTGAAATCTAACTGTAATGAGGTCCTTTCTGTTTTTATATGTAAACAGATTACTAATCCTGTATAAAAGTTATTTTATGATGTTTGTCTTTGTGTTTTGTCTCATAATCTTTTACCAAAAGGAATAGATCAGACAGTAATAGTTCCAGTTTGAAATTTATATATTTAATTTTTCTACCTATCCTAGGGGAAGAATAGTACCAGGATGGGAATTCAGGGTGTCACCTATAGAATGTTTCTATCTTTATGAATTGACTTGAAAACTTTGTTTTGAAGTATTCATGACATATAATTGCTACAGTTCACTTCTGTTTGTAACTCCTCTAGATATGTTTAGTTGTTCTACAGTGACACAACAATTAGGAGCAATCCAGCATTTTAACAGTATGCTCACTCCCCTTTATTCCATGCCCTATCTTTAGAATATAAATATGGGTCAAAAGGTAGCTGGGCAAAGTGGCACACACCTGTAATACCAGCTATTCAGGAGGCTGAGGCAGGAAGATCATAAGTTCAAGGCTTTACCTGGGTAACTCAGGGAGATCTTGTCTTGAAAATTTTTTCTAAATTCAAAAAGGGCCCAAGATGTAGCTCCATGGTAGTGTTTGCCTAGTATTCACAAGACCCTGTATTTAATCCCCAGTACAAAAAAAAAAAAAAAGTTGAAAGATTTACCTAGTTTAAACTTCTTAAAATTTTAGTCCAGGGCTGGGGATCTATGTTGCTGAGTAGTTGAGAAGTTGCCTAGCATGTACAAGACTCTAAGTTTTATCCCCTAGTATCACAAAATGAAAACAAAAATTTTGGTCTTTTCTAGGTGAAACCCAGTTAGAATAATGTGTTCTGGAACTTTTAGGCAGTGATGATGAATTCAGTATTCCCTTGTTATTTCACAATTTGTTGATACTGCTACTATAATAGAGATTGGGAAAGAAAGTTATATAAGAAACATGGGCTCTGCTGACAAAGGAACTAGTAGTCCAGGCTAGAGAAATAAAAGTGAAGATAAGGTTTACTTCAATCATGTTTGGTTCCTCTAAAAAGAAAGTCTGTAAGAAAGTGAAGCAGAGAGGTTCAAGCTTGGACCAACCTATGATTGATTTTTGGCTCTGCCATTTGCCTCATATGTGACCTTGTGTTGCACAAGTTTTGTAACATTCTGTGTCTCAATTTCTCTACTGGTTAAGGAATAATCCTTGATACGATTATAGTGGGAATTAAATGAATTAAGTGCTAATATACTACTCAATTATGAATAAGTGACATTGTATAGGCTCCCATCTCTCATTCTTACTTGCAGTTGGAATGCCAACTGAATCTACACTATTTATTCCAATCTTCAGATAGATACACCATTAATTACTACCCACAATTTAGAAAGCAGTAAAATCAGCCCATTTTTTACTTTCACATTACAGTTTCTACCTCTGTTAACTGGTAGAATGTTTAAAGCAAACATGCTATTTCTTTGGCACTTTTGTCTGAGGTCATATGGGATCCTGTTCCTTGTTTCCTACTTTTGTGTAAACAAATGGAGACAAGGTGAACAAAAATGAGATAGGTTGGCTGAATGCCCTTTAATAGATGAATGGATAAAGAAACTGGTATATATACACAATGGAATATTACCCAGCAATAAAAGAGAATAAAATTATAGCATTTGCAGGCAAATGGATGGAGTTGGAGAACATCATGCTAAGCGAAATAAGCCAATCCCAGAAAACTAAAAGCCAAATGTTTTCTGATAAGTGGATGCTAATCCATGATGGGGGCAGGAAGCATGGGATGAGTGGAAAAATTTGGATGGGGCAAAAGAGAGAGGAGGAGTGGGCAAGGGGGTAGGAAAGATGGTGGAATGAGATGAACTTCATTACCCTAGGTACATGTATGATTGCATGAATGGTGTGATTACTTCATGTACAACCAGAGAAGCAAAAATTCTCCATTTGTATACAATGAATCAAAGAGCTTTCTACTGTCATGTATAACTGATTAGAACTAATAAAAAAAATAAAAGAATGAGGTAGGTTGGCCTGTATGGAGTTATAAAGGTGTTCAAGTTTAAGAGGCCAGCCTGGAAGAAGACTAAAGACAAAAAGGTGAGAGTTACTTGAGTAGTCTGAAGGTATGGTAATTGAAAGTGGGAATAGATTGAGATAGAAGCTTCAGCAAATGCACTGATTCAATGTGAAAAGGCAGTGATAAAGGCAAAGCTGTGGATGGAAAATAAAAGCAGCAGGTTGAGAAACCGAAGATGGAATATGCAGAAAAAGAATGCAGAGTAAATAGAATTGTTAGGATAATATGGATTATATTCTGTTATTGTCACCGAGGTTGAGCCAATGTGAAGGGGGTTATGGGGAAGGTTTAGATTGCGAGATCTGAATCACTACAAATTTAAAATATTTGAAGTGACTCCAATACTTATTATATATCACATGGTTCTTGGAAGAGTTTTGCAAGACCAAAAAAGCTTCTGAGTCTGAAAATGTTAGGATCCTTGAAGAATTGACCTGAAGACAGAGCATACAGGAGATGGGAAATTGAGCAGATTGTTGCAATCACTTAACTGGAGAACTGCTAAATTTCTAAAAAATAATTTTAGAATAGTTTTAAATTTATAAAGTTGAAGAGAATACAGAGTTGGCTGCTGCATTTTTATGTAGAGAGTGTGGGTGTTGGGAGGGCAAAGAGGAAGGATTGTGTACAGTTTCTATTTAGCAGAACTCGGACAGGAACTTGAACAGAACAAAAGGGACTTGGTATAGGAAATGGGATGTTTAAAGCCTGGCCAGTTCTACATAACTTGGTTGGCCCAGGGGTGAAGCCCTGTGGCACTACTTGTAGGTGACTGAGTTAAACTCAGATCTCCAGTGGAAGGTATCTCTATCCTAGAGTTGAATGAGACCTCAGAATTTTTCACCACCAGTAAAACTGAGCAGAAAATTTCTATCCGAGTTTCAGATGTTGACATTATTAAATGCTATAAAACAAAAATAATTATTTTCAAAGAAATATATCATAGAAAACAAAAAGATAGCAGAACTTCTAGAAATGAAAGTACAATATTTCATTACAAAATAATGCAAGCCGGGTGCGGTAGCACACGCCTGTAATCCCAGCACTTGCGAGGCTGAGGCAGGAGGATCACGAGTTCAAAGCCAGCCTCAGCAATGGTGAGGCACTTAGCAACTCAGTGAGACCCTGTCTCTAATAAAATACAAAAAAGGGCTGGGGATGTGGCCCAGTGGTCGAGTGCCGCTGAGTTCAATCCCCAGTACCAAAAAAAAAAAAAAAAAAGTAAATCAGGGGTTGGGGTTGTGGCTCAGTGGTAGAGCGCTCACCTAGCACGTGTGCGCGGCCCGGGTTCAGTCCTCAGCACCACATAAACATAAATGCATTGCATTGTGTACAACTAAAGCAAATAAATATTTTTTTAAAAAGTAAATCAATATAGAAATTACACTCTCAGAGTAACCTGAAGTGAGAAATTTTAAACTTCAAATTGAATAAAATGAGAGAAATCACCAAATCTCAGCATATATTTCCATGGGCCACCCTGCAACCCCACCACATCGCAAGCTCCTGTGGGGTGAAGGCAGATGGAACAGCCTGCAGGGAAGACCAAAGATGGATGCCAAAGAGTGTAATGTTCTAACATCCATCTAAAACCACTGCCAGACTAAGTCCACCAAAGTCAATGGTCTAAAATGTATGTCCAAAAAGCACAAAGGAGAGGCAAGGGACTTCAAAGTGAGCACAATTTAAAGGGGGTAGGTGTTATTTAAAAGGGCAATCTTCAGAATACAGCTTTCAGTGAAGGTGATAAATGAACAAAGAAAAACACCCTTAGGTGTGAAAGAGAGAAGCAAAAGAGGACAATTCAGAATCCTGCTAGTGAAATGAGAACTACAGAACTGGAGCCCATTCAACCCCTCCCCATCACCAAAACAAACCAACAACCCACTGAAGTACCTGAACTTTGCTCTATTGACAGATCTGTCCTGAAAATAACAGATAGGAATATTGATAAGAAACAATTTTATTATATGAAGATGATATGATTATGTATGTGGAAAACAAAATAATCTACAAATAAACAGACATGCTAATTTAGTTTTACTTCCAGCTCTAGGTAGACAGATATCCTTATCAAGAACAATCAGGGGCTGGGATTGTGGCTCAGTGGCAGAGTGCTCGCCTGCCTAGCATGTGCGTGGCCCGGGTTCGATCCTCAGTAAAAATAAAGGCATTGTATACAACTAAAATAAATAAACATAAAAAAAGAACAATCAGAAAAGCCAGATTGGCGGGGGGGGGGGGGGGGGGGGGGACACTGAAGAATTAGAGAACTACTAAGGTAAGAAAGACTTAATGAAATCAAGAGCCTAGAGCAAAGGAAGGTGAGCAATGATAGTAAAATGTTTATCTTGAGGCATTTGTTTGATTTGTAAGTACTGGTTGAGAGGTCAGGCAGGAGGCAGAGAACCCAAGCAGTTTTAGGTAGTATCACTGGCTGAAGGAAAATAATAGTTCAGCACCTATCAAATGCAAAGGGGTACTGGTAAGGAGGCTTTCCCTTAGGAAACAAATGGCTACTCACTCAAAGGGCTAACCCAAAACAGATCAATTTTAACAAACATGGAATCCCACCTAACGTTAGTTCTACCTCATGCAGGATTAAGCTGATCTGCCCCTCCTTGAACTTCCTGCAATAAAAAGCAGGAAAGAGTCTGGAGGAAGCATCATCCAGAGCCTCAAAGTTTATCTATAATATACAGTATCCAATCAAAAGTTACTCTTATTAAAAACAAGATCAAATGATGAAAGATCAAGGGGAAAAATAAGAAATAGTTCCATGGGAGGTACAGATTTTTCAGTTATCAAACAGATATTTTAATAATAGTGATGAATAAATTCAAGAAAATAGAAGATGAAAAATGCTAGCAGAGAATTAAAATTTGTTAAAAATTTAAATGGAGAATTTCAGTGCCAGACAAGATGGGATAGATGTATTTCTCCCATTCCTCTCACAAAATCCAGCAAAATGTTTATACATTATGTATATATTCAGAAATGTGGAAAGAAGGCAGACAAGGCCAGCTAGGAACCTCAGGAACCAAAGAGCAAGGTAGAAGTGAGTTCCTGGCTTTTCTCTTTGCTTCATATATCCTATGATGTGTGCTAGAGAGTCTGGATATCCAAAAATGCTAACAGGTGCAGACAAGAAAAATCCAAAGGAAAGCCTTTTCTCTCTAGGCAAAAGACCAAGAAACGAGTAGCCTAGAAAGACAGAATATTGTTAGACAATAATTGTGCTTCTCGGGCTGGGGTTGTGGCTCAGCGGTAGAGTGCTCGCCTAGCACGTACGCAGCCCGGGTTCGATCCTCAGCACCACGTAAACATAAATGCGTTGCATTGTGTACAACTAAAGCAAATAAATAAAAAATAATAATAATTGTGCTTCTCTGGACAAATGCTACAGAATAAACCAAGACCCATTTCAACCCCTGACCAGCAAAGGCTGAGAGGGAGGGGCTAAACATGCATCCTCACCGGGCTGTAATGAAATACCTCCCCCCCACACACATTGTGGTGTCAAAGAAGGCAAAATAGGGGGCCAGCCCTTTCACTGCTGCACAGTAATAATGAGGATCCCTGGTGTGGTGTCAATGGGGGCCAAATGGGAAGCAGTAACAAGGCTCTGTCCACACCTGGGATGTCAATGAAGCCCAAGGGAGAACCTGAACTTCCAGCCCCACCTGGAAGAATCAAGGCAGTTCCCATCTTCTCCTACTAGCACAGTGGAAATCTGCTTAAATGGAAGTTTTAAATAAGATCCGGTCTCATAATACCTAAAATATAGTATATATACTAGGTATATACCTAAAACATAGGATTATATGGGATATAATAAAAAATAACTCATGCCAAAATCCAGAAACTTTCAATGGAGCGAAAAAAACACAATCAACAGACCCCAACATCAAGATGACAGATATGTAGGAATTATCTGACATGGATTTTAAAATAGAGTAAAAGTACTTTGAAGCACTAGCCAGGCAACCCAGCTACTTTACTTAGGAGACTGAGGCAGGATGATTGCAAGTTGGAAGCCAGACTCAGCAACTTAATGAAATTGTGTCTTAAAAAGTAAAAAGGGCTGGGGATGTGGTTCAGTGGTAGAGTGCTTGCCTAGCATGTACTGGTCCTGGGTTCAATCTACAGTACTTGGGGGTGGGGGAGCATTTTAGGCAACAATTATAAACAACTTAGAACCAAAAAAAAATTTTTTTTAAGCCTCATTGACAGGTGTGGTTGGCACATTCCTATAATCTTTGCTATTTCAGAGACTAAAGCAGGATGACCAGCCTGGGCAACTTAGGGAGATCCTGTCTCAAATTTAAAAACAGAAAAAAAAATTTTTTTTTAAAAGGGCAGGGATGTAGCTCAGTGACAGAACCTGCCAGGCCCTGATTCGATCCCTAGCAACACATACACACACACTTTCACCAAGGAAACAGTCTTGGCAAAGAAATAGAAGATATAATAAGGAACTGAATGGAAATTTAGATCTGAAAAGTACAATAATTGAAATAAACTAAGCACACGGACTCAAAAAGTAGAATGGAAGGGACAGACGAAAGACAAATTTGTCAGTGAACAGAATAATAGGGGAAATAGAATAGGGTTTTCTCTTGGATGTTTGACAGTTGAAGCAAAAATTACCATCTCACGTGGTTCTCACTGCACAGAACAACAGAAAGATGGATTGAAAAAAAAATTAGCAGAATCTCAGGGATTTGTGGGACTTTATCAAGAAATCTAGCAGTTGTGTTATCAGAATCCCAGGAAAAAGGAGAAAAAGCATGGGGCAGAAAAATTTTGAAGAAATAATTTCTGATATTTTCCTAAATTGGGCAAAAGATTCAAGAACCTGTACAATCTCAAACAGAAAAACTCCAGGAAATCTACACCTAGACACTCAAGTTTTTAAAAGAAAATCAAGAACTGAGAGAGAAAGGATGGCAAAAACAACTCAACAATAGCCAATTTCTCATCAGATGTGGTGGCCAGAAAGAATTGGCACTTTTTTTTTTTTTCACCAAGTGCTGTGGAAATAAAGGAAAGAAAGAACCCCAGATTTTATATGAAAGAGAAATCAACATTCTCATTTAAAAAATGAATAAATTTATCACTCACTGACCTTTTCTTTAAAAAAAAAATGGCTGAAGGAAGTTCTTGCAACAGAAAGGAAATCTTAGAAGAGAAGCAATCTTAGACCATCAGGAAAGAAGGAAGGAAGGAAAGAAGGGAGGGCGAAATGACTAAAATATGGGGGAAATAGAACAGGGTTTTCTCTTGGATGTTTGACAGTTGAAGCAAAAAATTACCGTCTGACGTGGTTCTCACTGCACAGGTAGAGGAAATATTAAAGACAATTATAAATGAGAGTGGGGAAAAAGACATCACAAGAGGTAAAATGACCACAACGTCACCAGAACTGGTAAAATACCTACTCCAGTGGTCTGTGATAATTATTTATGTATTTAGAAAGGGTGGGTTTGGACAGCGATTTTAACAGGTTGAGGGGCGAGAACCAGAGCATATGGAATCAGCACACACTTTCTAGATTTGCTGGCTGGAAAGGGAAGAAGGCTGGAACTCTTAACTATCGTAGACACAGAGGAAAGTGGCCGGTGGAGAAAGGCACAAATGCGAGAGAGCCGGGCGATGGAGCACCGGTGGATGTAGGATGGATGAGGAAGAACCTCTGGCTTCCTAAGAGGCTGGCTGGGAAAGTGAGAAAATTGAGAGTTCTGTCTGAGGAGGACTCTCCCCTCAGTAGTGTAGGCGCACCTGTTGAGAGAAGGGATAAATCAAGACCAGGGAGATGATAAAGATTTGGTGCACCAAAACGGGTCCAAGCATGGGGTGACCTGCATTCTTGGCGCTTAAAGCTCAAGTTTTCGTCTTGCTACTCAAAAGCTGTAAGATAACAAATTGACCCACCAGGTGGCAGTATTTGTGGATGTTCGAGTATCCCATCGGCCCTGGCGCTCAGGGCGGAAGAAGGGGCAGAGGTGACTTTCTGGCCCGCATCGCCTCTACTCTCCTATCCCGACTGACGTTGGACAACAAAGATGGCGGCAGGAACCAGCAATTACTGGGAAGGTGAGGGCGAGGCCTCCGGGTGGGTCCCGCAAAAGGTAGAGGGGCTGGGTGTGGATACATCTTGGGAGAGGCAGCAGAGGAAAGAGCCAGGCTTCCGGAGCGGCCGAGCGGAGTGGAGGAATTGCCTAGTGGAAGCCCTGGGACCGAGGAAAACGAATGATCTGGGAGGGGGCTGGCCTGACCCGACGGTGTGAACGAGACCAGGGATAGGGGTTGAGCAGAGTGGACAGAGCGGGGTTGGAGAGAAAGAGGGGCCGGTGTCGCCAAGTTGCAATGGGCGAGGGATAGTGAAGCTCGGACATCGGGGCTTTGGGCACAAACTCTTGAGTGAAGACGAGTATGCAGCTAGAAAATCCACAGCCCGGGAGACTGTGGAATAGTGAGCGCTTTGGAGTTGATGTCACTGTTGGAAAACTGGGAAAAGAGAAAGGAGGAACTTAGTCTGGTCCATCCGGGGACTTTTGAGCTGAATCTCTCCTACCGGGTCCAGGTGGCAGCTTCAGGCTGAGATTGCGAGGATTGGGTGTTTGAAGACAGAAAATAACTTTACCTTCTGTCCTGGAGTCTAGGATTGGTTTTGTTAAAGAGGAAGTTGAGAGAAACTGTGAGTTGTAATTCGCTGTACCTCTTCCAGAAAAAAAAAAAAAAAAAAGAAAGAAAGAAAGAAAAGAAAAGAAACTAGAAAACTTCCTGTAATTGACAAGTGCATTTATTTAATTTTTGAATGTATGGTCCAATCAAGCGAGGTCATATGAAACTCATTCCTGGACCATGATGAACAGCAAAGATGGAAGAAGTCTCATCTTTTTCTTTCAACTGCCTCTTTCTTGCTGGAACATAGGAACTACTTTCCAAATCCCTCTTACCCTTTTGAACTGCGTCCTCTTGTTACCCATCGAAACCTCTGGAAACCATGACAGTGTCACCGTCAGCAAGTTGGTCTAAGAAACTGAATTTTAAGTTTGTACATACTTGTCTGACATTTTCGAAGTGCTTTTACTTGATGTTTCTGTTAGAAAAGACAATTACGAAAATTACAGAGAAGCACACTTATAGTTTGAACTGCTTGTTTGAAATGTGTGTACTAGCTAGCAAATATTTTAAAATTTTGTAGAAATGTTTGCTGGTATCTTTAATACTAGTCATCAAGCTGTGCTTTTTTGAAGCACCATGCTGTAATAATGATAGCAGCTTATTATTGACAAAATACTCTGGTCCAGGTGCTTTAAGCATTTACTTTTTCTAATGCATAAAAAAATCCTGAAGATAGAGGTTATGAAAAGATTTATAAATTAAGTATGCTTGCAAATAAATCTTAGAGCCAATAAGTGACAGCTGAGATTCAAACTGGAATTTTTGTCTCTGGGAAAATAAGCTCCACTATCTTACTCTGCTTCCTACTTCTGATTGCAAAGTATTTGAAATACTGTTTTGTATTCCTTATCACTGAGACATTCTTATACCATACTTCCTATATTTCAATCCTTTTATTTTAACCTTCATGAATAAGAGTACTCACCATGAGAAGAGTACTCAGATATATGTGTGGGTTTCCAGATGTGGTTTCTCATGCTCAGCCTCTTAAATGCTAAACTACTATACCAGTTTCTCTGCTTGCTTGTTTGCTTCTGCTTCTAAAATTCATGCTTTTTTTCCCTGTCATATTCATATTTGACCTTGTTAGTAGCACATGGTTAATTTCACCTCCTAAATTCAGTAAATTTATGAAAAGACAATTTAAAATTTTTATTAATTGTAATATTTTTCTTTATGTTCAATTGCTAAGTATTTTACTATTAAGAAAAAAATTTCATAAGCCTGACAAAGCTTTGGAACATAGAAAGATAGCAAAATTCCTGTCAAAAATGATGATGGCTTCTTTCTTATATAAAGTTAGCTGGTAAATTGATGTGAAACTGATCATAAAACATTCATTTTCTTTGTGATTTTTAGTCTGTTCTATTTTATTTTATTTTATTGCTGTTGGGGAATAAACTCAGGGCCTTGTGCATGCTAGGCAAGCACTCTGCTGCTGAGCTACATCCCCAGCCCTGAATTACAGATTTTAGTTACTGCTGTAGAAATTTTAGGAATGTTTAGAACATTTGTCATCTAGCTGTCTTTGGAATAAAGCTGAATGTTTGCCTCTCCCACTGCTACTTCCCTTTTTGCCCCATCAGAAATTTAAATTAATGATTAGTTTACTTTCTTGGGTAAGTCTTTGGTTTCCTGTCAAAAACTTTTCTTTATGGGGAGGAACTGGATCAAAGATCAATATATGATCATTTTTATAGTTTGCTTTCTTCAGAATAGTGTTGTGATTTTCATGTTTACTGATAGAATCTTTGTGTCTAATTATTTGCTTTTATAATTTTGTTAAAGATCTCAGGAAACAGGCTCGACAGCTGGAAAATGAACTTGACCTGAAACTAGTTTCCTTCAGTAAACTATGTACAAGTTACAGTCACAGCAGCACTCGAGATGGAAGACGCGACAGGTATAGGTACTACCAGATTCTGTCTCTTATGCCTTAAACTAGATAATGTTTTTAGAGAATTAAAAAACAAAACAAAACAAAAACTAAAAAATATAGCTTTTATAACTTGCCTATTGGCAATTTTTTGATGTTTTATTTTCTTTACCACAATTCTTTTATTTTTTAGTGGCTTATTAAAATTTTTCCTAATTCCTGAAACTAACATTTATTTGGAATCCTTAGGCAAAGTGTGTTATGGTCTCAGGAGGAAACTACTAGAGTTTAAGATGAGTTTCTATCAAAAATAAGAGTTCCAGGGCTGGAAAAGTAGCTCAGTGGCAGAGCACTTACCTAGCATGTATTAGGCCCTGGGTTCAGTCCCCAGCACCACAAAAAAGAAAACATACAAACAAGATGAAAAATTAAGAGTTCTGGGGCTAGGAATGTAGCTTGTGGTAGAGTGCTTGCCTAGCATGTGCAAGCCCTGGGTTCATCCCCAGTACCACCAAAAAAGAAAGAGGAGTTTCTAGTTCAGCCAGTATACAGAAATGTGGCTGATTTGCCCACATGGTATCTTTTGTTTTCTAATTGCTAAAAGGATCTGAGAAAATACTCAAATGCAAACTATATATACTGCTCTTCTGGTGTTTATTCTATTAATCATCAAAGCTATTTTTATTTTTGGTACTTTTTTGAGAAACTAGCATATTACAATATTGAACTTATGGAAAATACATTCTTGGAATCTTATGCTTAAAGTCATCTACTTGTTTCACAAAAATACTAGAAATTATCTAAGACGCTTAGAAAGGTGTAAAGGACTCCCATATATTTGTCTCCCATTTTAAGAATTGACCATAACTGATTCATCCAAAGCCCCTGATGGCATCCCACTTTCATATGTGTGTGTGTATCTCACCATATGTGTACTTTTATTACACGTGTTTATATTCTTAGGAAATTCACAATATCCTACAATAATTGTTTTGCAACTTGCTTTTTTGTTTAACATTAGCTTTGAGATTCAACAGTGGGTACACTTAACTCTGGTATTTCCATGTACTCTTTGTAGTACTGTACTGTATGACTGTATCAGGGTTTAGCCATTCAATGGATGGACGTTGTTTCTAATTTTTCTTTTTTTCTTTCTTTCTTTCCTTTTTTTGGTACCAGGGATTGAACTCAGGGGCACTTGACCACTGGGCCACATCCCCAGCCCTATTTTGTATTTTATTTAGAGACAGGGTCTCACTGAGTTGCTTAGCACCTCACTGTTGTTGAGACTGTCTTTGAACTTGTAATCCTAATCCTCCTGCCTCAGCCTCCAGACCCACTGGGATTATAAGTGTGTGCCACCACACCTAGCTCTAATTTTTGCTAATTAATAGTAATTTTAATAACTGACAAGAGTGTTGATCATATTTTAAGTACTGTTCTAAGAGCTTTATATAAATACTGGGATTTTTTTTTTTTTTAATGTAAACTGTTTCTATATACCCTACTAATGAAATTGTTGGTGGCAGAGTTGTTGATTCACTCTTATTTTCATGCTTTTTCAAAGATTAGTGGTGGGTGGGATATTTTTCAGTTAAAAAAATACAAACAACAAAAACATAACTTCAAGCCGGGCGCGGTAGCGCACGCCTGTAATCCCAGCACTTTGGGAGGCTGAGGCAGGAGGATCGTGAGTTCAAAGCCAGCCTCAGCAATGGCGAGGCACTTAGCAACTCAGTGAGACCCTGTCTCTAAATAAAATACAAAAAAGGGCTGGGGATGTGGCCCAGTGGTCAAGTGCCCCTGAGTTCAATCCCTGGTACCAAAAAAAAAAAAAAAAAAAAAAACAAAAAAACATAACTTCAATCTGAACTCATATCTTTCTATCTCTAGAACCCACCTACTACCTTATGCTCATTTCAACTAAAGGTTCGTGTTAATGCTATAGCCAAAGTGTTGTTTCTTTTTAGTAAGGCCACATAGGTTGCGAAGGTAGCAGTTGATTCTAAGACTTCAAAATAAGATAGTAGAATGTTACATGGACTTCATTGCAGGGCATTGCTCTGGGCTTACCTTCATTGCATTTAGCAAGTAATGAGAATGAGAAATGTTCTTTTTTTATGAATAAATTTATTATATGGTTGGAAAACATTTTTATGGAATTTAAGTCTCCCATTTGGTTATGCCAGCAAGTGTACAATTTTAAAACTTGTGTTTGTTTAAAGATACAGTTCGGGGATGGAGTTGTAGCTCAGTGGCAGAGTGCTCCCCAGCACATGTGAGGCACTGGTTTCAATCCTCAGCACCACATTAAAAAAATAAATAAAATAAAGGTATTGTGTCTGTCTACAACTAAAAAAAAAATTTTTTTAAATAAAAAGATACTATTCCATGATGATTTTTCTGTGTTCTCTGTTCTTCATAAGCATCATACTTTTGTTAACTCTTTAAAGGAAAAAACTATTCTCAAAACATTCCCAAAGAAATTCTACTACAAATTGGGACTGACTTTGTAGAATTACTTCAGCCTAACTGTCCCTCTAAATAAAAATCCTAAGGTTGTGAGGATCAAAATCCAGTGTACATGCTACATCTCACAATAAATAAACTTAGCAATGTGGAACTTTTCTTGACCATTTCCCTGGACTCAAATACTGTCCTGAGAATAGTGAATATGAAATAACCAGTAGCATAGATTGGTGTTATTCTTTCATTTAGTGAATAATTTAATGAGCATCTACCATGTCCCAGGAGGTAGGCAAAGATATATATATGAATAAACCAGAGGCAGTTTCTTCCCTCAACCTTACTTTCTGTTGGCCCATTGTTCCTTTTTATTTATCTGATAGGGGAGGATCTATATTAATAGTATACAGAACAATTTTCTTGGGCACATTCTACGAGATTAAACCCCTTGGCTTGGCTCTGACCCATAATAAAGAATTAGAGCCAGGAACACCTGTAATTCCAGTGGCTCCAGAGGCTGAGGCAAGAGGATTGCAAATTCAAAGCCAGCCTCAGCAAAGATCGAAGTGCTAAGCAACTCAGTGAGGCTCTGTCTCTAAGTAAAATACAAAAAAGGGCTGGGATGTAGCTCAGTGGTCAAGTGCTCCTGAGTTAAATTTAAATCCCTTGGACCCCCTCCAAAAAAATTAATTAGATATTTGATATCATATTTTAGGGCAAGTAAATTGGAATGTGTCAAGAAGTAATAAAAATTTTAGACCTAGTTAAACATCTTAAAATTAAAATCCTTTATTAGCTATTTTCTGACTATTTCACTGCTTCTTGTTACTGCTGTTGAAGCATATATAGAGGGGGAAATAGTGGTACCTAAAGGGCCTTTTGAATGTTGAACTAATGATTTAATGTGTTTTATTTGCCATACCCAAGCACTATTAAGTAGGACAAAGTCTTTGTAAGGTTGGAGAGCATAGTCAATGCCTGGGCATTTTTCTGTGTCCAGAGTAATTCCAATTTGTATTAATCTGCCCATATGGTAAAACTTGGGGACCTAATGAAAGATAGTGGTTTTTCAAAAAGAGGCAAAAGAAACTTTCAGGAAAGCAATATTAGAATTTGAGCCTTTCAAACATATATTTCACTTTAAAATTAAAGTTAGATGTTTGACTGACTATTCCAGATATAAAAAGATAGTTGAGTACATTTTTTGCAAAATAAAATGAGATGATTACATGTTATAAGTGGAAATGTAGGGGTTTAGTATATAAATATGCCAGACATGGCATTCTAATAGGCTGAAAGCTAGTTCCTGATTATTCAGTAGCTAGTTATCCATTCTGGATCATTTAAATCTCAATTTCATTTTTTCTTGGCAAGAGTCAAGAAAAGAAGAGACCTCTGGGCATGGGGCAGCATGGGAAGTAATCCCAGCAGCGTGGGAAGCTGAGGCAGGAGAATCTCAAGTTCTAGGTCAGCCTTAGTGATTTAGTGTGGCCCTAAGCAATTTATCAAGACCCTGTCTCAAAATAAAAAATAAAAAGGGCTATGGATATAGCTCAGAGGTTAAGTGCCCCTGGGTTCAATCCCTGGTACAAGAAAAGAAAAGGAGAAATTAAGGCTTAAGAAACCATAATTTTGGAGGGTATTTCTAGGCCTTATAACATAATCCATAATCCACTTCAATGACGTCTCTTATAAGAAATTCAACAAGCCGGGCGCGGTGGTGCACGCCTGTAATCCCAGCACTTTGGGAGGCTGAGGCAGGAGGATCGCGAGTTCAAAGCCAAGCCTCAGCCATGGTGAGGCACTTAGCAACTCAGTGAGACCCTGTCTCTAATAAAAAACCAAAAAAAGGGCTGGGGATGTGGCCCAGTGGGTGAGTGCCTCTGAGTTCAATCCCTGGTACCAAAAAAAAAAAAAGAAATTCAACAGTTCTACAGTTTTCTTTCACATAATCAAATTAAAAATTTAATTGGTTGCTGCCATAGCTTACTTGCTACTACTTGGGAAACAGTAAACAAGCATTTGGAATTTTTTTCCATTATTAAGAGTAGATTATTACAGCTTGGGAAAATTTTATATTTTATTATTTTTATATTGAATTTAATATTGTAGGACATATGTGATCTTTATAGGAAAACTATAAATATCATAACTTTAAAGAAATAGAGGGAATGTTTCAAAAATATGCTTGACCTCTTTTTCTTTTCTTTTTTATATTTATTTATTTATTTATTTATTTTTGTAGTTGTAGATGGACAGAATGCCCTTATTTAATTTTATGTGGTGCTAAGGATCAAACCCAGTGCTTAACATGTGCTAGGCAAGCACTCTACCACTGAGCTACAACTCCAGCCCCTGTGCTTAAATAAACCTTGGGTTGGGGTTGTGGCTCAGTGGTAGAGCACTTGCCTTGTACATGTGAGGCACTGGGTTCAATCCTTAGCACCACATAAAATTAAATAAATAAAATAAAGCTAAAAAAAAAATCCATAAAAAAAGAATAATTACCGCTGGGTGCGGTGGCACACGCCTCTATTCCCAGCACTTGGGAAGCTGAGGCAGGAGGATCGCGAATTCAAAGCCAAAGTCAGCAATGGCAAGGCACTTAGCAACTCAGTGAGACCCTGTCTCTAATAAAATACAAAGAAAGGGCTGGGGAGGTGGCCCAGTGGTCAAGTGCCCCTGAGTTCAATCCCCAGTACCAAAAAAAAAAAAGAATAATTACCTTATTAGGTGTGTTTTAAAGGACTAGAATTGAGTAATGGATGCTTTTAATTGAACTTTTCTTTAGTTCTGATACAACACCCCTTTTAAATGGATCAAGCCAAGACAGAATGTTTGAGACAATGGCAATTGAGATTGAACAACTTTTGGCAAGGGTAAGTGCTTTCTCTGTTACTTAACTATGTACTTATTATGTATGCTACTGTGTTAAATTGATGCAGACATATTTATTGAAATCATGCATTCATTTAAGATGTGTTCCTCCCTGTACCACTTGAATTTGATGACAGCCATCCCCAAGTCATATGGGTATTATTTTAGCTTTTATGAATTACTTAGGGGAAAATGCTGAATCCTTGCCTGCTATTTGGGGTTTTGTTTTGTTGTCAGTCAAAAGGGCATACACATATATACAAATAATTTGCTTTTAGCTGCTTATAGTGCTTTCTAAATTTTGTTTTAAATTTATTTTTTCTTCTTAGCTTACAGGGGTAAATGATAAAATGGCAGAATATACCAACAGTGCAGGTGTCCCCTCCTTGAATGCAGCACTGATGCATACGTTACAGCGACATAGAGACATATTACAGGTAATATATTGAGCTTGAAACTTTTTACATTATCACAAGAGTTTTGTATGATTTGTTTTTTAATCCTTGAATAGAATAGGTACATGTGTATTTAAAAGAATAAAGAAAAATTTTTCTGAGAAGATAAATGATATACTATATAGAAATTCATTTTTTTATTATTTTTTTCTTTTTTGGTCAGTAGTGTAAAATCCTGGAAATTCTTACTATCTCTTGCTTTTTCCTGATGAAGTTGAATAATTATTACTTGGTACATACACTTCTATTCTAGAAGACCTGTTAGCTAGCTATAACAGAAAATATCCAGTATTCATACATCAACAATAATATGGTGATTTAGATTACACTTTCATCAGGCTTTCAAGATAATATGGAAGAGGAGTAATTTATAAATATGTAACACTTTCAGTTTCAAGATAATGGTTGGGGTTGGGAAAATGTTAAAAGTATATCAATAAAATCAAATAGCCAGGCGCGGTGGCGTATGCTGGCAGGAGGATCATGAGTTCAAAGCCAGCCTTAGAAAGGGCGCGAGGCACTTAGCAACTCAGTGAGACCCTGTCTCTAATAAAATACAAAAAAGGGCTGGGGATGTGGCCCAGTGGTCGAGTGACCCTGAGTTCAATCCCTGGTGCCAAAACAATCAAACAAAAAATAAAACCAAATAAATGCAAACATTTATATGGGGGTATTAAAAATGTAGTACTTGGAAAAAAGGCTTTTTTTTTTAACTTATTTTCCAGTACTGGGGATTGACCCCAGGGACACTCTATAATTCAACTGCATCCCCAGCCCTTTTTTATTTTTTTCTTTTGAGATAAGGTCTTGCTAAGTTTCTGAGGCTGGCCTTGAACTTGCTGTCCTCCTGACTCAGTGTCCCAAATTTCCTAGATTTAATTAGAGGCATTCACCACCACATCCAGCCAAACATTGTTAATATTGATAAAATTCAGCTACCATTTCTAATTTTAAAAACTCTTTTTAAAAACTGGAATAGAACTAGAGTGTAGCTCAGTGGTAGAGTGTGTGCTTAGCATGCATAAGGCCCTAGAGTTTGCTCCCCAGCATCATACACAAAAAAATAGGAATAGAAAGATTGTTCACCTAATGCAGAAATGTGACTCTCAGATTAAAAATGAGCATTGGAGTTAATGGTAAAGCACAGAAAACATTCCCTTTGGAGATAAAAACAAGACAAGTATACCCATGTACACCACAAATGTCTAACATTGTTTGGAAGTTCTTGGTGGGCAACTAGTAAAAAGAAAGCTGAAATCAATATTAGAAAGTAAGAGGCAAAATTCCTATCTTGTGGCAGGATAAGATTATACGTCTGCTATATCCAAGAAAATTAACTGTAAAAGAAGCATTTAATTCAGTATGACGGTAGATTAAAAAAAAAAAAAAAAAAAAGAAGAAGAAGAAGAAGATGGCAGATTATAAAATTAGTATATAAAACCAAGCAGTTTTGCTACATAGAGTCACCTATTAGAAATACAATGGAAGGGGCTGCATTTAGTTCCAAGCACCAAAAAAACCCCCGAACACACACAAAATAAACCATATATATAATGATGAAACTATAAAATTCTTTATGTATAACTTGTATACTGAGAGACAGAAGAAAATTTAAACATAGGAAAGAATTATTCTGCTTTTGGATGGGAAAATTTTCCTCTAAATCAGCTTATAAATTGAATGTCATCCCAATGGAAGTAGGAGGGTTTTTTCATTGTTTGTTCCTTTCTTTTAATGACACAATGACCCAAAAGTTCATTTAGAATCATATACATACAGAATAACTAAGAAAAATAAAGCTCAGTAAAGTTTATCTTCTAAAAATAAAGATAAGCAGTGCCTAATTCTACCAGATACTAAAACTTATTAAAAAGTTAGAATAGTTAAGACAGTTTGATTCTAGAAGGAAAAATGTATGTACTAATAAAACAGAATAGAGTTCATATATAAGGAGTTCCATATATGCATGGAAATTTAGTTTCTGATAAAAGTGGGTGTTTTATATCAGGACAAAGAAATTATAAAATAAATGGAACTATAACAATTGACTATTTGGGGTTGGGAAGACAACCACCTCAATTTCTAACTCAATCCTTACAACCAGAATAAATTCCAGATGGACCAGGATTATATGTAGAAAAATATGCATGTGTAAGGCCCTGGGTTTAGTCCCCAGCAATGCAAAAGGAAAGTAAAAAAGAAAATGAAACTAAAATCTCAGAATAAACCATGGTTGAAATTTATAAATTTTGGAGTGGTAGAAGATTTTCTAAGTAAGGCCTAATACCAGAAACTATAGAAAATAACTAATTTGCTTAAAACTAAGTGAAATAATAGAAATAGAAGAAAGACAACTTAAGCTAGGCATGGTGGTACATGCCTGTAATCCCAACAGCTAGGGAGGCTGGGACAGCAGGATCTCAAGTACTAGGTCAGCTTCAACAATTTAGTGAGGCCCCAAGCAATTAGCGAGACCCTGTCTCAAAATAAAAAGGGATGGAGATGTAGTTCAGTGGTTAAGCACCCCTAGGTTCAACCCCTGGCACCTCCAAAAAGAAGAAAACAACAACTTAGGCAAATAGACAAAGAATATAAATTTGCACACTGAAATGAGTGGCTGAAGACTGTATAGCTCAGTGATAGAGGCCTGAATTCAGTCCTCAGTACCACATGCATACACACACAAAAAGGCTGAAACCAAAAGATTTTCAGTCATCTTCCCAAATAAAATATATAAATCAAAATTAGATTTTTTTTTCACTTATCAGATTAACAAATATTCAAATATTTGTAACCCATCATTGGCAAGCATGTAGATGAACAGGCACTCATAAGCTGTTGGTGGGACTATAAATTGGTGCAGTTTTTCTAATAGGCAATTTAGCTCTATCAGAATTTTTTCCCCCCAGTACTGGGGATTGAACCCAAGGTGTGGAACATGCTGGGTAAGTGTTCTGCCACTGAGCTACATTCCCAGCTTTTTTTTTTTTTTTTTTTTTTTTCTTTTCTTTCTTTCTTTTTAATTTTATTTTGAGACAGGCTCTTACTAAATTGCCCAGGCTAGACTTGAACTTCCTGTTTTCCTGCCTCAGCCTCCCAAGTAGCTGGGATTACAGTCATATGTCAACCTACCTATTCAACAAAATATATGTACAATAATGATTATTGCAGCTTTGGTGTGTGTGTGTGTGTGTGTGTTTCTATATGTTGTGCTGACAGTTGAACCCAGCGCCTCATACTAGGCAAGTACCCTACCACACTGAGTACATTCCCAGCTCCTATTGCAGCATTTTTAATAGCAAATAAATGAAAACAACTAGAATGTTTGTCAGTAATGAATTTATTAAATTATGATAGAGTCATAATATTCTATGCAGCTCTTAAAAAGAGTGATGTAGGTTTGGGGTGTATCTACCGAACACCTTTTCATGCATGAGACTCTGGGTTCAATCCTGTATACGGTCAGAAATAAAAGTAAAAATAAAGGAAAAAAGTGATGCAGATTTCCATTTGCTGATATGGAAAGATTGCTTGACCTTTTGTGATCTATAAAAAATAGGGTGTGCATCAGTATGATTTCTTTAGCAAAATATGAAAGCAAGCCAGGAACAGTGTTGCACACCTGTAATCCTAGCAACTTGAGAGACTTAGGCAAGGGGAGTTCAAGTTTAGGGCCAGTCTCAGCGACTTGGCTGTTTAGACCCTGTTTCAATTTATTTAATGTAATTTTATTTATTTATTTGCTTAACCACTAAGCCACATTCCCAGCCCTTTTAGAGACAGGGTCTTGCTGATTTGCTTAGGGCCTTGCTGCTGAGGCTGGCTTTGAACTTGCAATCTTCCTGCCCCAGCCTCCCGAGCTGTTGGAATTACAGGTATGCACCACTGCACCCACCTTCAAAATTTTAAAAGATTAAAAAGGGTCCCCGGGTTCAATCTCCTGTGCTAGGGGGGAAAAAAGAAAGAAATAACAGACAAGATTGAATATGTAGAAACATGCTTCTTGAAAGAAAGCACAAGGAAGGGATAAGGGATGATAATAGTTATGAATGGTGGAGTAGGATTTTTTTTTTTTAACCCTTATTCTTTTGGGTTTTTTACTGTTCTCCCCCATGTTCGTGTGTTTTATTTGTTTTTAAAAGATTAGTTAATAGAGGCCTTCTGGGAGATAATTCATCTTGTTTATGTACTTTATTGAATTAAAAAAAGTAATATTCTTTAATATCTTTTAAAAATATAGTAGTACAAAAATAAAAACGTTTTAAAGATTATTTTGTTCCTTGCAGTTCTTTTGATTTTGTTCTTCACTTAATTTATTTTGGAATTAAAATTCAGTGGGAGCACCAAAAGGAGAGGATATTTGGGCTGAGGTATTTGCCTAGCATGCTCCAGGACCTGGGTTTGATCCCCAGCACTGAAAAAGAGAGAGAGAGAGAAAAGAAAAAAAAGAGGGAATTGAGAAATAAGCCTGTTACTAGGTCTATTGAGTTTAAGTAAATAAAGAAACTCCCAAAATTCTACCCTAGATTACTTGAAATCATTTTATGTTAGGATTTTTTTTTTTTATAACTGTACCTCATAAGACAAGGTACTAGAAGATAGAATGGAAGAATAGTGTTTAGAAATTTACAATATGATGACATGACTTATGTTGAGACTAGATGTTGATTTATTGCAGGATTATACACATGAATTTCATAAAACCAAAGCAAACTTTATGGCAATACGGGAAAGGGAGAATCTCATGGGATCAGTACGAAAAGATATTGAGTAAGTTACCTTTTATATTATTTTGTAGAGTACTTGTTAAGATTTAGAATATAACTCTAGTTAATTGCAGTCAGGATTTAGATTTCAGGGTTTCTAATTATTTCAATATTTTTTGAACATTGCTGCTACAATCCGGTCCTGATTACTTTGCCAGTCTTATCTCCTGGTTCCCTAGTTTTACCATTGTCTCCTGCCAACCTTGACCTTCCTGTCTTTATTCAAAGTCTAACTTACATGATATCTTTATGAGTTTTTTTCTGAGCTCTTATTACCTATACCCAAAGAATAACAACATTACCAATAACTGAAGTTCTCCATGTTTCCCTTGATTAACATCTATCTCCTGCTCTCTCCCTTCTCCCAACAATTTTATATTCAGGTAGCTATTAATGTAGCTTTATTTCCCTGAAATTCTGAAATATTTGTTTTTTCCAGATTTAATACAAACTCATCATTTTACAATAAATTATCTAAGGACTTTGAACATTTTTATGCTTATCTCAGTCCATAAGTTTAAAGATTTGTTCTTTTCTTCCATTCCTTCACCTCATCCTTAATGATATATTCTAGCATTTCTTTTTTTTTTTTTTTTTTTTTTTTTGGTGGTACTGGGGATTGAACCCAGGCCCTTGCTCATGCTTCACAAGCTCTACTTTTGAGGCCCATCCCCACCCTGTTTTTCATACATAGTCTCGAAAATTTTTTCACAGATGAACTTGACTGACATCTGGTCTAGTCCTATGGCCATCTAATTGAAGCTGAAGGCTTTCCTATTTTGGACCATCTAATGATACCTATATCATTGTCTTATTGTGATAAATTTATGATACATTTCATAAACAATGGTGTACAGTTATCATAAATTGATACATATTATGTGTACTTGAGAAACATTTTCCTCAAGCTCCCTTATTCTGTTATACTACTGTGATAATCATAATATTGTTTTTACCTTGGGTTTATATCTTTTGTTTAGTTTCTGTACAGTTGACTTATATATGCACTTTAAGGAATACAGTGAAAGTCACAGTAGAGGGTAGCCTTTAATGTATAAACAGCACTTCTATACTTTGTAGGAGTGACTAGAATGCAACCCTCTATAATAACTTACTTTTGAAAAATGATGGTAAAAGTGCGTGCAGCCATTCATTAAACTGTTTCCTGAGCACCAATAATGAGTAAGACATGATGTAATCACAATAGAAGGTAGAAATGGAAAGACGAGCTTGGCCCTGTAGGAGTTTATAGTCTAGGTACTAGAGGGGAATAAGGTACATTATTCAAAATAGAATAACACAAGGCATGATATGATTAGTGAGATAAGGTATAATAACAATACCTGAGGAGACTTTTGTAGTTTTTTGCAGTTTACACAGTACTTTTCCATGTGTTATCTTTTTGCTTTCATAATAATTTTTTGATAAAGATGGAAAGTATTAGTTTCATTTTACAAAGCTAGGTATTAAGAGACTTGTCTAAGGTTAATTGATGATTAAATCCAAGTCATCAGTCTTCTAAGTCCAATATGTTGTTGGCTGTATCATTGCCTTTTCCTGGTGTTTTTCTGTTGTGCTTTGTATAATAGTGCTGCCTCTCAGCCAGTACCTCAGTTTTAGCAGCATGACCCTCTTTTGTCTTAGAGCAGCATTTGTGCACTTACTTGAATTTTTTAAAATCCGATATTTTATTTTTTAGTGGAAAACAGAAAAATTAAAGTGTTGGCAGTAGTGATAAGACTTTTTTTTGTAAATGTTAACTAAGATAGACATCTTTAAGTATACCAAACTTGGCACTTCACTGAGCACTTCATTTCATTGGTCCTTGGGCTTTAGATGATGGATAGCATCTACTGTTTTGTTTTTGTTGTTGTTGTTGTTGTTGTGTGGTGCTGGGGATTGAACCAAGGGCCTTGTGAATGTAAGGCAAGCACTCTACCAACTGAGCTATATCCCAAGCCTGGCATGTACTGTTTTGAAGAAAAATGTTCTGTTTCAATAGCTTTCCCCTCCACATACCATTTTCTAATCAGTCCATTGTTTTACCTCCACTTGGAGAAAATGAAGATATAGACGATAATAGATAAAGAAAGGAAAAGTAAGATTTTTTGTTGTTGATTAAGAATATTGGGTTATTTTGGTGAAAAGCATAGTAAACTGTTAGGTCTTAGAGAAGCATTTATATTTATGATAGCATTTTTAGAGGGAAATGAAAAATGTTTTAATTATTCAAAACAATGAAGAGGCACACTTTGTTCACTTTTGATCTCACTAGGGTCAGTCACTTAATCTGATTTTACATTGTCTTCCAAAAATGTTCTTAAGTTTTCTTTATGTTGTTCTAGGTCATATAAAAGTGGATCTGGAGTAAACAACAGAAGAACTGAACTATTTCTGAAAGAACATGACCACCTTAGGAAGTAGGTATTATTGAATGTAACTTCTATGTAATTTCTTATGTTTATTAATTCACTTATGCAACAAATATTTTATGATGTCATAGAAAGTGCTTTATCGATGATAATTCATTTAATTTTCCTAATGATTGTGCTCAATAAAAATGAAATCATGGACTGGGGGATGTTACTCAGTGGCAGAGTGCTTGCCTAGTATACACAAGGCCCTGAGTTTGATTCCCAGCACCACCAAAAAAAAAAAAGAGAGAAAAAGAAAGGGAAAAAAAAGATTTGTGGTTGTTCCAAACATCAGGAAGATATTGTGCTGTTGAGTATTTTACTTCACTTGTTATTTGTTATGTTTTTTATCTTAATGTAATAAGTCTAGTGATTTAATACTTTTTGTCTATAATAAAGGGCTTTAGTAACCTGTGTGTGTATGCGCACTTTCATGAATGTACACACAGGTGCGCAGTAAACTGTCTATGTGTCTATAAAATATATATACATATATATGCACACACTGTATATACCTATAGTAATAATGATTATTTACATTTTAATGGTCTGTTATCACATATTGAAGAAGTTTTATAAAGGGTAATTAGGACATATATCAAATTTAAAAGAAAAGTTTTGTTGTCCAAGATATCAGAAGAAAATACCTAAAAATTTGGATGAACTATATGATTATTTTAAAAGCAAGTCCCCATAGTCTATTTCTGTGTCATCTGTTTTTCTCTGAAGTATACTAGGTTTTTTTTGTTTTTGTTTTTCTGTTTATATTTTGTTGTGGAACTTAAGGATTAGAAAAAAATACTTATCTCTGAACTCGGCCTATAAGCACTTGAGCAACTTGTATCCATAATAGTGCTAAAAGTTATGAAGATATTTGCTACTGAATGCCATAAATGTTATATGAGATTTAGGTATTGTTTGATTCATTTGTCTTTAAAGATCACCATTTTAAATATAAGCTGTGAAAATTAAAACACAGGAAGAGCCAGGCATGGTAATGCATACCCATAGCTCCAGCTACTCAGTTGACTTAAGGCAAGAGGATCATTTCAGCCTCCAAGTTTGAAACCAGACCAGGCTATATAGTGAGATCCTGTCTCAGAACAGAACAAACCAAAACAACACACAGAAAGATCAGGGTTGGTTTATTTATTTATTTATTTATTTATTTATTTATCTATCTGTTTATTTACTGAACATAGGCAAGTACTCCACCAATGACTACATTCCCAGCCAATCAGGGCTTTTTTAGGAACTATGCTTTTAGTGTTAGAACTAATTATTGGTTGTTCTTTCTTAATTTGTTGAATATTATTGATTGGCACAAGGGGGCACTGTCTCCTAGAATATGTTTATAGTCATAGCTTCGTCATAAACATTTGATAAAGACCACTGTTGGGTTGTATCCAAAACTATACTAATATGTTCTGTGGCACAGAATAATTTAAGGGATAACATATTTAAGCAGTACAAAATAATGGTTAGATTGCATTAGTGTTTCTATATTTATTGCCTCAAAAAGAAATTAAATAGTTAAAAATGCAGTAGTTTACTTTTAAAAGGATGATTTGAAGCTGGGCATGGTGGTACACCCAGCTACTCAGGAGGTTGAGGGTCAAAGGATAGTCAGCATAAGACCTCATCTAGATAAGTGAGTCAATAGAGACAGAAAAAACTTGGAAACTGTGTAAATGATTTTTCTCCTCAAACATTTTCCACTAATTTTAACATTCATTAGTGAATCTTACATCCCCATTTATTACTGTGGTGTTTCCTTATTGGTGATTTTCTATTTCTCTGGGTCCTTTTTACACTTATTAATTATTATAATTCTGTAAAGAAGAGCTATTGCTACCATTTATATTATTTATTTAATTATTTATATCAGGTTAGATTCACAGATACTATGAGTTTTAATCCAACACTAGAATTACTTTCTTGCTTGAATTGTTCCATATTTTGCCATTGGGAGCTCCTTCAGGTTAGTTTCTGACATTTAACATTGCTTGTTTCTTTGAATACTTCTTTTACTTTCTGGCAGCATGAAATATTCATGGCCTATATTAAATTTTTCTTGCCTCAACTCTGAAGTCAACCACTTCTTTTTTTTTTTTTTTTTTTGGAATTGGGGATTGGACCCAGGGGTACTTTACCACTGAGCTATATCCCCAGTCCTTTTTATTTTGAGATATGGCCTTGCTATATCATGGAGGCTAGTCTTAAACTTGAAATCCTTTCACCTCAGCCTCCTGAGTTGCTGGGATTATAGGCATGTGCCACTGTGCCTGGTTTGGAATCAACTACTTCTCTAAGCAGACTTGGTTTATGGTATTCAGAAAGTAAGATTTGTGTACGAGGTGTTGTTATTGCTTTTGAGGACATTGCTTGCATGCTTTTTCTTGCTAAAAATTTTTATCATGAATGGGGTTGAATTAATTTTCTTTCTTTGTGTTGTCTTTCTTTTTGCATCTATTGAAGAGATTTTTCTTCTCCTTTATTACTGTAATATTGTGAATTATTGATTGAAAATATTTTCAAATAGTAAACCAATCTTGAATTCCTAGAACAACCCCCACTTGATCGTGATATATTTATTATCCTTTATATCATTTTGCTGAATTTATTTTGTTTGGGATTTCTGCATTACTGTGAGAAATGTCTGTAGTTTTCTATTCTTGAGATGTCTTTAGTTGTATTATATGGATAATATTGGCCCCATTAAGTGAGTTGGGAAGTGTCCCTTTTATTATTTTTTGAAAGAGTTTGGCCAGGCTTGTTATTTCTTCCTTAAATGTGTATTAAAATTTTTCAGTGAATTTATCCTAGCTTGGAGTTTTCTTTGTGACAGATTTTTAAATAATTAGGGTTTTGTTTTTGTTTTTGTTTTTGTTTTGGTAGCTATAGGACTAAGTTGCTTGGATTTATCTCTGGGCCAGTAGGTGGCTTACTGTAATTGGCTTAGCCTGAGTCACAAATCCATCCTTGTGGCTAGAGGATTGGAAAATCTATTATCAGAAGAGAATGTGGCATGTGGCTCCAGGGTAGTTATTAGCCATTTGGTTACATCAATTTAAATTTACTTTACTCTATAAGCTTTATATTTTGAAATAGTATGGTTAAGTAAAATCTCTTTTTCTAATGTATTTATTGAAATGAGCTTTTATTTTAATACTCCCTTCCTCCCTCCATTTCCCCATGAGTGGATTAAGAATTTTTGGGGGCCTTTAGGGCCCTATATCAACCTGCTACCTAAATCTCTAACTTCATTGTCCTCTTTCCATTACTTCATCCATGCCACTTTCTCCTTTTGCCTACTAGGTACCAGCCCTGTTCTTTGGTTCCTTTCTCAAAGACATCAAACCCTTTCCCTTTCTAGCCTCTTTGCATTTGTGCTATTTATCTACTTAGAATACTCTTCTATTAGTTTTGCATATAACTTATTCATATGTATGGTCTAAGCTCACTTGTCACCTCCTCAAACAGTCCTCTTCTAGCTCTTTTTTGAAGTAGGCCCTCCCTTGCTATTATTTTTTTAGTTTGCATACGTTATTTATTAAAAAAGACATCAGGGGCTGGGATTGTGGCTCAGCGGTAGAGCGCTCACCTAGCATGTGGGCGACCTGGGTTCGATCCTCAGCACCACGTACAAATAAAACGCATTGAATAAAACGCATTGTGTACAACTAAAAGCAAATAAATAAAAATATTTTTTAAAAAAAGACATCAAATTCTTATTACATTTATATGATTTTCTCAAATTAATGAAAATGTTAAAAAAAAAAAAAAACAACAATGGTACCATGATGCATCCTATGTAGATACAATGGAGACTTGCAAAGGGTGCAGTTGTTAGACTCTTGATCAACCACTTTGATACCTGCATTTTAACCATACCAGGATCCCATTGCACAGACAAATCATCACGTTTGAGCCTGACATACCATACTATCTAAGTAACACTCACCAATTCATAAATTCCCTTTCTCTTTTGTCTTTTCATCATATTAATAGAGATATTGCTAGATAATCCAACAGCCTAAATTTCCTGTGCCTGCCCTACCACAGTCAGATACTACTGGGCAAAGTGAGAGGAGTTAAATTATAACTTTATGATCAATAAATTCAAATTAATTAAAATTGTCTATTCTAGTCTGTCCTTTTTCTGTAACTTGCCCTAATTGGCATGTGTGCATACATTCCTTCTGAAAAATTCCAAAGTCTTCTTAAACTTCAGCCTTGCTATTATTTAACAAAGCACTTTGTATCCCTCAAAGTGTTAAAACAATCTGAAACCATTTGTTCTTAATTTTTTTAGCATCTGACCCTCTTTGAATATAAGCTTCGTTAGCCTAGTTATTGGTATTGTTGGGTCTCCAGTTCCTATTATTTGTTGTATGAATAAATGGATATAAACAGAAGGTATTAATTTTGGTTTTATATACATGTGGATATATAAATATATGCCCCATTGTAGAAACCTTTTTCATTCATCCACTTATGCTCCAAGTATTTATTGAATATATTCTGCAACAAGAAGGATTGATCTAGATGCTAAATATATATAAAATCTGATTATGAGGACTACAGGGGAAATTACCAATGTAACCAATTTTTTGTTTTACAGAATAATTCCCCCTGAAATACCTTTTTAAAATTTAAATTCATATATAATAAAATAATAATAAAAGCATCTCTTTTATTTATAGATGAAGAAACAAGATTCAAAAAGGATGTAGGTCAAGGTCTCATAACTATTTAATGGTATAGCTCTTCCTAAATGCACATTTTCTAACCCATTTCCATAGTTGTCCCACATCATACTGCCTTCACTTCTTTAAAATTTTATTTTCATTATACTAAGGAACCAGTATGGCATAATGTTACTGAGAATTGAAAGACCAATTTTTCACCTCTCTGAAAAGCAAGAGACCTGGCCACTCTCTCTTTTTTTTTTTTTCTTCATCTTTAAAATTAAATGGTAGGTGCCCCTCCCCCAATGTTACACAATTGTAAGGGTGAACGGCTTTAGTGCTGTCATTTTATAAATTAAAAGCCCTCTTAAAATCTAGAGCTGTGTGCAGTGGCACATGCCTGTAATCCCAGCAACTTGGTAGCCTGAGGCAGGAGGATCACAAGTTCAAATCCAGCCTCAGCAATGGTGAGGCACTAAGCAACTCAGTGAGACCCTGTCTCTAAATAAAATACAAAATAGGGCTTGGGGATGTGGCTCCAAGGTTGAGTGCCCCTGAGTTCAATCCCTGGTACCCTCCACCCCCAAAAAAGCAAGGAATTTGTTTCAAATAACTTTTTAAATTAAGAACCATTCTAGTAAACAGAATCTTTTGTAGTTGAGAATTTTACCTTGTTTTCATTTGACTGTTTAGCAGATAGGATTATTTTCTGAGAATGCACGCAGTAATTGTATTTGTATTTTAATTGTACTCTTAGGTGTAAATATGTCCATGAATGTGTAAAGAATTATCACAATCCCAGGTGGAGATTTACCTTTAACAGCTGTTTTTCTTTTTCTTTGTTTTTTTTTTAATATTTATTTATTTGCTTTAGTTGTGCACAATGCGTTTATTTTTACGTGGTGCTGAGGATTGAACCCGGGCCGCGCACGTGCTGGGCGAGCGCTCTACCACTGAGCTACAACCCCAGCCCCTAACAGCTGTTTTTCTTATGACATTTGTTAGTTTACATTTAAACTTTTGATATTTTGAATTTTTAAAGTTTACCAGCCTTATTATTTGCATGATTCAAAGTTGTGTTTGCAGAAATATTTTAGGTAGGCATTTTAAAAACATTAAAAATGGTTTTACTTTTTGTTTCTCTTAAATTTTAGACAGATGTCCCCGAGGCCACACAGCTTTAAAAGCTGGAATTCAAGCCCAGGTTCTCTGATTGTATTTCTTCTGCAGTACTGCACTGCCCCTGAGGATGATTTTGATTATGTCTGCTTCATGGGATTGCTATGATGATAATTGTGCAAGGACTGTGTAAACTGTGAGGCATTCTTTATAAGCAGAACATAATGACTGTTATAAGATTAAAGAAAGTGAATACTAAAGGAGAAAGAGATTGGAAATCCTTTTATATATTCTCTACATGAATTTCTTAAATAGAATTTGAAATATTTTTTGATGCTAGAATAGTCTTGAAATTCTAATTGTATCAATGGACCATGACCGCATTTGAAAAATAAGAGGACTGTGGTCATACTTAAGTGACCTTTATAAGCAGTGATTTTTATCTCAAAAGTTTTTCATATAGTTCTATGTAGATTAAAATCATCCAATTTCTAAGTAAGTAATGATCAGATATAACATCTGTGAATGGAATAATATGATAGACTCCTGGTCTTCAAGGATTTGACACTAATTTTCTTAACTATTTATGGACCCTAATGATTCGTGATATATAGTTTTGTTGAGATATAAACTTGTATGTTATATGCTGTGGAGATGGTATTGAGGATGAAGTCGCTTGGCTAACGTGTGAGCCTCACTCATTTGGACAGCAGTAGTTACACTTCAGCTTTATGTTTAACTTCATATTTGCTGCTTATTGTTATTTACTTGGTAATTACCGTAAAATGATTTATGTATACACGTACGTATTCTTTGTTTCTTTGTGAAACATTACCCCACGGAGAAAACACCATTTAAAACTGGGTGTGGTGGTGCACATCTGTAATCTCAGTGACTTGGGAGACTGAGGCAGGAGGATCATGAGTTCAAGGCCAGCCTCTGCAATTTAGCAAGACCCTAAGCAACTTATTGATACCCTGTCTCAAAAAAGGGCTGGGGGCGCTGGGGTTGTGGCTCAGCGGTGGAGCACTCGCCTAGCACATTGCAAGGCCCTTGGTTTGATCCTCAGTACCACATAAAAATAAATAAAGGTATTGTGTCCAACTACAACTAAAAAATAAATATTAAAAAAAAAAAAAGAGGCTGGGAATGTGGCTCAGTGGTTAAGCATCCCAAGTTTAATCCTCAGTACAAAAAATAAATAAATAAAAATGGTAATGATAGTGAAGTGGCCCTCAGGCAGCAATTGCTCTGAAGTGGAAAAATGGTAATTATGTGGCAGAAATTATATGTAATATTAGTAGCCACAAACTTTGAGATATGGAAAGATCTTGAGATATGTATCATCTATTCTAGGGGTCAAAAGAATTGGACTTGTAGCTTGTGAGAAATGGTAGCATGTGATTATTTTATCAAATATATCATTCTGCCAGGCATGGTGGTGCACACCTACAATCCCAGCAACTCAGGAGGCTGCAGCGGGAAGATCACAAGTTTGAGGCCAGCCTCAGCAACTTAGTGAGGCCCTAAGCAACTTACTGAGAACTTGTCTCAAAATAAAAAGGGCTGGGGATGTGGCTCAGTGGTTTAAGAAACCCTTGGGTTCAATCCCCAGTATTCCCCCACAAATAAAAAATAAAAAGGCTATCATTCCATTCATGGGGTGTTTTAAGATTACATATCATATATAGCTTCATTTGTCTCAGGTGGTACAGTTGCCTGCCATATTAAAATAGATGGCTAAGCAGAATGGCCTAATTAGGAACTTTCAGAACCTTCAGTTGGCACATGGGTTTGTTAAACAATAAGACTTGGGTTACAGGTGCTCTGTCTTTTCTCTTTTCTCTCCTCTCTGGAAACTTATTAGGATTATTTCAGTATTGACCCTGATTGATATTTTATTAATGTAAGAAATGACTATTACTCGTTTATTCATGCATTTATCAAGCATTTAGAGTATACTGTGTGCTAGGTACTATGCTAAATTCTGGGGAATCAAAGATGAATCAGACTTAGTCTTTACTCCTGCAAACTCATTTTGGTTAGAGAAATTGTAAACAAATAAGTATGATAATCTGTGAGACATTGTATTTTCGAAAGTATTAAATGA
Organism: Tamias sibiricus; assembly: GCA_025594165.1. Classification (NCBI taxonomy): domain Eukaryota; kingdom Metazoa; phylum Chordata; class Mammalia; order Rodentia; family Sciuridae; genus Tamias; species Tamias sibiricus. The sequence continues at coordinate 47,888,948 of CM046660.1, forward strand.
GATAATGTCTGTGAAAGAAACTTTATAAGCTTTACTAATTTATTTTTATTCAGCTCATAACACAATGTCTGGTGTACCTTAAATACATGTTATATTCCTGAATGAACTAGTAAAGAGTAGAGTTAAGAGAGTGTAATGTTATAGTGTAAAGAGGAATTAGTTTTTCCTAAAGTCTAGTTGGGACTGAGGAGGCTTCACAAGGACAGGACTTTTGAGCTGGTCTTCAAAATATGTGTAAGTTGTTTATGATGAGAATTAAGAGATTCCCAAGAGGAGGAGGGGCTATGAGGTATTTAAGTGCCTTGATCTAGATCAATAGTATGTCTATAATAGGCTTATATAATTTACAAGTTGTTTTTGTTTACATTATCTTTTTTGAGCCTTATGACAATTTCATGAGGTGAGTTCATGTAGCCAAGTCCTCTAGTTTTCACCAGAACCCAGGTTCCAGATCAAAAGAAAAAGTATAGTTCCATTTTCATTTATGTGGAGGAGATTAGCTTGTATTGAATGGTACATGAAGAAACTTTTTTTTTTTTTAAGAGGTTTCAGAAACAAATGAAATGAAGGGCTAAAATCCAAAATACTGATAATACCAAATGCTGGCCAGGATGTGGAGCAATAGGAATTCTCATTGCTGGTGGGAATGCAAAGTGGTACAAACATTTTAGAAGACAGTTTGGCATTTTCTTAAAAAAGCTGAATATTAGCTCGGCATGGTGGTACACACCTGTAATCCCAGCTACTTGGGAGGCTGAAGCCAGAGGATCACAAGGTCAAGGCCAACCTGGTCAATTTAGTGAGACCCTGTCTCAAAATAAGCTAAAGGGCTGGGGATGTAGCTAAGTTGCACAAGACCCTGGGTTAATCCACAGGGGAGGGGGTGGAGAGGAGAAGAGTTGAATATAGTCTTTTAATAACATTCCAGCAGTCATGCTCCTAATCATCAAATGAGTTGGAAATTTATACCTACAAACACTTGCACATGAATGTTTGTAGCAGCTTTATTCAATAAGTGTATGGAAAAACAAATTGTGGCACATCCATATAGTAAAATATTGTTTAAAAGTAAGCTATCACATGCCAAAAAGACTTGGAGGAACTTTAAAATGCATAAAGGAAGCCAATCTGAAAAGATCACATTCTGTAGAATTCCAACTAATTGTTTATGAGATTTTGGAAAAAGCAAAAGATTAGCAATTGCAAGGAGTTTGGGATGGGAATGGGAGGAAAAAATGAATAGGTGGAACATAAATATTTAGGCCAGTTAACTTTTGTATATAATACCGTAACAGTGGATACAGTGGATATGTGATAATATGCAGTTGTCAAAACTCACAGAATTGTAGAGTGCAAAAAGTGAACACTAGGGCTGGGATTGTGGCTCAGTGGTAGAGCGCTCGCCTAGCACGTGGGCGACCCGGGTTCGATCCTCAGCACCACATACAAATAAAAAATGTATTGAATAAAACGCATTGTGTACAACTAAAGTAAATAATAAAAAATCTTATTAAAAAAAAAGTGAACACTAATCAAATTGGGGACTTTTGTCAATAACGTACCAATGTTAGTTCATTGGTTGTAACAAATGTACCACCCTAATGCAAAATGTTGATAATAGGTGAGAGAATGGGTGTATGGGAACTCTGTAACCTCTGTACCTTCTGCTTAACACTTCTGTAAACCTACAACTATTCTGAAAAATAAGTTTATTAAAAAAGAAAAATAAGAAGTGGCTTTCCAAGATCTCCCTGCTAATGATTTACCTTCATTTTTCTTTTTTCTCTTCTTCAGCTAGGTAGAATTCTGGAGACAGGTGCTTAACTTTTTGTCTCTCAGTAACTTCATTTGATTATAGGACAGATTTTCTATGGTAAATAAACCCCGATAAAAGCTAGTAAAGATATTCCTTTGTTTACTCAGACTGTAGGGAAATATGCCAGTCTATTAATGTAAATGATAAAGAAATTACAGATGGTTTCTACTTTCATCTCTGTTTTTCTGTATTTTCCAAATGTTATGTGTAAAATAAAAATTTATTAGCATTAAAGCAGCATATATGTAGCCTTCTGTAGCTTGATTGTTAGTTTTTTTGTTTGTTTGCTTTTTTTGCATGGTATTGGGGATTGAACTAAGCACTAAGCAGTATCCCCACCCCCCTCAGCATATTTTAAGAGAAATTTACATAGAAATAAAAAAGACATAGACTTTAAAGTTCTCTTTGGTTAACTGAGTGAGACTGCAGCACCGCAGTGCTTGATATAGATGATCTGATTGGTCATTTACTGCAGATTATCAATTATTGCAGCTTACAGAGGGATTGGTTCTTAAATTTTATTTATTATGTTTGTTTTCATATTTCCTTGCTTACTCATTTACATGTCTATTTACTTATTCACCTGCTCTTTTAAAAGAATTCTAATTGGGTGTTATCTAAAGTGATTTTGCCAGGTTCTTATATTTTGTTGGTTTAAATTGCTTTACAATATAAGCTTGTAATCACATTTTTACTCCTACAACATACATTTTTTGCAGTTTTGGGGGGAAATTAATAATTTGGAAAAATAAAATTATTTAAATGTGGCTTTAGTAATTCCTCAGTACAGTAATTGGTGATGAAATTTAGCTCATTGTTTTCAGCTTGTTTAAATTGGCCTTGAGAGAAACTTGTTTCTTAATTATACGCTCTAGATGACTTTACAGATGCCTCTGGGCTGTTATGAAATACTTGTTTAAGAAGGATAATGCCTCTTGATTATGTTTTTTCATATCCCAAAGGAAAGCAACTTTAAATTCAAATTTTACTAGATTATGCCATCTTTATGGAGCCACTCTGTTGTTGAATTGTATCCATACAAAGTCCAGGGTGCTTTGTAATGAATGTGTTTATTCAGTTTATTTGGTCTTAGGCAAATGAATAAGGACTTAGAGATTTGGGGCAGTTGAGAATAGATTTAAAAATCACTGGCCTTCTGTCGTATGTGAAATACTTATGTGCGACTATTTTAACTCTAGTGTGCTACATGCATGATGCGTGGTTAGGCTAGTGTTAGTATCTTCTTCCTATAAAAAAAATCACTCTGTGAATGACTCCTGAAAATTCATGTATGTTACATTTTGAAATATGCTTTACAGTATATTTTAGGACTAAAAGAAAGATGATTAATATTTAAGGGGATTTGAACCACATTCCTAGCCCTTTTAGTGTTTTTTTTGAGACAGGGTCTCACTAAGTTGCTTAGGGCCTTGCTATTGCTGGGGCTGGCTTTGAACTTGCAATCTTCCTGCCTCAGCCGCCTCCCAAACTAGTACCACAACTAGCTATTTCTGACATTGTAAAGCCCATCTTGATTCTTAATTCACATAGTAATTTGACTTTCCTATTTCATTTTATAATGAAACTTTAACTTATTATTTTAGGGAATGAACTTAGAAATCCTTTTGTAAAGAGTAGTTGGGGAGAAAAAGGTGCAGTATTTGTTTGTATGCCCATGTGTATCTTGCACTGTGCCAACTGAATACAAACCTCACTTGAAAGTTTGTTTTCCTACTTTCCACTATAAAGTACCAAACTTAGCTACCTATAAATTCTTCCCTAAAATTACTTTTTTGTTTTTCTTTCTTTTCAGTGTGTGATGCATAAAAGCATAAAGTTTACAGATTACAGGCATATGTTTGCTGTCTTTAGTTACATTCTTGTATTCTGAAGTTTAGTGAGCTGAGGTTTGGTTTAGTTTCTAAAACAACTCTTTCCCCAAAATGGAAGGAACTTTAAGGTGTAAATAATTACTATGTATGTTACTGAAGTCCTAGGTCAGAGGCCTGACTCTGGAGTCCTGACAAACCATGTACAGCCACTTGCACCCCCCCAACCAAAAAAAAAAAAAAAAAAATGAACAAACAAACAGAAAAGGTAATGGTAAAAAGCAGGAAAAGAACTTTAGTCACTACATTGGCCTTATCTGGAAGACAAAGTGAGATCCAGTATCTCAGCCCTGTATTGACAGGAATGTTGAGTTTAAATAGAGGAAGAATGGGGCAGGAAGCAAGAGGTGTGCATAATTAAGCAGTATATGTGTGTGTGTGTGTGTGTGTGTGTGTATACATATATATATTTATGTATATATATGTACACACACATATATACACACACATATATTTTTAGTTGTCGATGTTTATTTACTTATTTATTTATGTATGTTGCTGTGAATTGAACTCAGTGCCTCACACATGCTAGGCAAGCTCTCCACCATTGAGCCACAACCTAATTAAGCAGACTGTTATCTAGATGATCATTCTCTCAGTTCTGGTTCTGAGAAATGGCTCTGAAGGAGTTCTTTATTGCCTAAGGGATGTTAGTTCCACTTTGTTGCTCAGGGTGTTTATTAGACCTGTGATCCATCCAGGAAGGGGAGTGACAAGAGACTTCTAGGTAACTCTCCCGGGGTCTGATGCTGTAAAAGCTGATAGTCCCTGCAAATCTCATCTTAGTCATCAAGGGGGATATGATAGGTTGGCTAATTTTAGGACTAATAAATCTTATATTACTAGTTTTTGGATGAATGCTCCTTAAATGTTTCACATTTCTACATGCAGAGCTGAACAGGGATCTGAAAACAAATATAAAATGAAGGCACAAGCTGGCGAGGTGGCGCACGCCTGTAATCCTAGCACTTGGGAGGCTGAGGCAGGAGGATCACGAGTTCAAAGCCAGCCTCAGCAATGGCGAGGCACTTAGCAACTCAGTGAGACCGTGTCTCTAATAAAATACAAAAAAGGGCTGGGGATATGGCCCTGTGGTCTAGTGCCCCTGAGTTTAATCCTCGGTACCAAAAAAAAAAAAAAAAAAACACAGATGCCAAGCTTTGTCCTGTTTTTATTTACCCATTAGGTATTGGTAGGTCTAAGTAAAGGGCATTGCTTTTAGCAGAGGCAGCCTTTTTAAGTCCCTGTTACTCTCACAGGCATCAGAACTGTATTTGTTTATCCTGTCTGAAGAAGTTGGTTGTAATTCTTCAGTTTTGGATAGATGGTGGTGACAATTTGTATCTAGATTAAAGAATTTCTGTTTCTTTTTTTTTTTTTTTTTTTTTTGGTACCAGGGATTGAACTCAGAGGCACTCAACCACTGGGCCACATCCCCAGCCCTTTTTTTTTGGTTTTTATTAGAGACAGGATCTCACTGAGTTGCTAAGTGCCTCACCATGGCTGAGGCTGGCTTTGAACTCGCGATCCTCCTGCCTCAGCCTCCCAAAGTGCTGGGATTACAGGCGTGCGCCACCGCGCCCGGCAAGAATTTCTGTTTCTTTATGCTGTCATTAAAATTGTTCTGATTTAGCCAGGCTTGGACATGCATGCCTGTAACCCAGTGACTCAGGAGGCTGAAGCTGGAGGATGAAGACCAACCTCAGCAAGACACTATCTCAAAATAAAAAAAATAAATTTAAAAGGACTGAGGATGTAGCTCAGTGCTAGAGCACCCCTGGGTTCAATCCCCAGTGCCACACACACACAAAATTGTTCTGATTTTATCAGGTATCTGTGGGAAAATATTTAAGCTAACAAAAGTGAGATATACATTATATCCATGTGGGTAAGTTAATTTCAGAATCTAGAATTTTCTTCAGATACTTTCAGAAATCTAGGTATTCTGTATACATATGGCTGAAGTACAAGTTTTAAGTATGTATTTAATAATTCCAGGATTTGATTTTTTTTCTTTTTTTTTTTTTTGCAGCTCAGATCGTCTGATAGAAGAAACAATAAGGTAGGAATAATTTTTCTGTTTTACTTTGTTGGTGTTTGTTTGCCCATATCATTTTATAAACAGATGAAGTTAACCCTATTAACTAAAGTGAAAGTCAAGTCATCTTCCTTAAAGATGAGAATTTCACTACATAGTAATGTATATACTGTGACCTTCCCTTAAAGAACATTTAAAGCCCAAAACATTTATTTCCATATTTATTGGAATTAGGCTGTTTAATTTAGGTTATTTTTCCTGTTAATTCATACTTAATATTTTTAGCCTCAATCTCTTTATTTTCACTTTTTAAAAAATATTTATTTATTCGCTTTAGTTGCACACAGTGCATTTGTCTTTACATGGTGCTGAGGATTGAACCCGGGTTGCTCACATGCTAGACGAGCACTCTACTGCTGAGCCACAACCCCAGCCCCTTTATTTTCACTTTTTAATAGAAAACAATCTTAAACATAATCTCATTGTTTTACCACTTATATAACCATGGTTTCTGTTACAGCAGCTATATAAAATTTACTACAGTAATATTTAATATTATCTATAAAATAACACTAAACTAGTTTCTTGCTTAAATTAAGGAACATTTGTTAGTTTGAATTCATTAATTGTCTAAGTTTGAAATTTTTATATATTTTATGATAGTAAAAAAGTAATAACTAGATATGGTCTCTATGCTTTAGAATTAAGTAGTATGTGAAGCACTGCTTTTCAGGAAAGGTACAAAGTAAAGTACATGAACTCAGGGGCACAATAAACATTTTTATTAGTATTCTTTTAAGTATGGGGCTGGCTCTGATCTGCTCTAAAATGCTTTGCTCTAAAATGCATGTTTTACTTAATCCTATCAAATAGCCCATGATATAAACACTGTTTCCAGAACAAACAAGAAACTAAGTAGTTTGCCTATCATATAACTAATAGATAATGCTGAGGATTCAAATTGGATTCTCGCTAACTGTAGAGCGAGAGCTATATCTAAACCATTATTGTACTTTTACCACCTTGTAGAAAGAATTCAAACTTTGGAGTGTGATTTGGTTTGAAACCTGGCCAAGCTAATTGATTTCTGTTCTTAGATAAATTGCTTTAACTTCTTGGAACCTTTGTAGACCAAGAAATCATAAATGAGGTTAAAATAAAAGCAAAAGCAGCTTTTATTTGGGTACAGGGTAGATTTGCAAATTGGTAACACAGGTTCAATTAGAAACCAAACAAATGTTCCATCAAGGGAAAAGAGGACTGGATTTTTTTTTTGGGGGGTGCGGGTACTGGGGATTGAACTCAGGGCACTCAACCACTGGGCCACATCGCCAGCCCTTTTTTGTATTTTATTAGAGACAAGTGCCTCACCATTGCTGAGACTGGCTTTGAACTTGCGATCTTCCTGCCTCAGCCTCCTAGGTGCTGGGATTACTGGCATGCACCACCACACCCAGCTAGAGGACTGGATTTTTAAAGGAAAAAAGGGAAATAATGTTAAAGTAACTTGTTTTGAACTTTTGTTGTTTTTGTACAGTTCTAGATAAGGAACCTAGGACCTTGCACTTGCTAAAAGCAAGTACTCTACTACTTAATCTGAACAGAGTTTTCATGAAATTACCTACATGTCAACTGAAATATTTCCCTTGTAACTCCTTCCCTTTCATCAGCACATGAAGTCTGACCACATTTTGCCCAGATTTTTTTACTTAAAATTTCCCTTTATTTCTTTTCCTTTTTTTTCTTCCTAATCTTCTAGGACAGGGGTACCCTAATTAAGTTTTTAGCTACACTCTAGCCCCTTAACAATTTTTGATCAACCCTGTTAGTTACATAAATTGTTTTTCTTTATTTATTTCTTTATCAATTTATTTATTTTTAGTTGTAGATGGACATTACCTTTATTTTATTTTTTTATTTTTATGTGGTGCTAAGGATCAAACCAAGTGCCTCAACATGTGCTAGGCAAGCACTCTACCACTGAGCTACAACCCCAGCCCACATAAATTGTTTTGAATGGATTGTTTGGTGCTCAGTGTTTTATTCATACACTGAAGTATTAGCTGCTGGGGCCTGTTATGAAGGAGTTAGCTGGCAAGTCAGCAGAAGTCCCAGGATTGAAAACTATTCTTTCCAAATAGCATTCTTTATCTGGAAGTTAAAGAATGAGCAACCTCTTGTCTCTGAGACAAATTGCAGCCTAACAAGAGGCCAGAAAAGTTTTACTCTCTCTTGACCAAACTGTGGCCATCTTAATTTTATTTCCATTTATTTTCTTATCTGTTTAAAATCAAGGTTGATGATAATACTTACCCTGTAAGATTGGTAAAAGATTAATAATATGAGAAAAATGCCTTGTACTGTGCCTGGTTACTAGGTAATCTACAAGTGGTAGCCGTGTGTGTGTGTGTGCGTGTGTGTGTGTGTGTGTGTGTGTGTGTATTTTTTTTTTTTTTTTTTTTTTTGTACCAGGGATTGAACTCAGGGGCACTTGACCACTGGGCCACATCCCCAGCCCTTTTTTGTATTTTACTAGAGACAGGGTCTCACAGAGTTGCTAAGTGCCTCGCCATTGCTGAGGCTGGCTTTGAACTTGTGATCCTCCTGCTGGGATTACAGGTGTGCACCACCGTGCCACCCGGCGGTAGCTATATTTAATACTAATCTTTTTGACCTTTTATTTTGATATCATTTCAAATTTCAGGAAAGTTCCAATAGTATAACAGATTTTATATACCCTTTACTAAGATTCCCCAAATTGTCTTTTTTGGTTTATTTTCTACTTAAAAATAAGTTGTAGGCATGATGCTTCTTTATTCCTAAATATTTCAATATTCATTTCTTAAGTATTTATATCAATAGGGTCTTATGAATTCTTACTTTCTATGTTACCATCATTATTTAATAATATTAATACATTATGACCTTTTATTATCATATGCCTTAATCATATTCTTGAAGTTTTATATAAATTGTATGCACTGTGTCTTCAATCTGAACAGAGTTTTCACGAAATTACCTACTTGTCAACTGAAATATTTTCCTTGTAATCCCTTCCCTTTCATCAGCACATGAAGTCTGACCACATTTTGTCCAGATTTCTTTACTTAAAATTTCCCCGTATTTCTTCTCCTTTTTTCTTCCTTTTATTTCTCTTTCTGCCTAATCTTCTAGGACAGGGGTATTATAATTAAGTCTTTAGTTTAGAGCTGGCCTATTTAAGGGTTAGTAACATGAGTATAAAAACTTGGAGTTCCTCAATGGATAGGAACACTTGAGTACCATTGAATCACTGCTACTATTAGTTTTCTAGTTAAAACAATGCTACTTCATCTTTCATTTTAATATTACCTATTATTTGAAAATATAATAGTTATCACTGAATATAAAGCTAGTTATGATTACATGTAGATAATATAAAATTTAAGTTCAAGTAATTATTTCTGTTCAGTCCATATGTCAAAATTTTTCTTTTCTTTTTGGAGATACATATTTACAATATTGTACAACTGAATATAGATATTGTCATCAATTTATTAAAAAGAACTAACATTTTTAAATGTTTGTTTATTTTTTAATTTATAACTAGTATTATCTATTATTGAAAAATTAGTAACAGTTTAGTTCACAGAACAGGTGAGAATATTGAAGTTCCAATAAGCACATCAATCATTTATTATTTTAAAAGCATTATATATTATTTGGAGCTTATATTTCACCTCTTAAGTATTTGACCCTTGATATAATAGCCTAGATTTCACTCAACTCCAAATTATGGAATGAGATGGGAAAGTATGTCTAGATATACTTTATGTGATACTGGAAATCATGCATATTCTACAAGGTAATCACTTAATGTATGATGATAATATTCATTCTCCAAGGAATACAAAGTGCTTTGTGGAAAATATTTTTTTAATTTCTATTCACTTGCAAGTCGAAGTGCATGGGAGATAGTGATAGTCCCAATTTCAATAATAGATACATACGATTCAGAGGTTGACTTAAGAATGTTCAGCATAGGTTTGAATTTTGTTACTTGAAAGGTCATAAGACCTGTTTCAAAATATGCCCTTACTGTAATTTCAAGCAGATTTTTTTTTTTTTTTTTTTTTTTTTTTTTTTTTTTTTTGTGGTACCGGGGATTGAACTCAGGGGCACTCGATCACTGGGTCACATCCCCAGCCCTTTTTTGTATTTTATTAGAGACAGGGTCTCACTGAGTTGCTAAGTGCCTCAGCCTCCCAAAGTGCTGGGATTACAGGCGTGCGCCACCGCGCCCGGCTTCAAACAGATTTTTTAAAAAATATTTATTTATTTGCTTTAGTTGTACACAATGCCTTTAGTTTTACGTGGTGCCGACCATCGAACCCGGGCCACGCACGTGCTAGGCGAGTGCTCTACTGCTGAGCCACAACCCCAGCCCTCAAACAGAATTTTTGTCAGTTCATTTTGACTTCCTCCTTTTATCCTGATCATCTGTGCTTGCTTTCTTTTTTTTTTAATCCCCCTCTTTTTTAAAATATTTATTTATTTGCTTTTAGTTGTACATAATGCATTCATCTCTACATGGTGCTGAGGATCGAACCCGGGCCGCGCACACGCTAAGCAAGCACTTCACCGCCAAGCCACAACCCCAGCCCTCTCCCCCTTTTGATACCAGGGGTTGAATCCAGAGGAGCTTTACCACTGAGCCACATCCCCAGTCCTTTTTGTTTTTTATTTTGAGACAGGATATCACTAAGTTACTTAGGGCTTCACTAAATTGCTGGGCCTGGCAACAGCGAGCTGCTAAGCAATTAAGTGAGATCCTGTCTCTAAATAAAATACAAAATAGGGCTGGGATGTGGCTCAGTGATTGAGTGCCCCTGAGTTCAATCCATGTACCAATAAAATAAAATGCTGAGACTGGTCTTGAACTTGTGATGTTCCTGTCTCAGCCTCCCAGGTTGCTGGGATACGAGCATTCACCACTGGGCTTGGCTCATCTGTGCTTTCAAAAATGTTCTCTCCTATGAACCTAGCCTTAATTGTCTTTTTGGATAGTTCCCACATGGTGGCCTGGATTTCTGGGACCTTCAAGAGATTCTGCATGACTTTCATCACTTCTCTGCTTTTCTGAGGGAGACTGGCACTTATAGAACCATTAGCTGGTTCTTCATCCCTATGAACACTGAGTCTGTGTGCATTTTGGACTCATAGAACTTGCTCACAGCCTTCCTTGACAGGATCATCTCCTTGGCCAGAACCCTGGAGACGTCTTTCTGTCTCATCTCAGCAGCATCTTTCACAGATTGTTTCACTTTTTCTTTTCTTTTTGGGGGGGACTGGGCATTGAACTCACAGGCACTCAACCACTGAGCCACATCCCCAGCCCTATTTTGTATTTTATTTAGAGACAGGGTCTCAGTGAGTTGTTTAGCACCTCGCCACTGTTGCTGGGTCTGGCTTTGAATTCTCGATCCTCCTGCTTCAGCCTCCTGAGCCGTTGGGATTACAGGCATGTGCCACTGTGCCCAGCTTCACTCCCCCGCCCCCTTATATCTCTCTTATTTGCCTGTTACTAATTCACATTTTCTTTCTTTTCTTCAACAATCATTTACTGATCAGCACTTTGGGAGGCTTCTGCTGGCTTTTTGTTCCCTGAGGTTACTGGCTTTGTGGGATGTTGTTTAGTATTTTTTGTTGTTTTTTGTTTTGTTTTGTTTTACTATTCCAAAATGTTTCAGTAAGTATTCTCTTATAAATCTCTTTACACAGTTTTGTTTGTTCTTTGCCTTCTCTAATCTTGAAGAAATTAGTTTTGGTTCATATGTCATTTGTGTAGAGTACTCATCTTACTTTTTAATAAGATACCTGGTAGACAGGTATGGTGGCACACACCTGTAATCCCAGTGACTCAAGAGGCTGAGTCAGGAGGATTGAAAGTTCGAGGCCAGACTCAGCAACTTAGTGAGACCCAGTCTCAAAGTCAAAAATAAAAGGGCTGTCATGTGGCTCAGTGGTAGAGCACTCGCCTAGCATGTGTGAGGCACTGTGTTCGATCTTCAGCACCACATTAAAAAAAAAAAAAAACAAAAGTATTGAAGCAGCCCCAATCAGGGAGATGGCTGTTGCGGCTAGCTGGAAGCCATAAGTTCCACCTGATAATAATCATATGCACGTGACGCACCTGTAAATGCACGTGACGCACCCGCAAAGCTAAAGGTATATAACTGGGTGAAAGCGGTCAGAAGCGGCATTCATTCAGTCAGTCGTTCAGTCGGTCGGAAGAAGAGTTTCGGGTCAGAGAAGAAGAAAAGAGTCAGAGCGGCCAGAATGTAGTCAGAAGAAGAAATAAGAGTCAGAGCGGTTAAGAGTTCGGTCAGAAGAAGCTAGAGAGAAATGAGAAACCAAAGGATATATAAGAGAAGAAGTACTTGCTGGTCGGAGTCAGGCCGAGGCTGCCGAAGAAAAGAAGCTCTCTCTCTCTCTCTCTTTCTCTCTCTCTCTCTAAGCTCTCTCTAAGAAAGTAAAAGTGAAGTCAGGCTGAGGCTGCCGAAGAAGAAAGAAAAAGCTCTCTCTCTAAGAAAGTAAAAGTAAAAGAAAGTAAAGAAGTAAAGAGTCAGTAGTCAGAAGAAGTAAAGAGTCAGAGAGGTTGCTGAAAGAGCCAGTGTTAGAGTTTTGAGAGACTGCTAAAGCCGAAGAATAAAAAAAAACCTTCTTTCATCTTCATTCTGCCTCCGAGTTTTTCTCCCGCAGCGTTGTTGCTCCAAGACAGGAAGCAACAAGGTATTGTGTCCATCTGCAACTAAGAAAATAAAATAAAAATAAAAAAGCCTAGGGATGTTGCTCAGTGGTTAAGTGCCCCTGAGTTCAATCCCTGGTACAGTGAAGAAGGAGGAAAAAAAGATACCTGGTAGTCTATTCTCTGAGGTTTCACTTGGTTCCACTGCCCAAAATTGTATTCATCCGCTCCTGGATAGACCAGGCCATTAGAGACCCAAGCAGTGGCATCTAGATTGTGATGGAAGGCCTAGCAGTATATCCCTTAGGGCTGAGCATCTCACCAGCTGTTAGACTGTAAGCTCTCTGCTCCTAAGTCTCTCTCTCTGGATAGCACTGCTTTCCCAGCTACAGGAGGTAGGAGCAGCTCAGTCCATCCCTGCAGCCCCTGTATGTGCAGACCCATAGTTTTCTACTGTCTAGGTTCCTTAAGAAGCAAGGAAACCTGAGTCTTTACACAAGGATTGAAGAAAAATCTAGGTTTCCCTGCCATTGCTTCCTTAGTTCTCTCCTCACTTGAGAAAGTATAGCCCTCCACCTGGCTTTCTGCCCTGGAGATCTCAAGGCAACTTGGGGCTCCAAGATGGATTCTCCCTAGCATGTCTGCTTTTGTTCTGGTATATATCATGGAGGAAGATGAGTAAGAGATGGGATCAGGAGTTTGTACTCTGCCATCTTCCCAGAATCTCAGTCTTTGTTCTTTTTTACTTTTTGTTTTTTAATGTTTCAGATATTTTCAGGATTACTTCACAGCATTCCTTTTCCTGTAGCTTTTTATAACATCAATATCTAAAGCATGCCCCTGTGTATTACATATCAAAATGGATACTTACCCTGCCCTCTGGAATTCTAATGTACATACATATAAAACAGAAAATAAGTAATCCTGGAAGTGCCAGCAAAAAAATATTAACTCTGATTTTTTTAAAAAATTATTATTTTTTAGTTACAATTGGACATAGTACCTTTATTTATTTATTTTTATGTGGTGCTAAGGATTGAACCCAGGGCCTCTCCTTGCACGCGCTAGGTGAGTGTTCTACCATTGAGTCACAAACCCAGCCTGCGATTTTGGGGGGGGGGGGGGGGGTACTGGGGTTTGAACTCAGGGGCATTCAACCACTGAGCCACATCCCCTGCCCTATTTTGTATTTTATTTAGAGACAGGGTCTCACTGAGTTGCTTAGCATTTTGCTTTTGCCAAGGTCTCGATCCTCCTGTCTTAGCCTCTGGAGCTGCTGGGATTACAGGCGTGCGCCACCACACCCAGCTTAACTCCAGTTCTTTTAAATAGTACATCAGGGCGGGGGTTGTGGCTCATTGGCAGAGCATTTGCCTCTCACATGTGAGGCACTGGGTTTGATCCTCAGCAGCACATAAAAATAAACAACAAAAAAAAAATAAAGATATTGTGTCCATCTATAACTAAAAAAAATTTTTTTTAAATAGTACATCAAAGTAGTCACAAATAGAGATCACATTCTACAAAGAGTGTCTTTTCCCCCTTTTCAGTCATAGTCAATCAATCTGTGACCTTTGTCAGCTAGTGTGGAAACCCAGCATAATGTCCTTATATGTCTCCAAATGTACCTAGTGTTTCTCAAGTAGAATTTTGAAACATAATTTGTTCATAACTTGAGGGCTAATTGTATACAAGTATGTGCTTTGAGTTCTGTTTTTATGGTTGTGATTCTCTGTTTCCCTCTCAACAGTTTTTCCTGATTAAAAATATTTTAGCAGTTGGATTCATTCAAAACTATTTTAAGAAACTTTATGTGATTTGATAATATCTTACTTCATTTGTTACTTTGAAGAAAACAGAAATGACTTGCTGCCTTACACACACCAAAAAAAAAAACAAAAACATTGGGTTCCTGTGGGGTCATTCAGAAAAAGGATAATGGAAGGTGGTTTGAGAAGTGATTTTTCCCCCCATTTTTCTGCCTAGTGCTTTCCATGATGATGTTACTCACCATAGTTTTCCATTCACTGTTAGGGGTGTGATGAATCCATGCAGAGTAACATTAAATGCTAATTTAATTGTTTCTTTTTTCCCTCCTTGAAGCATTGCTATGGCAACAAAAGAAAATATGACTTCACAGAGAGGAATGTTGAAGTCAATTCACAGCAAAATGAACACTTTGGCCAGTATCCTTTTTGAAAGTTTGAAACCTGCTTTTTGGGGTAGATGGAAGAGTATACCTGTTTCCCTTTTTTTTTTTGCAGGTGGGCAGGGGGAGGTAACTGGCATCAATAGAGCCCCTCAGCAGTTACATAGGATAAATACTTCCTACTTTGTGAAAGTTCATGCTATTTACAGTGTCATTTCTGAAAGTATCACCAGGGGCTTAATGCTAGTAGATTTGGGGGGGGGGGGGGGGGGACTGAATTTTAAAATTGTTCACAAAATTATCTTAACATTTAAATGTACTGAATCTATGGTAGGACTCCACAGTATACACTATTCTTATCTAAACATTATAAATTATATGCTTTTTTAATCCAGTTTGGAGAATAAGTCAGTGGTAGATGCTTAGAAGAGGATAGCTATATATGCAAATGAGTTATAACTGCTGATAAAAGTATTGTGACTCTTCATACACAAGTTGAATTCCAGGATAGATACTCAACTTATTTGTTGTGACCTCTACTTCTTAAATTCCTCAGTTTCCCAATTTAAATTCAGATTGTTAATTATACTTCCAAGAAGCCCAGTAGGGGGAAACTGGTAAGCCTACCACTTAGAAGCACTTTTTTTTTTTTTTGTACACAATGCCTTTATTATTATTTTTTTAATCTAATTTGTTATACATACTTGCAGAGTACAATTCATTTCATATTACATATAAAGAGCACAGTTTTTCAAGTCACTGGTTTTACATAAAGTATTTTCACACCATTTGTGTTTTTATACATATATTGATGTCTAACTTACTCTGCCATTATTCCCATTCCCTTGCCCCATCCTCCCCCTCCCTCCCCTTTGTTCTATTTAACATTCCTTCATTCTTATCCCCCTCTCTTGCCATTATAATTCAGTATCATCATAGCAAAGGAATCATTCGACCTTTGTTTTTTTGGGGATTGGCTAACTTTGGAGTCACACTGCAGGGTGTTTCTACAAGGGCCGGACAGGTGCTGAGCACCTGTGGCTGAAGCAGCATTTAAAGGACCCCTTTGTGAATGCTGCGAAGGTAGAGAGTTACCACTGTCGAAGTGCCTTCAAGCTTCTGGAGATGAATGAGAGGCATCAGATTCTGTGGCCTGGCCTCTGCGTGTTGGAATGTGGGGCAGCTCCTCGGGCCTGGAGTCAGGTGGCAGTGCAGAGCATCAATGCCACAGGCAGAGGTGGGACCCGCACGCTGCTGTTCACACTTCCTGATCACAAGACTGAGGGAACGAAAGTGGACACAGCAGTTGAGCTATTTCCTAAAGGCACACACTTCTGAGTGGATTGATTAGTAGTAGTAATGATAAAAACACAACACTGACCTTTTCAAAGTGAAAGACAAAGTGGAAAGGTATAATGAAAATCACCTCAAATTATATCAGTTAGAAGCACTTTACTTACTCTCAGAGAAGACAAGCCTTTTAAGGGGAAAAAACTCTTTCTCTTCCAAATACTATGGAGAGGACCTGTAATTTTCAAAGATGGAATATATTCTAGTCTTAGGTAATTCAAGGTCACTTTTCTGTATTTAAGACCATGAATACTTATTTACCTAAGGAAAAGAATATCCTAGAGTTTGTTGATACTTTCCAATCTTTGGTGGATTTTTTTTCTTGTCTTGTTACCCTAGCATAAACCACACATCCAAAATTGCTTATTATTTATATAGAACTATGTACTGTTACATGCACTATTTCATTTTATCATCAGCTTAAAAGAGAAAATACAGAAATTATTATTGTTTTGCAGATGAAAAATTAGGCTCCGAAAAGTAGCTTGGCCCAGGTCTACAGTCAGTAAAGAACAAATTAAGAGATTCAAATTTTAAGTTCCCATTGCATTTTCCATGAAATCCTGGTGTTTTGTTTTTGTTTTTGTTTTTGGGTGCGGAGGTACTGGAGATTGAATCCATGGGCACTTTACCACTGAGCTATATCCCCAGCCCGTTTTTTTAGTTTTTATTTTGAGACAGGGTATCGCTAAGTTACTTAGGGCCTTCCTAAATTGCCAAGGCTGGCCTTGAACTTCAGATCTTCCCATGTTCACTTTCTGAGTTGCTGGGATTATAGGTATGAGCCACCACACTCAGCCCTAGTGTCCTTCTTAAACTATGAACTTGGGTTGTCAGCAAGAACAAGGAATACTTCATAAATGTAAGTTTGTATTGGGTGAAACCACTGAAACTTTTAAATGGAAGTGGAGGTTGGATAGCTGGGTTACTTGGAATACTCATTAAAACCTGTCTAAATTGCCCATTAAAATTTGTCCCCATTGTTCTTCGTGTTTTCTTCTTTACTCTGAATACATTCAGTCTTTCTTCCCATTTGGACCCTAAGTTTTCGTAAGACAGTAAAGTATCCCATACCCCAGAATAGTGCCTGATAACAGATTAGCAACCCAGGAATTTTATACTTCATTCCAGAATAACAGAAAATAAACAAAATGGACTTCAGTTGTCAGGACTCCATAGAGAATTAGCAACAGAAACCTAATTCAGACTGACTTAAGTAGAAAAGAGGAGAATTAATAACTATAAATTCCAGAGATAGAGTTTAGCTTAACACATGGCTGGATTCACTGGCTCAGATTTTATCATCAGAAATCTGCCTTTTATTTCTTTTTACCCTCCTTTCCCCCCCTCTCACAACTCGGCCTTCCTCTTTTAATATGCTAGGATTTTTTGTAGTTGGGTTTGATTAAGTCCTCCTCAGCCTCCTAATATAATGGATAAAGTTACTCTCACACAGGCATTTCCTTATGATGACAGAGATGACTCTTAACACCAAAAGACTGGGGAAAATAGTGTCCTTTCTAACAGCGGTCACAAAAGCCCCAATGAGGACTGTGGTTGCTCCAGCTTGAATTACTGCCCATTCCTAACCCAGTCATTGGCCAAGGGAAGGGATGGTCTTATTGACCAATTCTGAGTTTGTATGTACTCCACCCCCACCCATTTATTTATTTATTTATTTATTGGGTACCAGGGATTGAACTCAGGGGCACTCGACCACTGAGCCACATCCCTGGCCCTATTTTTTTTTTTTTTTTTAATTTTTTTGGTACCAGGGATTGAACTCAGGGGTCCATGACCACTGGGCCACATCCCCAGCCCTTTTTTTGTATTTTATTAGAGGCAGGGTCCCACTGAGTTGCTAAGTGCCTCGCCATTGCTGAGGCTGGCTTTGAACCTGTGATCCTCCTGTCTCAGCCTCCTGAGCCTCTGGGATTACAGGTGTGTGCCACCACACCCAACACCCAACATTATATGTACTCTTCATGGCAGAGGGCAGGGTCAGCCCTACTTATTACATGCACTGAACTAGATTATTATAGGAGAGAGGGGTGGTTTTTAAAGGTAAACTGGGAAAAAACTATGTCTACTATAGATAGTTTCCTGATGTCAAAAAATTACCATAATCTCAATGGATTTGTTTATCATTATTTAATTTAACAAAAAAAATTAAGCATTTTCTCTATGAAATTTTTACCTTATAAAAGTTTTTATGACTTCAATACATGTTTCCTTTTCCACATTTTAAAACCATTTCTTCAAATTGTTTTTTTTTCTTTAATTAATTAAAAAATACATTAATGCCTGCCGTATGTATTCTATAGAAATGGAAGAAATTTCAAGATTAGAAGACATGATCATATAGCATGTAGACTATATGTGTACACAAATGTAGTCCATGATGAGAGTCATTTTATTACAGTAAAACACAGTGATGACTCTCAATGTGGGGGGATTATTCCAGCTCTCTAGTATCCTTGGTGGTTTTTATCATTGGTTTTCCTGAGCTTGATATAATACCTCTATTAAACAAAGAGGATTCATCTGTATTGTCAGAAACCATTGCCAGAAATACAAAACAGTTTGGGCGCTTTGGTCAACAACATACAAACAAGTAAGAGTATGAAGATAATTTGAAATACTAAGTAAAATATAATTATAACTATTACAAAACCCCCAAATTGAAAATTTCTCATCTTTCTTAATGTTCTCTAAATAGATGAGAGCATTTTAACCCATTTCCTTCCTATATTGCTGTAAAATAAATTTTAAATAATTTACAAGTACCTGATTATATAGACCCTAGGATTGGCTTCTACCAGCTGCTTGAATCCAAGAACTGTCATTTCTGTATGGAGAAAGGATCAGGTTTTCTTCAAAACCCACAAGCAGAATTGCCTAGTCTCCTGAAAGAAGGCAGCAGGGTACAACAGGACAAATAGGAAAGGGGGAAGTGGAATGAAGGAGGGGAGATAGTAGCTGGCTGTACTGTGCCTCCCTGCCCTGCAGAATCCCTCTGTTCCTAACCACACTGGCTGCCACCCTGACCTGAAGCTTGGCAGTAATCCCAGTGTACATGGGAACTGTCATCATTATTTTCTTTTTCTATTAATTTTTTCTTTTTATTATTCTCATTTGTGTATTGCATACAAGACTGGCAGATTTGAATTTGTCCCAGTTTTGGAATATGTGTTTGCTAAAGACTCCCTTAATGTGATCCCCCCCTTATTTCTTCTCATTATTTATTCTTTCTAGACTCCACTCATTGCTATTCTTTTAATTCCTGTGACTTTTCAACAAAGAGACTTCTTTCAAATATGACCTTAATAAAGATTTCCCAAAGATCGTTTTCCTGCTGTGAACAGCCTGATCCAGAGGATCAACCTTAGGAAGCGGCGAGACTCACTCATCCTAGGTGGCGTAATTGGTGTCTGTACCATCCTATTGCTGCTCTATGCTTTCCATTGATGGGACATCTCCATGGACTCTTGATGACCACCATTTTCACACCCTGATCTGGAATAAGGAAAAGTAGGAAGGAGAAGTTGACTGTCCTGACAATTAATCTGACCACCGGATGAATTCAAACTAATAGTATGGCTCTGTGACATGGTCAGGTCGCACTAAAGCCACAGATTTTCTGTGCTATCTTTTCTAACACACATTTCCCCATTTTTTTTTTTTTTTGTTTGTTTGTTTAAAAAAAAAAAAAAGGAGGGGGGTATTTAGTTGCTTTTGTCTCCCTAGGAGGTAAGTAAACCAATCAAAAACAGAGCTTCCATGCTTCAGTGACAGTGTTGAAGCCTAATGACAAGCCAGATCTTACAGAAGGATTCTTCAAAATGCCAGGTTTCTCTGTGTCCAAAGACTGCTTTTCTTTCAGCCACCTGGTTAGGTTATGAATAAAAATAATTCTTATTCTTTTATTTAACACTCAAGATGAGAAATCACAAGTCCTTTCTTGATAATCTGGCCTTTAGATTTCTATTCTCTGTCCCTAGTTTTTTTTTATATTCAAGGAAAACTCCGTTTTTCACAGATTCTTTTGAGATGCTGATAAGCCACCAACAGCATGTTTGAGGTTGTCTGAAATAGAGAACACAACAAAAAAGCTTTTGTCTTTTCTTTTTTAAAATTGTGAGTACACTGGGATTTACTTTATTACATAGAGAATGACAGACCTTTTCTTTTTTTAAGGAATCAGTCATTTCTTTTGACTTTTTCGTTTTTTTTTCCACTATAAGATAATGAAATCTACAACTACTACAAGACAACAAAATCTTAATTCTACCGTGACAAAAGAGAGAAACTAATAGCCAATGTCTTTAACACCCCCACTTTTTCCTTATTATGTCAGCATTAATGCTGGTAACTGGAGGCAGGGGCACTGCTCAATTTTCAGTGAGATTTATTCAACAAACCACATGTAAAAAGACATGTGAAGTCACTATTCAAATAATCCTTTTGTAAATGCTCCACAACTTAGGAGCAAAAGTTTAAGAACTACTGCCTGATATATCAGGAATTCTGTGTTCTGTGAAAATATTCATTCCAAATCTCTTTAAGCTTTTCCAGACATCCAGAAAACTATTTCACTGTCAAAGGTGCCTTGGACAGAATCTGTCTATCCACACCTGTCCTCTATTGCCATCCCTGGACAGTGACAGAATTATAAACCACTCACCAGAATTCTTTGCAAGTTAACCATTTCTCAGTTTCTGTAAATTCATTACTTATCTTACTGAACTACCAGGTAGTTTAAAGACTTCTAACATCTACACTCCTCACCGAGAGAAGGCTGCTGCTTTTCCCCATTGGAATTTACTATGATGTTTATATCAGCTTCAGACTGTGCCACAGGAAATGAGGACATTAGCTTGTCATCCTTCACTATGGTGTGTATATGCTGCTGTTCAGGTGGACTTGATGAACTGCCTCGTGGGTAGACTTAACATTGGACTGGCTGAGAGATTTATCATTCTGGTGTCAAAGTTTTATTACATTCTGGGTATGAAGGGCATTTGATATATTTTTCTTAACTATGGGGTTTATTTTTTTTATAAATATGGGTTGATTGATCAGTTCGTTGACTGTAGATGCCCTTAAAAGAAAGTTAAGTTTTCCCATTGTGAACCTTAAAGGACTGGGAAAATAAGTTCGTTTGTTAAATTCTCTTTTGGGAAAACAAAACTTCTCTCCCCTGAAACTCTATTATCTTTGATTTTTCAAAGGGCCTTGATTGGTGGTTGTGCCTCAGTTAGAATTTGTGGGACTTTGGTTGCTAAATAGGTGGCATTTATCAAATCTGAAGTATCATAAATAAAGTTATTTATTTAATTATGCTACCAGTCTTTTTTACTGGTTTGATTACTTAGTTCATTCATTAAAGCTGATTGTGTGAGAGTAAAACTAAGACACAGGCTAATCTAGCTTGCTGCAGCCGAGAGAAACAGTGCTGGTGGCTGATGAGCCTTTCCAGGACGATTGTGCTTATACAAAGTAAAAGAATTATGTTGATTATTTTCTTTATGAAAATAAAAGAAACTAGGTTTTCGAAGGAAGTTGAAAAAGTTTGGTGTAGATGTTGGTGTCAGATGGGCCTGACTAACCTCCCAGTGCTGTCACCCATAGTGAGGTGCCCCACATAGCTAGGAGAGTGTGTACATGGATAGAAGAGTGCTCTTGCCTTCCCTTCAGTTCCTGCCTTCGTTTGCAGAAAGGAAATGGAGATGTGCTCCTTGTAGAAAGGGTCTTAATTTGGATCCTGAAACTGCTGATTTGAATTTCAGTCTTACGTTATTTAAATTTTTCTTTCTTTCTTCTTTTTTTTTTTTTTTTTTTTTTTTTTTGTAAGTCATCTTGCTTTTCTCCCCCTTTTTGCTTGACTTCTTTACAGAGCAGTTGCTAGACTCAGGAGCCAACAGCTAGTTACTTATTAAAGCCAGTCAGAGCCCAGATGAAATCAGAAGGAATTTTCTATTTAAGTTTTTCCGTTTTGGATCTTTTTACTGACCATTCAAAACTTAATTTCATTAGAAAACGTGAAAAACAATGGCAACAAAAAAAGGCAAAAATTTTTCAAACAGTGTATTTTTCTTTTCTTTCTTTCCTTTTTTTTTAAAAGATGGGGTTTTGCTAAGTTCCCCAGGCTTGCCTCACACTTGCAGTCCTCCTGCCTTGGCCTCCTGAGAAGTTGGAATTATAGGCATGTGCCACTGTGCCTGGTTCAGAATGGTATATTTGTTAAGATTTTGTTTTAATGTATTTCAATAATCTTAGTGAAAATATTTAATTTATTGTTCAAGTTCAGATATCCAAGTACTATGGGTCTCCACATTCTTTTTGTTGTTATTATTAATAATGCTGGAGGACTCCCTTGTAACCTGCATTGCTCATTTTTTATTTTTCTAATGTTAAAAAAGGGCTTTCCTTCTCCACTATTCCTTTTTCCTTTTACCAAAATTCACTTTCTTAGATATTGCCTTTTCCCATACTGCCCCATACTCAGACCAAACATGGGAGTAAACTCCTGAGAATGGAGACTGATGAGGAGACACTTCAAGGGTACTTTTTGTACCTGGAACCAAATAATATTTACTTAGTTCTCATTTTGACTGTGAACACATCTGAATAGAAAAAAAGATATTTACTAGGCCTTTTGATGCAAAACTCGGCCCCTGGATTTTCATTCACCGCATGAATTTTATGTTTCACGGTTAATGATCCAAACCTGATGGAAATGACTTTTAGAAACTCGTGTTTCCTCGTTAGCTAGATATAATTTCTGGAAGTTGATTGAGTTTTCTAACTTGTAATATTAAATTAAGCTGTTGTGGATAAATGACCATGTCCAGTGTTACCCTGAGTTTGGTGGCAAATCTATCTAAAGAACAAATGGATTCTACTCAAATTACAATGACCATTTCATTCTCCTTTTAGACTAGAAGTTATTTAGCCTGGTCTCCAAAATGATGCCGAACTTTACATCATCTTTAATAAACTAATCTTGTTTATTCCTTTATAAACCTATATACCCTTAAGTTTCATAGGGAGAAATAAAATGAGGAAGGAACAAGTAAATTTTAAGAATGTTTATTGGTTAAGAAGCTGAGACAAAGCTGAGCCATGTCTTAAGGGATCCTTCTCATTTTCTTTGTATCTAACCTAAGATCTGATGTTAGTATCAAATTATCTCATTTATTTCCATCCTGTTAGCTCTTAAGAGAGGGGGAAATCAATTCCAATTACACTTTACTATGATGGAAGATGTTTTCTCATGAAAAATGCCAATACAGATTTTTTAAAATCTATTCTTTTCCAAATGCACTTTCTAATTTTTTGCTTTTAAAATAGCTTCTTGGAACCAATTTTATTGTATTTGTACTTAATTTTTGTTCTCATCTAAATGTGCATTTTCTGACTGTATAGAAGAAGCTTTGTTATGTAATTTAATAATAAATTAAATATCTAAATGGTTGTGCCTACAGTTGTTTGTATTAGAACAATAACCACAGAGGCAGTTTGGGACTAGTGATTATGAAATCTTTGGTATTGACAAGTATTTTTCATGATGTCCTAAAACCCATGATAAAACAAAAAAAGGTGCTAATATATTGTTACCTAGTGTTCAAAAATCATGTGGCCAGATATGGTGGCACACACCTGTAATCCTAGCATCTCAGGAGGCTGAGGCAGGAGGATCACAAGTTGAAAGCCAGCCTCAGCAATTTAGCCCTAAGCAACTTGGTAAGACCCTGCCTCAAAAAAGGGGATGGGGGACTAGGGAAGTGGCTCAGTGGTTAAGTGCCCCTGGATTCAATCCCTGATACCAAAAAAAAAAAAAAAAAAAAATCGTGAATAATCCACTAATTTTTTTTCCCCAATGCTGAGGATTGAACCCAGGGGTGCTATACCATTAATGACTGGGAGTACAGGTGTGAGCCTCTGAGCCCCACTAGAAAAAATTTTTTAAGTGGCTTTAACTTGGACCAAATTTCCCACCCACTTGTTCATACCCTCTAGTATAGAACCTGAGTTATTACTAGAGAGCACAGAGGCAAGGCCTGACACAGAACAATCACCACAGATCCTCACAGATCCTCAGTTGACGCTTTTCCTTTTTAGTCCAGTACTTCTCAAGGGCTGCCACGCCTTTTTGGTCTGCCTTTTTTTTTTTTTTTTTTTTTTTTGGTACCAGGCATTGAACCCAGGGATGCTTAACCACTGAGCCACATCTTCAGCCTTTATTTTTTATTTAGAGACAGGGTCTTACTAAGTTGCTTAGGGCCTCACTGAGTTGTTAAGGCTAGCTTTGAACTCAGGATCCTTCTGCCTCAGCCTCCCAAGCTGTTGAGATTACAGGCATGCACCACTGTGCCCAGCACTGGTCTGCCCTTTTCTTATAAAAGGATCTGCGGCTCTGCCCCAACACACCCTTGTGATATCAGAAATGCCTAGAAGTAAATGAACATGTGGCTGGAAAACTCACTGAAGGTGTTTGCCATCAGGACATTTTTTCTTGTTTCTCTAAAGCAAAAACTAGGAGCAAAATATTTTATTCCTCCTTGAAGATACAGATTTGCATGGATGAGTTGGAGCAGAAAGGCCTGATGCTTTCTGTTCAGCTCGCCTTAACTAAGATTTCCCAGTTCAGCAGAGCTGCTTTCCTTGCAAAACTGTTGTACTATTAATCTTACAAAGATACTTAAAAGCTAAGAAGACTGGGTGCTGAGAAGTCTAACTTTCTGCTTAGAGGAATACTAGCTATTACTTGAAAGTGTTCTTGCCCTCTGACAATGGTCTTTTATCTATTATCCTGATCTATGGTGTTCAGTGTCCCTCTTTTGAGAGAAAGCTTTTAAGAAGCAATCATTTAACTAGTCCATTTCTTTAAAATTTTTTGAATATCTAGTCTTTTATGGAAGTTGCTTACAGCTTGAGGAGGATCAAACAAATATAGTTACTTTTAATCCAATGCAAGGAACAGGTGATTTAAACAATCATTTCCCTGAAAGTGACAAGTTATCTCTGAATGTAGTACTTTGTGTTTCTCACCCTGGAATAGGTCCTCAGTCCTATTTCTCTCCCTGTCCCCCACTGCCTGTCCCACAAGATGGATCCTGTGTAAATGGATTCTTCATTACCTGTGTAGCAGCCGCTGTGAGTGGATATCTTGCCTCTCTAACCTCCCACCTGGCATCACCCCTGCACATAGTGAACTAACCTAACTTCCTGAATAACCTGTCATCACTGTCCCAAATGTGGGTGGCTTCCTAACATGTAGGCCAGTGTGCTGTCAAAGAGTTAGCCAAAAATATGTCTGCCCGCCACTTTGTTTAATACACATATAAAACACATGAAGTCCTCTTTGCTTACTGAAGTAGCTTTCTCCTTTTACAGATGAGAACACAAGCCCTGTAAGAGATGAAATGTTTGTTCAGAATCACAGGGTCCTCCTGATAGCAGTCCTAAACATTTTCCCGTCTATAAGCAGGGCTGCTTGGTGTACTGGAAAGAGTGAGATTTAGAGTTGGGCATCCTATATTCTAATGCTGGATCTGATACTTTTAGGCCATGGGCCAGTTACTAAACCATTCTGTTCTGTTTTCCTATCTGCAAAATGGATTCTAGCAACTTTATGCAGTTGTGGAAATTAAATCAAAGATAATGATGGTACAGAATTACCTCAGAATGTCCTCAAGAAATGATGGGCAGAGAGGGCTGGGAAGTTTTTTTTTTTTTTTTTTTTTTAATATTTATTTATTTGTTTTGGTTGTACACAATTCCTTTATTCTTTACATGGTGCTGAGGGTGGAACCCGGGCCGCGCACATGCTAGGCGAGCGCTCTACCGCTGAGCCACAATCCCAGCCCTGGGGAAGTTTTTATTAGACGGCAAATCCCTGAGAGCCATGGTACTATTGCCTTCACCTCTATATCATGTATAGGAATTTTATGCAGAAAATGTCACTAAAAATCATTTAAAATCATTTAAATCTGATTCAGAGCCCCTACCCTCCTGGGCTTGCAAAAAAATGTCAACCTTGTTCATACTTGAATCTTCTTCCCTTTGCCTCTTAGGTTGTGCAAAGCTCCCAAAAGTCTCTCACAGTCCAGACTATTTGGAGCAGACACTCAGATTCACACCGGATCCCACAGATGCTCACTGAGCCATGTAGTCTTTTGAAGTCTCCAGACCCTCCCATTCTGTGCCATCCTTGGACCCAGGGACCTTTGTCCCATCCCATAGCCATTTCTCCCAAGGTGCTGCCACCCGCAGGGGCACTGTGGGGGCAAGGGACACTAGTGGGAAGCCAGCACAAGTGGATGGCCCCTCCTCTCCACCACCTGCTATCTCACAGGAAGCTCGTCTTCCCACCTTCCTCCTCTCCCCACCATCCAGGAGAAACCAGTGCTCTTTTAGAATGTTGGCATCTCCATGGTGGGCATAGAAGGAAAAAGCTGCTAATTAATTCCCCCACTATCTCCTTCCGGTGATGGTGTCCTCAGCTCCTGACACACAGTAGGCATAGAGTGTGTTGAGTGAATGGAGGAAGGAATTGTTTTAAAATGCCACAAAGTTTTAACACCAGTTCTCTTGTCTTGATTAGTTTAGAATCCAATGCCTTTATGGGTGGTCCTGCCCTGTACCCTGCTGTCTCCCCAGAGCTCAGAGGGGGTGCCTCCCATTGCACCATATGATTAAATCTCTCCCTTAGAACTGGGGAGTACTGGGTCAGAGTTCTTCCAGTGGTCTCACCTGGAGGCACCTTCACCAGGGTCATTTGATATCTTGGATTGTCAAAATGGGGAGAAGTGGAGAGGATGCTGCTAGTATTTAGTAGGTGGAGGCCGGAAAAGCTGTAAATATCCTATAGTGCATAGGACAGTTCTTGCAAGTAAAGAATTATCCAGCCCAAAATGTCAGTAATGCCAAGGTTGAGAAACCCTGGCTCAAACTGAATTCATGTTAAAGTTGGCAATGTCCTTCTGGGAATGGAGATGATTCAAATGAGTCCTGGCTCCTCCTTAAACCCTCCACCAGCTTATGCTGCCTGTGGGACATCTGGTCTCCACTACACTTGCCCTGTCTTCTGTGTTGCCTCATCCATCACTCCTTCACCCCCACGACATGCACATTCTCACCATTCCAGGTGACTTAATGTCCCAAGACCTTTGTAAACTTCCTCTTTCTGGAAGGGTCTTCTTTCCAAGCCTGCCTGTGAAATGCTTCCTGCTTGTTTTAAAATCCTAGATATCAGGAGAAACTGTTTAATAAGCTCAAGGTGTTCTTTTTTGAGTAATAGAATGTTTGGGAATCACAGAGGTGGTGGTTATGCAACTCTGTAACTGTACTAAGTGCCACAGAATTATACATTTTAAAATGATTAAGCATATGTTATGTGAATTTCACCTCAATTTTGACTAAGATCCATGTGTCTTTTTAGTTTGAACTGCTAGAACAAATTACCTTAGACTGGGCTAAACAACAATTCATTCTGGAGGCCGGGTAGTCCAAGATCAAGGTGCTGGCAGATCCAGTGTCTGGTGAGGATCCACTTCCTGGTTTGCAGATGGCTCTTGTATGCTCATCTGACGACACAGAAAGCAAGCTTCTTGTCTGTTATGCCACTCGTGGAGTCCCCACACATTTAACCAATTGCCTCTCCAAGCCCTCACCTCCAAATACTCTCATGTTGGAGGTTAGGATTTCAATGTATGGACATTGAAGGGAGGGGCACAAATATTCACCCCACGCCTCTTCGAAGACTCCCTGGCCTGCCCTTCCTCTGTGCCTCCTGATTTCCTTTGTGCCTCCCCCAACTCCATTAGTGCATTTCATCTCATCCTGTTACATTCAGTAGGTATACATCCCTGTCTCCCCATGGAGGGCATTGTGAGCAGGGGCTGTCCTAGTTCATCTCTATATTCCCCCACAAGATGAACATACATGTGCTCCATATATATTGAAAAGAGAGCATGAGATAAGTGGAAGGATCCAATTGCCCTGAATTAAAGTGCAACGACTTGGGATTGAATGTTGTCATGTGTTCTTGCCTCTTCATTAACTACCCCTTTCCTGTTGTACACACCTAAACTTTCCATTTTCTTGTCTGGTGATCAGTCAGGTAAAGAGGGCACTGCAGTACCCCGATGATCCACAGCCATTTCAAGACATGCCTATTGCCAAAGAAAAATTCAGAAGCAAAGAGTAAGCGTAAACTAGGACTGCACTATCAAGTCGTGGAAGAATCATCTCCAAGGAAATCCCTCTTGTGGAATTCAGGTTGCTGCTTGGCAGCCTATATAGAAATTATCCTTTCTGGGCTGGGGTGTGGCTCAGTGGTAGAGCACTTGCCTAGCACGTGCATGGCCCTGGGTTCGATCCTCACTCAGCACCACATAAAATAAGGGTATTATGTCCAACTACAACTAAAAAATAAATATTAAAAAAAAAGAAATTATCCTTTCCATTTCATAAAGGTGAGACGAACCAGTGAGAGAAATAGGACAATTGCATAGCAACTATAAAAGTCATAAATGAACAAAACTTATGATCAAGTGACTCCACCTCTAAGAATCTCATAGAGGTAAAAAGATATATCTATACAGACATTAATGGCACATTGATTATAAATGAAAAGTCTTTAAATAACCTAACTGTCCACTGGTAAAGGAATGACTAAATAGGGTAACTGTTAACAAGTAAAGGTAACTTACTACAGACTGATGAGGAATCATCTCTAAGACACGTTGCTAAGTGGAGAAAATGATACATGTGTGTCACACACATACATGCTTTTTAAAAAACAGCTCTCTTGAGGTAGAACTGACAAGAAACTCCAAATATTTAAAGTGAACAATTTGATAAGTTTTGACTCACGTATGCACCTATGAAACCATCACCATAATCAAGATAGTTACTATATCCATCACCCCCAAAAGTTCCTTTGTGACCCTCAAAACTTCCCTCCAAGGGCTGGGGTTGTGGCTCAGCGGTAGAGTGCTTGCCTAGAACGTGCAAGGCACTGGTTCCATCCTCAGCACCACATAAAAATAAATAAATAAATAATATAAAGGTATTGTGTTGAACTGCAACTAAAAGAAAATAAATATTAAAAAAAAAAAAAAAAACTTCCCTCCAGCCCTTTCCCACCCCCTCATCCCCAAGTAACCACGGCTCTGCTTTCTGTCACAATAAATTAGTTTGCATTTCCTAGAGTTTTTGTTTGTTTGTTTGTTTGGGTACTGGGGATTGAACTTTGGAGCATTTAACCACTGAGCCATATCCCCAGCCTTTTTTATATTTTATTTAGAGGCAGGACCTTTCTAAGTTGCTGAGGCTGGCTTTGAACTGGAGATCCTCCTGCCTTCACCTGCTGCCTTAGCCTCTGGAGCCACTGGGATTACAGTCATGGGTCACTGCACGTGGCTCTTAGAGTATTATATAAGGTTGGATCATAGAACATGTACTCTTCCCAGGTGGGGGAATCTGGCTTCTTTCACTCAGCTTTACTATTTTGCTATTCAAGCATGTTGTTTGTATCCCAAGAACCCTTTCTGTTTTACTGCTGAATGGTGTCCCATTGTGTGAATGGGACACAATTTTCTTGTCTACTTCTCTGCTGTTGCCCTCTTGGGTTGTTTCCATTTGGGGGCCGTTACAAGTGAAGCTGCTCTGAACGTCCATGCACAGGTCCGTATATAGACAGACATATTTCCTTTCCTCTTTGGTAAATGCCTATAAGGGGAATGACTGGATCATTTGGCAAATGTGTTTTTAACTTTTTAAGAAAATGCCAAGCTATTTTCCTAAGTGTTTGATTTTGCAATTGAGTGTGTGAGTCCCAGTTCACAGCCTTACCAACATTTGGTGTAAGTCAAGTTTCAGCCACTGAATTAGATGAGCAGCGATATCTCATTGTGGTTTGCATTTGCATTTCCCTGATGACTAAGGATGTTGATCATCTTTCCATGGGTGTGTTTGTCATCTGCATCATCCTTTTGGTGAAATATCTGTTCAAATATTTCACCCATTTTAATAAGCTGTTTGTTTTAGGGTGTCGAATATGGGGGAAGATATTCAAGAAAGTGTTCCAAGCTGTTGCCTGGTGAAAAGAATGAGCAGACTGGAGGTCCTCAATGGGGAGGACTCTTGATTTTTTACTCTGCAGAGACTGCATTTTTCAATCATTTCAATTACATTTTTAAAAAGAGAAGTAGCTGCTTTGAAAACATCAGTATTGAAAGCATATTTCTTAATGGATAGATGGAGACTGTTCTGTTTAGCCAAGAGCACTTCAGAAACTCCACACTGGTAGGAAATTGGAGCACTGAACCATTAATGGAACCGTGAGCGTTTCTCATCGTATCATATTCAATCATTTATGGTGGCGCACAGTTGGCAATGATGACGTCTGGGCTGTGGCTCCACTAAGACAAGCAGCACTGGGTGTTTATATTTAAGTGAACACTGTTCCAGCTTTCTGACTTCTTACCCCTTTTCTACTGAAGGTGACCCATGAAAAGAATCCAAAAAGGGTTCTCCCAGCCTGTCTTTGATCAAAGATTTGATTAATTTTCCTTCTCGCAGCCTGCTTTCTGCTTCCCACCTGGGATGTAATGTAGGCTTATAGGTATTGTAGACCCTGGGCAGGTAAGCATCTCATCCAAGTTCATGTCCTTTTAAAAAATCTTTACTTTATTTATTTATTTTAAAAAAATTTTAGTCGTAGATAGACACAATATCTTTATTTTATTTATTTATTTTTATGCGGTGCTGAAGATCAAACCAGGGCCTCTGCGTGCAAGGCAAGCGCTCTACCACTGAGCTATAACCCCAGCCCCAAGTTCATGTCCTTTTAAGAAAACAATGTAGAATTAACAAGAAATGCTTTCTCTTCCAAGACCTCTTTTGTGACTTTATTCTGGTCTTGCTCTGGGATCTGACCCATTAATTAGTTCACAAAAATTTCACATAAATTAAAATTCATCTCCTAGGCAGTGTTCTACCAAATTGATATTTAATTCTAAGTAAACACTGGAATTTTCCTTAAAGAATTTCTTGACTGGGCATATGGTGCATGCTCAAAATCCTAGCTAGTCAAGAGGCTGAGGCAGGAAGATTGCAAGTTCGAGCCCAGTCTGGGCAACTTAGCCTGACTCCATCTCAGATTAAAAGGACTATTGATATAGCTCAGTAGTAGAGTGCTTGCTTAGTATGTGCAAAGCCCTGAATTCATTCCCCAGCAAGGTAATACTTAAAAAAAAAAAATTCTTTATTCCATGGAAGTATATTGCTGTCATAATTTGAATGTCATTGATTATGACATAAAATTTTGTGTATTTCAACCTAAAACTCCCTGAAATTCTGTGTTGAAAATGGCAAAATTTTATGGATCAATCCACTGGTTCAGCATCTGAGCTTTTTTAAGTAATTTTTTTTTTTTTTTTTTTGCCAACAAAATTAACTTGTTTATTGTAGAAAATATGGATCACACAAGGAAAATAAAAATATTCTATTCCCCCAACATTCCACAATGGCTGTTATTACTTTGCATATTGTTCATTTTTACATGTCTAGTCAGGCACAGTGACGTGCCTATAATCCCAGTGGCTCAGAAGGCTGAGGCAGGCGGATCACGAGTTCAAAGCCAGCCTCAGCAACTTAGCGAGGCCCTAAGCAACTCAGTGAGTGAGACCCTATCTCTAAATAAAATATAAAAGGGCTGGGATGAGCCTTAGTACTTAAGTGCCCCTGGGTTCAATCCCTAGTACCTAAAAACAAACAAACAAAAAATGTCTAAACACATGTATGTTTTATACAAAACTGGGATAATATGGTATATACTGTCTTGTGACCAGGTTTTTTTTTTTTCTTCATGTTATACAGAGTGCACAACTTCCCACATCATTAAATCTTCATATGCAACACAGTTTGCAGTGGCCACATTGAATTTCATCATGCAGATGCCTAACCACTGATTAATTGTTCAAATATAACCAATACCCTATTTTTTTTTCTTTTTTTTTTTTTTTTTTTTTTTTTTTTTTTTTTTTTTTTTTGTGGTACCAGGGATTGAACTCAGGGGCACTCAACCACTGGGCCTCATCCCCAGCCCTTTCTTGTATTTTATTTAGAGACAGGGTCTCACTGAGTTGCTAAGTGCCTCGCCATTGCTGAGGCTGGCTTTGAACTCGCGATCCTCCTGCCTCAGCCTCCCAAAGTGCTGGGATTATAGGTGTGCGCCACCACGCCTGGCTCCCTATTTTTTAACTATACAGTAAGTTCTTATTTTTATCTCATTATAAATAACCAAGCAACACTTGGTTTTCTTTTTAAAAATCTTGAAGGCAGGATACATCCTGCCAATTCCCAGACTACTAAGTCTACAACCTCATGATTTCTTTTTGAGTAGATGATTTTTGGGTTGTTTTATGGATTGAAGACCCAGTGGTGCTCTCCAGTTTACCAAGAGGGATATTTAATTGTTTCTTGAAAGTTTGGATGTCCTAAGAAGAGAGGTTAGAATGGCCCCAGGATGGAGAGATTAGCATTCACCCATTTAGAGTGGGTGGGCCAGGAATCATGCCACGGAAGCAGCACGGAGCAGGCAGAACTAAATGAGCTCTCCCTCAAGTTACCTTTAAAACTCATCGTCTCATGGTCCCCTAGTGCTGCCTGTGTTTGGAACACTCTACCTCCTGTGTGGATTCATTACTGCAGTTTTTCCTAATCTTTATTGCACATTACAATCACCCGCTTAAGTGGCATTTAAAACACATTGGGAAGAGTGCTGAACTTATTCCCAGCACTTCTGATCCAATTAGACTAGAGTGGAGCCATAACCTTTATATAAGCCTATATATATAAATTTAAATATATATATATATATGTATATATATATATTTAAAGCCATTTAGGTGATTCCAACATGCAGCCAGTGTTGAAGAACCTCTGCTTTATGGCTGCTTGGCTTTTAGCAGAGCTTGTGGTGTTGGCCTTGGTGCTGAATATTTCTAGGACACAAGCTACTCTCAAAGGGTCACCAGTTCTCACCTGGCTCTGCCAGAGTCAAAAGAAGTTAGTTCAAAAGTGCTGATATGAGCCAGGCACAGTGGCACATGTCTGTAATACCAGCAGCTCGGGATGCTGAGGCAGGAGAATTGCAGGTTCAAAACCAGCCTCAGCAACTGAAAGAGGCTGTATGCAACCTAGTGAAACCCTGTCTCTAAAAAAAAATTTTAAAGGTCTGGGGATGTGGCTCAGTGGGTAAGCACCCTTGGGTTCAGTCCCTGGTATGTAAAAAAGAATGCTGATATGTGGAGGAAG
This sequence comes from Tamias sibiricus, assembly GCA_025594165.1. Lineage (NCBI taxonomy): Eukaryota > Metazoa > Chordata > Mammalia > Rodentia > Sciuridae > Tamias > Tamias sibiricus. The sequence continues at coordinate 47,922,248 of CM046660.1, forward strand.
GGGTATTCTTCCTCTCTCCAAAAGATTAGATTGATAAATCAGCATTTCATTGCAGCGGCATCCACCTCCCCAAACAGTTGATGAGCCACAGCAACAGCAGACACTGCCTAAAGGGTCCCTTTCAGGGCTGAGCTTTTAATGCCCAGAAGGATACCACAGAGCTAAACAGGACTGTGTTCACATTAGACAAAAAGCACCTTGCTTTGAGTGGCAGTATTTGCTCCTTGGGAGCAAGCAGGCCTTGCCTTGGACTTGGAGCTTGGAGGCACTTGGGTAGCTGGAGAAGAGAGATAACATGCCTGGTGTTCTGGGTAGATAGCCAGTTTTGAAGGAGGGAGCATCAGACCCAGAGTCATAGGTGTGTGTTTTCGATCTCATCTCTATTTTTCTCTCACATTATGAGTTTTCACCTGGTCTGGCTAATGGCCAATTCCTTCTCTATAAAAGATGACTACTATGATTATGTCATAATTATGGCCTAATGTTGTTGGCAGGGTTATGTGAGTTAATGCTCATAAGTATATCAACAAAGGCAATGTTACAGGACTGACCTGACATGAGAGAGATTTTCCTGTTTGTACTACTGGCCAGAAGTCAGACCTCATTATCCCCATCTCTTGCTGATGTGGGGGGCAGGAGGAAACAAGGGAAGGAGGTGATCAGCAGACGTCTTCAGCTATGATAAAGGTGGCTAAGGGGCAGGGATGTGAGGTGAGTTCTGTGTGGACAGAGGGAGCCCATAAATCAGCAGTTTAAACCAGCCTCCCAGTGATTCTGAGGCCCATCACATTTGAGAACCTCTGTGTGAATCTCCACATTCTACTTAGCCAGTGGATAATTTTTATTTATTCATTAATATTTGTATTGGGGATTGAACCCAGGAGTGCTTAACCACTGAACCATGTCCCCAGCCCTTTTTTTGTATTTTATTTAGAGATAGGGTCTCACTGAGTTACTTAGGGCCTCACTAAGTTGTTGAGGCTGGCTTTGAACTAGCAATCCTCCTGCCTCAGCCTCACAAGCCACTGGGGTTACAGGTATACACCACCATGCCTGGCAATTTTTTTAAATGTATTTTTTAGTTGTAGATGGACACAATACCTTTATTTATTTATTTTTATGTGGCGCTGAGGATTGAACCCAGTACTGCACACATGCTAGGCAAGTGCTCTACCAATGAGCTACACCTCATCCCCTGGCAATTTTTATTTTTATTTTGGAACTGTTACATATTTTGTGGCAATGAACATTTTTTAATATATGTGTACTTTTCTGTTGATTTTATATATGGGGGGAGGATTTTTAGATTATGAGTTATGCATGTATTCAGTTTCAGAATATACTGTCAAACAGTTTTTTAAAGTGGTTGTATCAATCTGTATTCTCAGCAGCAGTGAATGAATATTCCAGTCCTTCTCATCCTCACAACACTTGATGTTGCCAGTCCAAATTTGCATTTTCCAGATGACTAATGAGGTTGAGTGTTTCTATATGCTCATTAGCTATTAGGATACATTCTGTAATGAAATGCTTCTTCAAATGTTTGCATATTTATTGGACTATTTTTTTTTTGGCAGGAGAGGGTACCAGGGATAGAACTCAGGGCACTCGACCACTGAGCCACATCCCCAGTCCTATTTTATATTTTATTTAGAGTCTCACTAAGTTGTTTAGCACCTTGCTTTTGCTGAGGCTGGCTTTGAACTCTGATCCTCCTGCCTCAGCCTCCCAAGTCACTGAGGTTATAGGTTTATGCCACCACCCCTGGCTTGAACTATCTTTTTTTTCATTTATTTTTTCTTTTGTTGGATAAGTACATTGCAAATATACCCTCCCCTTTTTGTAGCTTGTCTTTTTTACTTTCTTAAGAATAGATTGTTTGGGCTGGGGTTGTGGCTCAGCAGTAGAGTGCTCGCCTAGCATATGTGGGGCCCTGGGTTTGATCCTCAGCACCACATAAAAATAAATAAAATAAAGGTATTGTGTCTAAGTACAACTAAAAAATAAATATTTTCTTAAAAAGAATAGTTGGTTTTACAAATAACCTAATCAATAAATGGGCAAAGGAACTGCACAGACACTTCACAGAAGAAGAAATACAATTGGTCAATAGATATATGAAAAGATGGTCAACATCACTAGCAATTAGAGAAATGCAAATTAAAACTGAATTGAGATTTCATCTCACTCCAGTCAGAATGTTAATTATCAAGAATCCAAGTAACAATAAATGTTGGCAAGGATGTGGGGGAAAAGGTACACTCATACCTTTGCTGGTAGGACTGCAAATTGGTGCATCCACTCTGGAAAGAAGTATGGAGATTCCTCAGAAAACTTGAAATGGAACCACCATTTGACCCAGTTATCTCACTACTTGGCATATATTCAAAGGACTTAAAATCACATAGTGACACAGCCACATCAATGTTTATAGCAGCTCAGTTCACAATAGCTAAGCTATGGTAACAACCTACATGCTGATGAATGGATAAAGAAAATGTTGTGGCTCAGCAGTAGAGCACTCGCCTGGCACACGGCCCGGGTTCGATCCTCAGCACCACGTACAAATAAACCCATTGTGTACAGCTAAAGCAAATAAATAAATATTAAAAAAAAAAAAGAAAAGAAAATGTGGTCCATATGTTCTATGGAATATTAACTCAGCCATAAAGAAGAATGAAATTATGACATTTCCTGGTAAATGGATGAAACTAGAGACTATCATGCTGTTAAATAAGCCAATCCCAAAAAACCAAAGGCTGAATGTTCTCTCTGATATGCAGATGCTGAGTCACAATAGGTAGGGAGATGGAGGGGGTGGTTAACCAGATTGGATAGGGGCATGTGGGGGGAAGGGAGGAGGGATGGGAATTGGACAGGTAGTAGAATGAATCAGGCATAACTTTCCCATGTTCATATATGAATACACAACCAATGTAACTCCACAGCATGTACAACCACAAAAATGGAAAGTTATACTCAATGTTTGTATGATATGTTAAAATATATTCTACTATCATGTATAACTAAGAAAAAACAAAAGATTTTTAAAAAGAATAGATGGTTTTAGATGGGGCATGGGGATTCACTCTTTGCCCAGGCTGGTCTCAAACTCCTGGGCTTAGGCTAGATGTTTGGGGTTTGTTGTTGTTGTTGTTGTTTGCTTGTTTGTTTGGTACTGGAGATTGAACCCAGGGCTATTCCACTGAACCATATCCCCAGTCCTTTTAAATTTACTTTTATTTTGAGACAGAGTCTCTCTAAGCCGCTGAGGCTGACCTTGAATTTATGTCCTCCTGCCTCCACCTCCCAATTATCTGGGATCACAGGCGTGCACCACCACACCTGGCTATTCTTAAATTTAATGTAACTCAGCTTCCATATTTTCCCCTTATGGTCAAGGTTTTGATAGCTTGTTAAGGAATGTTCACCTACTCTCAAGGCCTCAAAGATATTCTCCAATGGCTTCTGTTGGGAGTGGTACTGTTTTGTTTTTCACAGTTAGTACTGTGCTCTTTCTGCAGTGGATTCTGTGTCTGCTGTGAGGGCAGAGGTTTAATTCATATCCTATCCACACGGATGGACGTGCAGTTAACCAGTGCCCTTGTATCCTCTCCTCGTTGTGCTAGAGCAGCAACCGTGTTATGAATCAAGCAACTGTGTGTCTCTGGACCTGTTTCTGGATGTTTCACTCTTCTTCATTGGTCCTTTGTTCTACCCTTGTGTTAATACTGCTCTGAGGCTAGGGCTGGGGCTCAGAGGCAGAGTGCTTGCCTCGCACATGTGAGGCACTGGGTTCGATCCTCAGCACCACATAAAAATAAATAAACAAAATAAAGATATTATGTCCATGTATAAAAAAAATATTTAAAAAAAATACTGCTCTGGGGTGTGTGTGAGTGTGTGTGATGTAGTACTAGGAATTGAACCCAGGGGGCTTTACCAAGGAGTGCATCCCCAGTCCTTTTTTTTGTTTTGTTTTGTTTTTGTTTTTAGTGTGAAACAGGGTCTCAGTAAGTTGCCCAGACTGGCCTCACATGTGCAATCCTCCTGCCTTAACTTCCTGAGTAGCTGAGATTATAGGCCTGCTCCACCGTGCCCAGCTAACACCACTCTATCTTTACTGTAATTTTATGATCAGTCTTTGATATCTGGTATCTACTTGCTCGAGATTATCTTGGCTGTTTCTTGGTCGTTTGTGTTTGTGTGGGTGTGTTTGTTTTTTTACATAAGTTGTAGGATCACTTAGCTTCCTGAAAACCTTGCTGGACATTAATTAGGATTACACTGAACATATAGACCAATAAGAAGAGAACTGGCACTGGTATAGTATTGAGACTATAGTCCATGTACATGGTTACTGCCCTCCATTCATCTAGGCCTTGTTAAGATTTTGGTTCCTTTCATGGCAGATCCTTGTCCATCTGATCAGTGTCCATATGTCTATTCCCTTTACATCCTCACTCTTACTGAGTGAGGACAATTAACAGGATTATAAAACGGGGCGATTACAACTCACATCCATTAGGATGGCTACTGTCAAAATTAAATTAAAATGTTGGTGGTGGGAGAAATTGGAACTCTGGTATGCTGTTGGTGAGAATGTAAGATGGTACAGCCACAATGAGAAACAGCTCAGAAGTTCCTCAAAAATCAAAAATGGTATGTCCATCAATTCCACTTCTGTATATATGTGCCCAAAAGAATTGAAAGCAGGATCTCAGAGAGATATTTGTACCTCTGTGTTCCTAGCTGCATTAATCACAATGGCAAAATGGTAGAAGCAGCACAAGTTTTCATCAACAGGTGAGTGGATAGATAAAGTATGGTCTACACACACAATGGAATACTATTCAGCCTTAAAAAAGAAAGAGGTCCTGACATGTGCCACAACATGGATTAACCTGAGGACATTAGGCTGAAAGTAGAAGCACCCAGACACAAAAAGACAAACCCTGCGATTCCACATACATGAGCAAGCTAGAGAGTCAAAAATTAGAGGCTGAAAGTGGAATGGTGGTTGCTGGGGCAGATAGGAAGGGTGTTATTTAGTGGGCACAGGGTTTCAGTTTTATAAGATGAGAAGGTCTCTGGGAAGAATTGTGGCTCTGGTTGCAAAAGTGAATGTACTTGACACCTTGGCACTGTATACTTCAAAGTGGTTGAGGGATGGTTTGGTTTTGTTTTATTCTGTTTTGTTTGGGTGCTGGGGATTGAACCCAGGGGTTCCCTACTCCCAAGCCACACCTCAGCCCTTTTTACTTTTGAGACAAGGCCTTTTTGTTTTACTTTTTATCATTTATTTATTTACTCATTTATTTTAGTTGTACACAATGCCTTTTATTGTTACATGGTACTGAGGATCGAACCCAGGCTGTGCACGTGCTAGGCGAACGCTCTACCGCTGAGCCACAACTCCAGCCCTTACCTTTTATTTTGAGACAAAGGCCTCACTAAGTTGCCCAGGCTGGCCTTGAACTTTCAATCCAGTGCCAGGAAGTTATGGTTTAAACATCATCATTTCCTCAGAAGGGACAAGTTATCTCTGAATGTGGCACCTTGTGTTTGTCACCCTGCAGGAGCTCCTTAGTCCTCTATTTCCCCCTCTGTCTCCCATGCTTGTCACACAAGCTGGGCCCATTCATTGTTACTTGTGTAGCAGCCACTGTGTGTAGTGGGCCTCCCGCCTCTCCTCTCACCTCCTTGATACCACCCTGCACATGGTGGCCTAGTTTAGCTTCTGAACAACAGAGTAGCTGGGGAGATGGAAAATTCCATGTCATGTGTATTTTACCACAATTTAAGATTTTTTTAACAAATAAGAGAAAAACTGATTTCAGAAAGAGTCTTAGCTGTCAGAGTGGAAGACAAAGTTATCAATTTTATTTATTTATTTATTTATTTATTTATTTTGCAGCGGGGGTGGGTACTGGGGATTGAACTCAGGGGAAATCAACCACTGAGCCACATCCCCAGCCCTGTTTTGTATTTTATTTAGAGACAGGGTCTCACTGAGTTGCTTAAAACCTCAGAACCTCACTTTTGCTGAGGCTGGCTTTGAACTTGGGATCATCCTGTCTCAGCCTCCAAGTTGCTGGGATTACAGGGGTGCGCCACCACGCCTGGCAAGATATCAACTTTTATTGTCCAACTCCAACAGTTATAAGGCTTTGTTTTCTCATCTGTAAAATGAAGAGACTAATCCCTATTTTAAGGTTGTCATGAGGCTGAAGAGATGTGAAAGGAAGTGGTACATAGTAGATGTTCAATAAATGTTACTTGTGAATCTGTTAAAGCAAAACTGAGCTTCTGAGAGTGGAAGGGAGCCGTTCCTGATATTCCCCCAGATGATCAGCATTAAGAATGAGAAACCAGGGGCTGGAGTTGTGGCTCAGCGGTAGAGCGCTCGCCTAGCACGTGCGCAGCCCGGGTTCGATCCTCAGCACCACGTAAAAAGAAACACATTGTGTGCAACTAAAAGCAAATAAATAAATATTAAAAAAAAAAATGAGAAACCATTGGTGAAAATGAAGATCTGCTACCTGCTATGGACTCCACTCCTCTGCGCTCTGCCTGTTACCCCTTCACTAGCCATATATACTGGGGTAAATTTTCTATTTGCTCTTCAGTCACGTGTCCAGCCAGTCCCCAGCCCAGGGTTTTCTTGATGTTTGCATCACTGAATCCCTCCTTCCAGCAGGGAGAAAGCTCCAGGGAAGTGGTTTTTGTCCCCTCAGGACCTTCAATGCGCAGGCTTCCCCGTCTCTGCCCTGGGGAGATGCCTCTGAGCAAAGCAGGCCTCCAGGGGCAGAGGGCTCTGGGGCACAGCCTGCTGCTGCCTTGGGTTCCTGGGAGAGGCTTCTTGGGCAGCTGGGACGTTGCACTTGATGTGGGGCCCACTCAGTGCCACCGATCAGGCCAGGACAGAGCTTGAAGAAACTTTTAGAAACATACTTCCCAGAACATGAATAGGAATCCAGAGATGAGAACCCTTAGATTTCTCATTAAAATTGGGCTGGGGGTGTAGCTCAGTGGTAAGGCCCTGAGTTCATTCCTGGGCACCAAAAATATAAAATAACATGATGGTTTGAACTTTTGTGTTAAGTTCACAACAGATGGAGTCCTGGCTGGGTGAGAGCTGATGGCCGCCGTGGTAGGTGAGCAGGAAGAACAGCACCGGGGGTGTCCTGGAAAGAGCCAGCTGTGGGGCACTGAAAGACCTGCAGAATTTAAACTAGAAACTGGGAGTCTCTTTGTTGGGTCCCATTCCTAATCTTGCTGTGGGGAGGCTGCAGACCACAAGGATCATTGCCAAAGCTGCTCTGAGACAATTTGTAGTTTTGAAAGAATAAAGAGAAGAGAGGCAGGGTAGTTCAGTTTTAATTTGCAAGTACACCTGGTATCTAGTGAGGTGAGGTGCTGAACGCATGTAAGTGAAGAACTATTTGGGACTGGGGCTGGGGCTCAGTGGTAAAGCGCTTGCCTAGCATGTGTGAGGCACTGGGTTTGATTCTCAGCACCACATACAAATAATAAAGGTCCATGCATCAAAAAAAAAAAAAAAAAAAAGAACTATTACCATCTCCTACCATAACCACAATGTTTTCACAATTATCTAAAAGATGTTTAACAAAGAGTTTTACAGTTTGGATGGATAAAGGCAAATTCATAAGAAACCAGTCAGACAGCAAGAGTCCTTACTTTCCTCAAGGAAGGGTCACCCTTCATAAACTCCTGTGACCTCTGCCTCATTTAATTAGTCTGCCAGGCCTCCCTGCTGAATTCACTCTTATGAAATCCATTTTCTTAACAGCACGGATGAAGACTTTTGACCGAACAGCATCCAAGGGCAAAGGGCATTTGAGTCCCCTGAGAGTGCCTCAGAGCTTCTTTATAATTGAAACCCTTCTGAAAATGTAACCCACGTTTCTGATTTGAAAGATTTTTCTAAAAGATGGCTCTCTTATTATTGCATCTGTACTTCCTTCCTGTCCTAACTCCCCTGCTGACCAGCTGTGAGATCTTGAGCAAGTCAATGAACCTCTCTGATTTCTGGACAAAGAACCCCAAAGTTTATGAGGATACAGTCCCCACACAGTAGGGATCTGACAGGAGCCCCTCCTCTTCCCTCACTTTGCCCCTCTCAGGGGTACTGAAGGGTAGGCATGTGACTCTCCGGTTACCTTCATGGGATTCACCTTCTCTGTACCTTCCTGGTGCCCAGAGCCACCCTCAGCCACACCTGACATGAAAATTTTTGTTACATTTTGGGTATAGAGTTCAGCACAGGGAATAGCAGGAACAGGTGACCTCACCTGAGCATTCATCCATCAGCCATGCAGCAGGGTGCCTGCTGTGTGCCAGGCCCTCTCCTGGCTCACGGCATTGTGCACAGACAGACAAGGTCCCTGCTCTCATGGGACTTCGGGTATGGTGGGAGAAACAGTAAACAAGTAAATAAATAAGTCAACAAGATGAGTGCAGGTGGCGGCAAGTGCTAGAACTAACTGTAAGCTGCTTAATGTGGGAGGAAGTGCCTAGGCTATGAAGTGGGGGAAGATTTTTTTTATACCTTTTGCATTTTCCAATTTTGCCACAGTGAGCTGGTATCAATGATGTAATGAAAATGAAATTAGGGAAGAAACAAAATACTCCCCAGCCCTGGGGAAAATCACCCAGGAGGGAGAAGGGACATTACTCAGTTAGAAAGATGTGGAGGCCACGGGTGGCAGATTTTTTTCCCCTCTACTTGCCCCACTTTTTGTCCCATTGTCATTAGGTCATGCTCATAATTAAACCCGCTGTGCAGGGAGCCACATGCTGGTCGCCTTGGGTGCATGTTTACCTCCTGCCTGTTTAACCAGCCCAAGAGCAGCTCCCAGAAGTCGTGAGCAAAACACGAGTTCACTGTGCTTGATTTCCCCTGGAGGGCCACCAGCCCCGTCTGGAACTGTGTTTCCCTCCCCAGGGAATGTCCTGAGACCCTAGAAGTTCTTCACCTGCCAACCACCCAGAGGGAGCCAGGCCTCCCAAAGCCCCCAGCAGATGGATGAGTTTGGGAGGACTGTAGGATCTGGTTTTAGAGGTGAAAACAAATCACTGGCCTTTTCTTAGACCCAGGTACAATCCCAGTACACACTTCCCTGCATTCCAATTGTCCCTTAAATGGACATCTTGGCACAGCCACAGGCCCTCGGAATGGCTCAGCAAGTGGGGAAGGGCTTCAACTTCCACAGAGGAAGGAGGACCTGAAGAGTCCCGTGTTCCCACTGGATAAGCAGGGGCCAAGCAGCCCTGCCTGCAGCTGGGGTCACAGAGGGCAGGGTTAGGATTGCAGCAGAGAAAGACAATAGGAGGGGACCCAGAGGAGATTGGTAATAAGGGCCTGACAGAAGAGTCCAGTTCTGGGACTGGGGTTGTGGCTCAGTGGTAGAACGCTTGCCTAGCATGCATGAGGCACTGGGTTCGATCCCCAGCACCACATTAAAAATAAAAACAAATAAAATAAAGGTATTGTGTCCATCTACAACTAATATATATATATATATATATATATATATATATATGCATATATATATACACACACACATATATATATGAAGAAGAAGAAGAAGAAGAAGCATCCAGTTCTCAGGTGAGGACCCAGAGCCAGAATCCAAAGCAAAGGTCAGGAAGACATGACCCCTGGGACACTCCCTGGGGTGATGCATAGGGCGGGAGTTTTCGGGATTCTGGCTCAGTCAGGCCAAGCAGAGACAGCGAGCTTCCAAGGGCCTCCTGCCCCTCTGACCACGCCCGCTGCATCCCCACCTCGTGTCCCAGTCTGTTTGGTCCGGTGAGGCTGGCACGGCTGCAGGGTGGGCTCCAGGAAAATGGAAGAGGCCTGCGACTTAAAAGCCAAGTCCGGCTGCTGTGCAAAGAGCACTTAGCTGAGCCCTTTCATTATAAAGTGACTGCTGCTGTATATTCAAAACAAATCCCTTCTTAAAAGCCTGGAAGACAAATGCTCAGATATTCACATTGATTGTTTCAGCTAATGGATTAAAGGGAATAATTTTTCTTCCTCGTATATTCTTATTTTTAATTAAACTATGAATTATAAAAGTAGTACAGGAATAAAGTTCGTTGTAAGTTTCCAATGATACAAGGCTTATGAAATAAAAACCCAAAGGCAGCTTTTATCACCTCCCCAATCCCACTGCCCACCCACGTGGCTACTGTCAGCAGCTTGGCATATACAACTTGCATTGCTTTTATGTAGAGTTTTGTTTGTTTGCAGTGCTGGGGGTTGAACCCAGGGTCTTGCGCATGCTAGGCAAGTGCTCTACCACTGAGCCACACCCCAGCACCCCCGTTTTGTAAATTAAAGAATTAATCTCACAATGGCCCCGGGAACACAGTTTCTGTGGAAGAGGGATGCTCTACAGAATTGGGTGGCTGTCTGAGAGTCATGGAGGGGGCTGCACCATCAGACAGGGGCCTCTGGGACATTGCACCACAGTCCCTCTACAGATTGTATTCCTGGGAGTGCAAGGCCAGGGTCTGCTCTGCTCTCATCTAGAAACATCTTCCTCTGAGGAGTCCAATATACAAAAGGATCCTTGTTACAACTTCCTTGAAGAACCTAGGATTCAAACCAAATTGAGACATTTCTAGAAGAAAATTCTTCATCCAGTAGAAAAGAATTAAAGAAGCTTTGGAGACGTGGGTTCACACCAAGGCAGGAATGAAGGCTAATCAGTCTCCAGCCCAAACTTTGCTCCAGCAGGCTCCTGGGAAGAAGGAGGCTTCTGATTCTGACCCATGGTAGCCTGGTGCTCCCCAGAGACATGAAGAAAGTAAAGGCCATCATCTCCAGAGGGTCCCCCAACAGTCTAGTGTGGTCAACCTTAAGGCCTTGGCTTCCTTATCTAGTCCCCATCCTTCCAGCATCTTCCTTTCCTCACTCCTGTGGTTGTCATGGCCACCATACCCCTATGGGGAGGCTCTGGCTGTTGTCTGGCTTGGGAGATCTAGGAGCCCAGCCAAGCAGCTATAGCAAGACCTGCTCAGAAACACCTTCAGAATTTGCTCTTCTCAGTGCTTAAGCCCTATTTTAAATTATAGAAAAACAACTGAAGGGAGAAAAACTGGACACTTAAATGCCTAGAAAGGGGAGGGAGCAGATAAGTAAATAGGTTATGAATTATAGGTGTTATACAACCTTTTTAAAAGGATGTTTAAAGGTTTTAAATAACACAGAGAAATTCTTGGGTCAGCAAATCTAAATCAGATTTAAAAGAAAATGTCCCTCAAAGAAAGAGCTTGGCTGCCCAATTAGTTTTGGAAATACTGAATAGCTACTCTTTCTTGGAGATTCGTGGTGTCCTTCAGCCTATGAAAGGCTCTGAGAAGTCTTCCAGTCAAGTCACTGTATTTCATTTGATTTAATTCAGTGTTTTTCTGACCTTTTGGATGACAGGACCCTTTTCCCAGTCACACGACTGAGGCCTACCTCCTTGTCCCCCTGTTAGGGTGGCCACTACAGCCCCCGCAGATGGTCGGCTCCCCACACCTCCCTGAAGACTCCAGGAGCTCCTCAAGGTCAGAGGTACATGTCCCACCGCTCCTCCCTGTGCCCCTCATGACTTGGCACGTGGCAACTTTCAGTATGAGCTTGTAGAATTGGACTGAATTAGAGTCTGTGTTTGTTTTCAATGTAGACATGGATGATCTGACTTTCCTCCTCCTCCTCCTTCCTCTTCTCCTCCTCCTCCTCCTCCTCTTCTTCTTGTGTTTGATTTTAAGCTGGGATTACAGGTGTGAGCCACCATGCCTGCCTATTCTTCCTTCTTCTTTTAATGGTTTTTGTCATAGGAAATGAGTCAACCCCACCGCTACCACTAATCCCCCTGTACTAAGAGATTGATCACTGGGCATGAGCCAGGTACCCTAACTGGCCTCCCTGGTGGCTCTATGGGGAGCCCAGCACTGTTCCACCTTGAGCTGACCCATGCCAGCCATTGACTGGCCCCGACTCAACACCTTCACCCCTTCCACACCTGGAGGTTTTCCTCAGAAAGTGGTGTCAACGTCACTTCCTCCGGGAGAGTGCCCCCAATTCCCTTACCTGTATTAGGTCCCCCCATTACCGCTTTTCACAGGTGCTTCCAACACCTGCTGTTACCAGGGAAAATCCTAAACGAACCCTCTAGCTTCACTTGCTCATAATTGTCTTTAAAATCACTAATTTTGGAGGTCACACAGCTGGACAATATGTTATTAGTCTCCCACAAACTTTGCTGCACATGACACCTCTGGCTTGTGGGTTATGGTGACAACAGGTATCCAGGGACCTGAAGTTCACTTTTGCTGAAAACACTGACTCTTGGCTTAGGCCTGCAGATGTCCCATGGGTGAATGGAATGGGGTGAAGAGGCTTGGCATCTGTGTCTTCATACTCCATCTGTCTCTTTTGCTGCCTTAACCTTTGAGACAAATTTCTACTCTGCTCTGTGTGTAGACAAGCGGATCATTTGAGAAATGCTTTGTCTAGAACTGTAACTTGACTTGTTTAGCTTTTCTCCTCCCCTAAAGACACCTGCCAGCTGGTAGAGCATGCCTGTAATCCCAGCAGCTTAGGAGGCTAAGACAGGAGGATCCTGAGTTTAAAGTCAACCTCAGCAAAAATGAAATGCTAAGCAACTCAGTGAGACCCTGTCTCTAAATGCAATACAAAATAGGGCTGGGGATGTGGCTCAGTGGTCGAGTGCCCCTGAATTCAATCCCTGGCACAAAAGAACAGAAAAAGAAAGAAAGAAAGAAAAAGAAAGAAAGAAAGACACCCACCAGCCACCATGACCAGAAATGCCAGACCATGAAAGGAGTGAAAGGAGGTGGACCGAGTTCCTGAAAGATCTCTGCCTGTTCCCAGAAAAGACATGAATATTCCTCATCTTTATTAGCCCATCTCTCTATTATTGTCTTCATCATTTTGTATGACTGGGGTTGAACCCAGGAGTGCTCTATCACTGAGCTGCATACCCAGCCCTTTTCTAGATTTTATGTTGAGACAGGGTCTCACTAAGCTGCCCAAGCTGGTCTTGAACTTGCCTCAGCCTCCTGAGAAGCTGAGATCTCAGAGCATGCCATTGCACCCAGCTCACCCTCATTCTTCTTCTTTTTTTTCCCTCCCCCTTGGGGAGGGGGTGTACAAGAGATTGAACTCAGGGGCACTTGACCACTGGGCCACATCCCCAGACCTTTTTTTGTATTTTATTAGAGACAGGGTCTCACTGAGTTGCTAAGTGCCTCGCCATTGCTGAGGCTGGCTTTGAACTCGCGATCCTCCTGCCTCAGCCTCCCAAGTGCTGGGATTACAGGCGTGCGCCACTGTGACCAGCACTCATTATTCTTGTCCTACGTCTCCCTGGATTTGAGAGGGTGATCTGTGAGCAGAGCACCCAGTTCTTCATTCTTTGGCCCCTCAATGAATCCCTTCTCTCTCCCCAACACGTGGCTCTTGGATGTTGTTTTTTTCCATGGGATGAACATCTGGGCCTGGGGTTGGTAACACTCTCATAGATTGTGATTATGAATTAATCTGTTTAATCTCTCTAGACACTAGACTACAAATTCCCCAAATGCAGCAGTATGTGGCACACAGTAGGCATTCTGCAACTGTTCTTTCCATGACTGAACTTTAACTTGATACTTTCATTCACACATTAATTAACTAATACCTTGATAATTCACATCTAGTTGAAGCACTAGTTGCTACTCAGTACCTGTGTAGCTAGAGGTGGTCATATGACACAGTTGTGGGCAAAGAACATGAAGCAGAAGTCTCTAGATGGAATTTCCAGGAGAGCTCTATAAAGGAAAATTATTCAGCTTTCATGTACCCTCTATGCCTTTCTTCCCTCTTGCTACCTGAAATGGCTGTAGCTGTAGCACGCATCCTGTGGCCATGAGGTAGAATACAAAAGGACAGGATGGTGAAGCAAGAGGACTGAAGGTACTTGGGACATGAATGATGACACCTTGGAGGTATTTCACCTTCCTAGACTTATTTTTTCAGTATTGGGGATGGAACCCAAAGCCTTGAACATGATAGGCAAGTACTCTACCACTGAGCTACATCCCTAGCCCTGGACTTCTTGTTAAATGAGAAAAGCGATAATTCTGCCCTATGTAAACACCAGTGTTTGGAGGGCCTCAGCTATTTCCCAATGGGTTCAGGAGGAAAAACTGAATTATGTGTAAGTATATGAGGGGCCAGAGCACCAACAGGGGACTGAAGGTCAGTTCAACAACCATCCACGGGGACTCAGAACAATGGAATGAGGATATCTCAGTGACAACAGTGAGGACTAGACTGCAGTCACCTTAGCCTGCCATAGCCCACAGTGTGAGAAATAGAAAATCCGGTGGTCCATTTTCAGAATACAGTATTTAGCCTTAAATGTAAAATTGGGATGTAAGAAGGGGGGAGCAGAATGGAAAGTTACAAGTAGTTAACACCAGAGTGTAAAAATTCACAGCCTCTTGACTTGCAGGAGGCGAGAGGGAATGGCCGCCTGACCAGCAGAGATGAACTGTGTACGTGCCAAAAGGCACTCAATGCAGAAGACTTCCCCACCACGAGAGAACAAAGGGAGGTAGGGACAACTAAAGGTATGGATTTTAAAATGACCTAATAGGAGACAGTAAAACATAGGCGGTGTCCAGGAACTATGTACGCCCTATGGTACTCAGCCAGTGAGGAACCAAGGGGAGGGACCTTATGCACTAGGGCGGAAAATGCTGATTGTAACTGCTCTGGTGTGCCTGACCAGCAGACACCTGATTTTGCAAGATGGGTTGGGGTTGTGGCTCAGTGATAGAGCGCTTGCCTAGTATGCCTGAGGCACTGGGCTTGATCCTCAGCACTACACAAAAATTAATAAATAAAATAAAGGTATTGTGTGCATCTACAACTAAAAAAAAAAAAAAAAAAAAAAGACTATCCTTGCTTTCCTATACTGTTGTCTCTCAGGCCATTCTTTGGGTTTTGACAGATGAGCGAGTTTCTCACTCCAGGAAGCGGATAAAGGGGGTCTGAACTGACTGAGCTGAAGTTTCTGCCATCTGGTAGAATGGAGACCAAAGAGAAATTAAATTTGATTATAAAGAGGTTAACATTTCTTGCATGCCTAAGTTTGGCCTGAGGATCATACATTCTACATTACCCTTAATACACATGCGTCAGTGGAACTATCAAACAGAACGGAGCTCAAGCTCCTCAATGCATTAGGGTTGAACTGGTGTAGCTCAGTGCCTGCACCCCCACCCCACCCACCCACCACTGCAGCTGTGTCCTGGGGATCCTCCGTCCCTAGCCTGCTTAGAGGCCCCTGGGATTGTAGTTTGGAGAAGTCTGATCAGGGATAGAATCACTATAGGATTCTGGATGATTCTTTGATATCCTTCCATCCCTACCCCAGCTTCTTCCTACAGCCCCACCCAGAGGTGCCCTAGCTGGGGCATCACCTTACCCCCATTGGCTCCCACTGTCCTGAATCTCTGACCACAGCTGTCCCCACCCATCAGCTATTCAGCAACCTCCTCCTTCCCAAGACCTCAGCGACAATGAAAGGAGCCATCATATAATATAAATCATTGACGACAGCTCGTGTTTACTGAAGGTGGGCTGCAGGTAAAGAGGATGTGCAGCTCAGTCCACCTCACAGTATTGTCCCTGATGGACCAAGGAGGAGGTAGAGGTTCAGAGAAGTGCAAGCACAGTGAGGATGGGGCTCCCTGGTCCAGGGGCTGCAGGCAGCTCCTTCCTGGCTTGGACCAAGTTCCTTGCAATTCCAAACCTGGAGGCCATTCCCAGGCCTGCCCTGTGGGCGGGAGGAGAAACCCGAGGTTCAGTTCAGCCTCTGTCTCAGAAACCCATTAAGCAAAGAAGAGTAAACACTGAGAGCCAAGCCGGGATGCCTCCAGTTTGCAAAACTCGGGTGCTTCCTTGTCCTGATGAATTATTCACACCCACGACCAGGCAGTGGATCAATAATGCAGGAGGCAGAAGCCTTGGCAGGGCCCGCTTCCAGCCCAGCAGCTCTACTGCCAGCTCCAGGAAAGTCTCTCCACAGCCCTCCCCCAGCGGAGCAGCCAGTCGGGTTGTGCCCTGCCTGGTGGTGCCCAAGGCCTCTGCAACCTAGCTGTCCCCAGCACACCAGGCTGGGTGCTGAGCATCAAGCATCCCTAGGAAGGGGAGACTTTTTTTAGTTTCCATCTTTCCTCTGCTCACGGGGGGCCATACTGGAATTCTCACAAAGGCATCATATGAACCTGAGCTGCCTATGGGAATGGAATTCCTGTCCAGGACAAGGGTGCTGGAAACAGCATTGTTTCTCAGGGTGCCTTCCTCCTTCTTCTTCCTCTAAGCTTGAAGATTGAACACTCAAGAGAAGCCAGGATGTAACCGGGCATGGTGGCATTTGGTAATACCAGCGGCTCAGGAGTCTGAGGCAGGAAGATCGCAAGTTCAAAACCAGCCTCGGCAACTTAGCAAGGCCCTAAACATCCTAGTGAGACCCAATCTTAAAATAGAAAATAAAAACGAGTTAGGATTTGGCTCAGTGGTTAAGCACCCCTGGATTCAATCCCTGGTACTGAGAGAGAGAGAGACAGGGAGGGAGGGAGAGAGAGGGAGAGCACGAGCGCCCAGGTGTTCATTTTGGTTGTGAGTAGAAGTTTCCATCCAAGCAGCTAAGACACCCACTTGGCTTTCCCTCATCCTTGGGCAGGTTCCAGAAGGTCCCACCATCCCTCGGGAATCACAATTTTGGGTTACACCCACTCTGACCCTCCCATCCCAGGCTGCAGCCTTACTGGCAACACTTTAGAAAGTGAGGTGCAAGCCTCTGCTACTGTGAGGCCTCCCAAAGTTATCTGGGGTTTCTCTTGCCCTTCTCTTTGCTTCTCAAGCAAGCAAGGTGGTGAGAAACAAGATCTCCAAGATTTTCTCAGTTAACACAATATAACCATTGTTAGTACAAAATGACTGAGCCCAGTGCAAACTTCAGGGGTCAGCACAGCCTTTATTCAGCAGTGGGGTTGTGCCTCTTGTGGACCCACTTTCCTGATGGAAAATGAGCCACTGGCCCAAGGAGGAATCTGTGCTTATATATGTTACACTGAGAAGTGACTTAATTATTGATAGAGCATGTCAGTTTGGGCAGTCAGGAAACAGTTTTGTGAGAATTTGAAATTTGTTTTACTGGGCAATATTTTTACTTGGGGAAGAATGAAGGGTCTGGGGTCAGCATTCAGTGCTTATTTGTTTCCCTTCTGGGTCCCATTGTACCATCACTGAGAAAGGATTTATTTGGGGAAGGATCAATGCTTTGACTTCCTCCTAGAGACTGCCATTCTAGACTTCCTGGATATCTCCTTCCCAGGGATTGTCTTGCTGCTGGATGATGTTTGCTTCCTTCCCAGGGATTGTCCTGTCACTGAGAAAGGATGGATGTTATCAATGTGTTGCCTTCTTCCTCACTCCCTCTTCCCAGGCCACACTATTTTGGGATTTGTCATTTTCCATATCTTATACCCATAAAGGTAGGAGGGCAAGAAGGATGGAAGGAAGGTTATTCTCTCCAGAGGGGAGACAGCAGCCCTTTGGAGATGATGAGGCCTGAAGTCTCTCCAAGGTTCTCCATTTCTGAGACTGCGGCAAAGCTGGCCCACTCCTGAGGAACCAGAGAGCTGGAGGGAGGCCACTTCAGTCTCTCCACCAGGCTTGTCCGCCTTTAACGTGCACGTGAACCACTTAATTGGTAGGGTGAGGGTCTAAGGGCGCAGCCTCAGCTTCCATTTTCCTGACAGTTCTGGGCCCATCTAATGATCCCAGGACCACACTTTGAGTAGCAAGGCTGCAGAGTCTAGACCGGTGGCTCTTGGCCTCAAATGACCATGAAGACACCTGGGAAGCTTGTAAAACCTGGATGCACAGGCCATACCCCAGTGAAGTCAGATTTGCCAGATGTCAGGATTGTGTCCTGCTCACAGATGACGCCCATGTATGACCAGGATGAGAAGCCTGGTCTAGATCAGCTCATTCCTTTACATGGAGAGACTGAGGCCCGGAGAGGGGCTGGGCCCTGCCCCAGACTGCATGACCGATGCATGGAAGGTTTGGCACAGGGTTGGGGTGCTTGGTTCCTGTGCATCCGAGAAGGAGGCTAGCAAGGAGGAGAGCTGAGGCTCAATAATCATCCTGGGGAGACCCAGAACCTTCCAGATTCTGGGATGAGAGGGGCTGCCAGGAGGTGCCAGGACATTGTCATTCATGTCCCTCATATGTGCCCAGCTCTTGTCCTCTCACACCTTCGTGCTCTTGGTCCCCACAGAGCTGTGGGATCATCGCCCTGTTTATAGATGGGAAATTGGAGCCCCCTTGACCAGAACTACAGTCATCTGTCATTGGAAGCCTCCTATGTCATGGGAGCTCCAAATTTTCCCTTACTAATCCCAAAACACAAGTATTTCCTTCAGCCCCTTTTAAACTTATGAAGTTGAGTTCTCTCTGACAAATCATGCCGAAGAAACATTCAGGCCACCAAGTCAGGCAGTAAACCAATGCAGTCACCATCAACAGGGCCTGTGTAGCAGGTGCCCATTCAGCCTAGTGTTGCCTGTAGTGTCACCCTGGTGGCATTGCATCTTAATTCATACCCCCAGGTGGTGCTTAAAATGCTTTGGAAATGTCACTGCTGGGCAGCACTGAGGCAAAAGCCTGCAGAGAAATATGAGTGTTACATGCCAGACAGTGCAGCCAAGGACATTAAAATGGCCAGTTCCCTTGGAAGAGCTCACATACTTTTTTAGACTTGGAGAGGCTTCTGCCACAGAGTACACTGCTCGAAAAACTGTCCTGCTTCACTTGTCTCTTCTTATCTTTGTGTCCCCAGGATCTAGTACAGGGGTTGGCACATAATAGGTGCTTAGTCAAAGTCTGTGAGGGGATGGAGGGAGGGGGCCCATTCTGAGGGTCCCTAGAGGAAGCCTTCCCTGTTCTCCCCTTCCAGGTGAAGCCTACTGCTCCAGCCGAGCTCTAGCGAGCACCACCCACACCCTCATGAGCGTCTACTGGAATTGCTGATCTTTCTCACTAGGTTGGGAGCTCTGCAAAGCCAGGGCCTGTGCTCATTCGTCTTTGCATGGCCACTGCTGGCCCCAGGCCTGCACATAGGGTGCTTGTTAAATTGAGTTGCATGGAACCCTGAGGTGAGATCAGTGTGCACACAGCCACTTCCTGGTTGCTCAGGAGTGCCTTTTGGGAAGTAGAGGAGGCTAACTCAAGGCTAACCTCTTATCCCTCCGTAGAACTAGGCAAAGCCAGAGCCCTAGGGATCCAAATTTGCACAAGGCCCTCTCCTCCATTGACAGGCTCAACCTAAGGCAGGCAGACCAGCGATGGGGAGAGAACTGGGGAACAGGCCCATGACTTGGACCGATCCTTAGTTCCCACGTACACACCAGCCACAGCCTTCTGTTCTGTCATGATGGTGGGAGATGGGCAAGTCTGAGTCAGCAGCTGAAGAGGGTGTGCTATATTCTTGACATGGATTATTCCATTGGATGCGCTCATTTCCAGGCTGATGAGGCACAGAGGGGTTAAGGAGTTTCCCCAAGGGGACTCTCCAAGTAAGTAGCCTGGCAGGATTTGAACCCAGGTAAGCTGGTTCCAGCTCCCATGCCCTGGGCCACTCCACTGTGCCCCAGCCTCTTGCCCTCTGTGCCTGCAGCACTTCCTTGCCTTCCCCCTGGCCACCCAGCCTGGTGGCTCTGCCCATGTCCACCTGCCCCCTTGGCCTCCCCCATGAGACATTAAAATAGCCACATGGATTTATCATTGTGTGCAGAGCCCAGCACATGGCTGGAGCCAGCCACAGTTGGTTCTTGCCCACTCTCTCCAGCCCAAGAGCTTTCTTTATATCCAGAAATAATAACTGGGGGCCAACGATGGGTCCAGCATCACCCAATAGTGTTAAGTGGGACAAACTGAGGCCTGGTAAGGATGGGAGATTTCCTTAGAAAAATGCCTTGTGTTGGCGGTGTTGGAGACCCCGTGTGCCCAGGGTCCTCAGGGACCACCCCAACACTGGAAACCAACAGGCTGAATGGACTGCTCCCCCCTTAGTTGTTTGGAACCCTTGGACCTCAGCAGTGCACACACACAGGCAGGGTGAGCATGTATGTTCAGCTTTATTTCTTTCCATGCTAAGAAATACAGAGTCACTGGTGTGAATGGTGATGGCAGTGGGGAGGGGTCAGCACCCCCAGCCAGGGGACCACCTGTTCATGCATCTGGTGGCTGGACCCATGATGGAGCTGGAACAGCAGGATCACCGACCCTCCCACTTTCAGCGCAGCCTGGAGATGCCAGGCTGTCCTTGGTCAGAGGCTTCCGGGACCTCCCTCAAGTCTTCTCTCACTCCTGCCCTGTGCTCCCCTGGGCCTCTGGGAACTTCTGAGTTATGTCCCTGGTACCACAAGAAGACTCTCAGGCTGCTCTGACCTGAATGGAAGAGTATTCCAGCTCAGCTGCTCCTGTTGTTGTCTGCTAGTGGCTTCACCTCAGCAGCACCCTCGACTGTTCTGGGATTGCAGCAGGAAGGAGAGTGTGTGTGTGTGTGTGTGTGTGTGTGTGTGTGTGTGTGTGCGCGCGCGCGCGCGCACTTATTGTGGGGCTTATTGTGCAGCTGTGATTGCAGGGTGGGAAGGCCTGGGTGCGGCCATGCTCTTAGGCAAAGGCTGCAGTCAGAGGCTCACCTCTGCCTCGTTTTCCCCATGTGACTGTCCCTAAGTCAGGCAGTCCCTTTCCCTCTTCTCCCAGACCCCCAGGGCCTACTAGGAGGCCATGCAAGACCAGGAGCCTGCAAGTGGCTGATCCCCCTGCCTGTCCTGATCTCCCAAGTGACACAAATACTCTGGTTCATACCCTCTTCGCCCTGCCACCCAACAAACAGGGACACCTCTAGTTTGGTCTCAAAGAGTCCATAAAGCAAACCAAACTAGTCCCCCTTCAGAAATGGGAGGGGTTGGAGTTTATTCCCCCAGCGGGGAACTGACGTAGGAATATAGTCCCAAAGGGACCCACTCAGCCTCCCTGCCCTCCCGGCGGTCACACAGGCCCTGTCGGGAAGGTTCAGAGCTGCCACAGCACCAAGAGCACCTTTGGCAGCCAGAGTCTCTGTGCTGACCCACTCTGCTTTGGAGCCTCTGAGAGGCAAGGGCCTCAGAGAGGAGCACGAGGGTCCTGATGGGGTGCAGACAAAACAGGTGATGTCTGAGAACCTGTCCCCCCATTGAGGGTAGTAACCCTGCTGTGAGGTGGGCAAGCCTGGAGCATTCCTGTCCAGGTCTGAGTTGAAGCCAGGGGGCACCCAGGAGCAGGTGAGGCCCCTGTGGGTACAGCCTCTGCCAAGGAGAAATCTGGGGAGGACCACAGGGCCAATGAACAGGAGGAGGCAGAGGGCCCTACTCAGTTCTTTTCAGGTGTCCCACTAGGTCCTAAGACTCGGAGGCCATGGTGTCCAGCCCCTGCCTCAGGGCATGTGAGTATATCCCCAGACCTGGGGCCCCTCACTCTTCAAAGACTGGACCCTTCAACTAAGCCCTTTCCTCTGTCTTGGGATTCTAGATCCAATCTAGCCCATTCCTTTTTGAGCAATACAAATATTCCTAGCAGCTTGGAAGCTCATGGGAAGTCCCCCAAGTGTGGGTCCCAAAGCCACTTCAACAGAGAAAGCACTTTCTGCTTGTGGATGTCCTGGGACTCTGGACCAAGCACAGAGCATCAGATGTGGCTGGGCTGGGAGCCTAAAACCAGGCCCCACCCAAGCCACTCTGCATGGGGACCCTGAGTGTTATGTATGTGGACCCCTGAGCCACTCTGCATAGGTTCTCAAACTGGCACCCCAGATCATGGAGGAGGCCCTGGCAGGGCAAGCCCTGCCCTCCCCACAGGCTGATCTAGGTTGGGTCAGTTCCCAGAAGTTCCTGGTTGGTGTCCCAGGCTACAGCACAGGTGGGGAGCAAGAGTTGTCCTGGGAAACGTGCTGGAGCCAGAGTCCTCAGCAGAGAGGCTCCAAGGATGAAAAGTTTGAGAAGAGGTCACTGTGTCATGCTGCCCCTGTACCCTCCTTCAACAATATCCCTATAAGTGCCTCCACCCTGCAAGGCAGGATTTAAGTGTGGCCGTTGCCTTTTTCCAGGGCCAGGCACCCTGGGGTGCCCGAGGGTATCCCAGGCATGTGGCCAGTGGCAGCTTCACCTGTGAGCTCAGGTAGGGGGTCACAGCAGGCATGTGGCACAGAGCATGCAGAGTGTGCTTTCAAGAAAAATATAAAAGGTAAAGTCCCACATCTTTGCTCCTGTCCACGGAATGAAGGGCCTGGGCTGCTGCTTTCCCTACATAATCGGTCTTATTTGTGGAGCTGGTTTTCTTCTCATTCTGGCAGTTTATGCTACTTCACAGGTCCCAGGAAATTGCCAGGCATGAGGAACAAACCTAAGCCTTGGAGTCAAAATGCTGGGATGTGTCCAGGAGATTAAACCACATTATTCATAGGTTTTACAGTAAATTTAATTTCCTTCTTTCCTTTCTTCTTTCCATTCTTTCTCCAGATTTTCCCATCTAATGTGGGCTGACAGTGGGGTAACTTGGGGTTTCCCTCCAAGTTTGTGCTTTTGGAGCTTGAGGACAGGTGGGCACTTGGCAGTCACCATCTAGTCCTCCCGTGGTATACAGGGTGTGGGTTCAGAGCTCTGTGGCTGACCAGGGTCTGCCTCTGCCTGCGTGGCTCCCTGGTTACTTTTATTTCTTCTGAACTGTGAAAAAAAGAACAGGTATGAAGAAGAGAATGCAGAACATTGGGTCTTTAAGTTCCTGAGTTAAGGATTTGGTTTTTGTTTCCTAGTGGGGAAACTAGATGGGCCAGTCAGAATCAGCCCTAGGACTTTTGCTATCATTGTCAACAAAGGGTCATTTTTGCACACACCTATAATTCCAGCTGCTCTGGAAGCCAAGGCATGAGGGTTGCAAGTTCAAGGCCATCCTGGGCAACTTAGTGAGACCCTGTCTCAAAATTAAAAATATAAAAGGGCTGGGGATGTAGCTCAGTGGTAGAACATTTGCTTAGCATGTGTATGGCCTTGGGCTCAATCCCAAGTACTAAGAAAGAAAGAAAGAAAGAAAGAAAGAAAGAAAGAAAGAAAGAAAAGAAAGAAAGAAAGAAAGAAAGAAAGAAAAGAAAGAAAGAAAGAAAAAGAAAGAAAAGAAAAGAAAAAGAGTTACTTTAAAAAAATATTTTCTTAGTTGTTGATGGACCTTTATTCTTTTATTTGCTTATATGCAGTGCTGAGAATCAAACCCAGTACCTCAAACATGCTAGGCAAGCACTATACCACTGAGCTATAATCCCAGCCCCCCAAAGAGGCATTTTTTTCTCCACTTTGTTACTGGACTGATTAAAATGTATGCTGCTATTAGGGCCACTATTAGATCTGCTGGTTTCCATCTTGCCATCATAAGGAGAGATCTTGCCTAGGAATGAAGCCTCAAAAGGTGACACTAAGCCAATGCTCCTACCTCTCTCACACCTGCACATTCAACTCCCTTTGCACTAATGCCATGAACTAAGGCTCAGAGGGCTTTTGGAACATGCCTCCATTTCCACAGGGAGAAAGTGGAGGCCCTGGATTCTGAACCCAGGCAGGCTGACCAAAAACCTGAATACTTCCCTTTCTGGAAAGCCCATGGTTGTCCCTGGTCCCACCACTGAATCTCAAACTCTGCTCCAAGTTGAGCTCTCCACACCCCAGACCAGTGCCTCCCACACTTTGATGATTGGACTGGGAATCTACAAATGCAGATTGTGATTCAGTGGGTGGGTGGGGGTAGGGCATTTCTGACATGGTCCCGGGTGATGCCCCTGCTGCTGGTCCATGGAACACAGATTGAGAAGCAAGATCTGTAGAGAAGAGATCTGCTTGATCACTGAACCTGGAGACATATCCCAGTGTGAGGGCATGGGGCAGCTCTGAGAGAGGGTAGCCTCCAAACTCACAAAGCTGCATGGGCTTTATGAGCAGCTGAGAGTCTCTTTTGAAAAGTGTTTCCCAGCTGGAATGACTTCACTGGGTCACCTTTGGGTGCTCATAAAGTGTTGCTGCTTCCTGACTTTCTCTGCATGCATTGTTTGCTTCTGAGCTACCCAGGCTGTCTGAGCCAGGAGGCTTGTGCCTCCAGCCCAGAGTTTACAGAGCAGAGTCACATCCATTATCTCAAGTGATGCTCACAAAAGCTTCCACTCCAGAGGCTTCTTCCTGGCATTTTATACAGGAAAAACACTGAGGCTCAGCCAGACAGGACACTGGCCAGGTCCCAGGACTATTGGAGCTAAGACTGGAGCTCGGGCTCCAAGGCCTGTGCCCTTTCCACACCCTTTTCTATTGATTCACTGTCCAGGCAGAAGACAAGTAGTCCAAAAGCTCATCCCCACTCAGTCATCACTGCTGGGGGACTGGTCCACTTTTCTGGAATGAGAGGATAAGACTATTTCCCCCACCCTGCTTCTATTCTCCCCCCACCCATCCATTGCCCCTGCCCTGGGGACTCCCTCTGCTCCATATAGCTGAGCCTTACCTGCAAAATTGACAGTGACAGCCACGATGATGATGATGATCCCCATGATGATGAAGGTGATGCTGAGCAGCCGGGCCAGGCGGCCCAGCCTCCGGGCTCCATCCAGGTCCCCTGCTGCACGCTACTTCTAGACTGTAGAGAGAGGACAGCAGAGGCCTCAGAGAGGCTGTCCATCAACCACACAGACCTGGGCAGCCCTTGGTGGCCTCTGCATGGGCTTCCAGACACATGTCATCCCCCACTGCCACCCACTCCAGCGCCCCCCTTAGAGAGGAAGAAGAAGGCTCCCCCTGGAGAAGTGGCTTAGGCCTCTTGTGGGGACCCTAGCTGGCAAGAAATTTAGGGCACTTCTGCTCAAGATGGTGACAGGGCAGGTAGTAGGGGCAGGTGGTACAGTGGAGACCCAAGGCCTGAGAGGGTAGGTCCAGGCCAACTTGCAGAGCATACAAGCCAAAGTCCCCTGAACCTCAGCCCAAGGCTCAGTCCTGCAGACACACTGGGACCCCAAGACAGCCCCTGTGGTTCTGCCTGCCTCCTTTGCTCTGTGAGTCTCCCTCTTGCCACAAAAGAATAAAAGGAACAGTCCTCCTCCTGCTATTGCCCACTCAAGACCACATCCTTTTCTTTCTTTTCTTTCTTTCTTTCTTTCTTTCTTTTTCTTTCTTTCTTTCTTTCTTTCTTTCTTTCTTTTTTTCTCTTTTATTTTTGGTACCAGAGATTGAACCTAGGAGGCACTTACCTACTGAGCCACATCCCAGCTCTTTTTTGTATTTTGTTTAGAGACAGGGTCTCACTGAGTTGCCTAGGGGCTCACTAAGTTGCAGAGGCAGGCTTTGAACTCTTGATCCTCCTACTTCAGCCTCCTAAGCTGCTCTGATTACAGGAATGAGCCACTGTGCCTGGCAAAGACCACATCCTTGTTCAAGGCCACCTTTCAGACCATGCAAAAAAAGGTTGTCCTGGAAAGCCAGGATTGGGATATCAGGGCCCTCTTCTATGCCTTGCTTCTTGGTGAGCTGTTTTTCTTGAACCTAGTTAATCTGGTGAAATCAGGTGCATACCGGTGGGGATGCAAGTGCCTTGATAGGAGGTATGTCCAGGAATCTGCAAGGGTGGCCCTATGCCCCTGCCCTAACGGCCAGGACTGGCCCCATGACCTCAGATTCTTTTTTTTTGGGGGGGGGTGGTACCGGGGATTGAACTCAGGGGCACTCGACCACTGAACCACATCCCCAGCCCTATTTTGTATTTTATTTAGAGGCGGGGCATCACTGAGTTGCTAAGTGCCTTGCCATTGCTGAGGCTGACTTTGAACTTGCGATCTTCCTGCCCCAGCCTCCCAAGTGCTGGGATTACAGGAGTGTGCCACCCAGCCCAGCTTCTTCTTCTTCTTTTTTTTTTTTTAAATCACTAAATTTTATTAAACTTTTTTGTTCTTTTTAGATATACATGACAGTAGAGTGTATTTTCACATATTACATGTGCATGGAGTATATATAACTTATTATAATTAGGATCTCATTCTTGCAATTATATATGATGTGCAGTTTCACTGGTCACGTATTCATATATGAACATAGGAAAGTTATGTTCGATTCATTCTACTGTCTTTCTTATTCCCTTCCCCCCTCCCTTCCCTTCATTCCTCTCTGGCTAATCCAATGAACTTCTGTTCTTTTCCCCTGCTCTTTATTGTGTGTTAGCATCCACGTATCAAAGAGAACATCATTTGGCCTTTGGTTTTTGGGGATTGGCTTATTTCACTTAACATGATAGTCTCCAGTTCCATACATTTACCAACAAATGCCACAGTTTCATTCTTCTTTAGGGCTAATATTCCACTGTGTATATCTATCACATTTTCTTTATCCATTCTTCTGTTGATGGGTACCTAGGTTAGTTCCATAGCTTAGCTATTGTGAATTGAACTGCTATAAACATTGATGTGGCAGAGTCACTATAATATGCTGATCTAGCCGGGCGCGGTGGCTCACGCCTGTAATCCCAGCACTTTGGGAGGCTGAGGCAGGAGGATCGCGAGTTCAAAGCCAGCCTCAGCAGTGGCGAGGCACTTAGCAACTCAGTGAGACCCTGTCTCTAAATAAAATACAAAAAAGGGCTGGGGATGTGACCCAGTGGACGAGTGCCCCTGAGTTCAATCCCCGGTACCACAAAAAAAAAAAAAAAAAAAAAAAAAAAAAATGCTGATCTTAAGTCTTTGGGAATAGACTGAGGAGTGGGATAACTGGATGACCTCAGATTCTTTACTATAGATTCCCTCTATTCTTCCTTGCCCCAGCCCCCTCTGGAAACAGGCATAGGAAGCAGTCCACCAAAGTGTGACTACTGTGGGGGCTTTGGGCCAATAATTTGGTTATTTTATTTTTTTGATTTTTAGAGGCTCCTGAGTTTAGCATGGAAGTGTAGTTAAGTACCTTGTTGAGGAGAACAATGATAATGGTAACTTATTGAGCTCTTACTTTGTGCCAGGCAGCTGGCTAAGGACAGTACCTAATGATCTCATTTAGCCTCAAAATCATGCTAAGAGATTAGCAGTGCTGCTCCACTTCCCTGAAGAAAAATCAGAGGTTCAGAGATGTGACTCTTCCTCTCTGTGCCCTTGATTCAAGACCAAGGTCCTTTCACCTCTCAAAATTCTAACCAACTCCCGTCATCCCAACTCTGCACTTCCATTCCAAGTTCCTTTTAGGACAGTATGACAATTAACTCCATCTGCTCCTAACCTGTATGACTTCTCTCACTCACCCAAGTCCCAGTTATTGGCAGCAGCCTAGAGTCCACCCTGTGGGTCACAACTCCTCTGCCATCCCAGCTTGCTAACTTGTATCCTTATTATTTTTCTAGTGTCCAGGATGGAGCCCAGGGCCCGGTGATGCTAAGGAAGTGCTCTACCACTGAGCACACCCACCTTGCTCCCTTGTCCCCCCGCCCCGAGTCAATTCCATTGCCACTCTCCTCTCTACCTTCCTTTCACTTGTCGTTGTTCCAAGCACCCCTTTCACTGGAGCCATGGCAACAGTCTCCTGAAGATCCCCTGGACCCAAGCTCTGTCCCTCATTCCACTCTCCCCACCACCATTTCACATCACAGGCACTGTACCAACCACCAGGATGCAGCAGGGCGCGAGTCCCTCGTCCCAGTTCCCAGGCTCATGGGGCTTCCATCCTACTGGCCTCCTTTAGAGTCACACAAATAAAGGCAAAATTATAACTGTGGGTAGAGTTACAAAGGAGAGATACATGGTACTATGAGAACTTATAAAAGGGGAGTCAGGAAAGCCTCTCTGGAGGAAGGAGCCTGGAGCTGATATGAAGGATGAGTCAAAATTAAGCAGATTATTTTTCAAAAGGAAGAAAAGTGTTTCAGCAGAAAAAAATAAAAAACATCATGTGCAAATGTCCCGCATGTCAACTATGTAGATGCTGATAAATAGCTGTTGGCTGAAGGAAGTAGGGAGTAGATAAAGGCCTGTGTGGCTGGAGCTGAAAGAGGGAGGACAAGGAGGCTATAGGGGTAGGCAGGGCCAGGCCAGGTAGGGCTCTGCCAGCACCAAAAGGAGGTGGGTGTTTGTCCCAGAAGCAGTGGGAGCCAGTGAAGGATGTCTGGCCAGGGGCAGGGAATGAGATGACTGGGTAGCAGTTTTTCTAAAAGACCCCTTTGGTTATCTTGTGGGGACAAAAGGGGGGTCAGGGAGGTAGTCAGGAGCTGTTAATGTAAGTTCAGTGAGATGATGGAGGCTGAGAGTCATCTCTCCTGCTCAGCATCCTCTGTGGCTCCCTATTGTCCCCAGAACAAAATCCAACTAAGGTTAGCTTCACTGTTTGGAGGCATCTACTCTTCTCTTCTGCAACCTCTGGGCCCAGCTGCTCTAAGCTGTACAAGGTGAGACCATTGACCTCCTTGCTCCTGCCTGCATTTCTGCTTTCCCACAGCACCAGGTCCAGACCCTCCTCACCCTTCAAGGGCTGGCTCCATTTCAATGCTACCTGCTATGTGAAGCCCACCAAGATTTTCCCACCTCTGCTGGAATAATACTCGCATCATCTGAGCGTATGTTAAGTGCTTAGGGAATTTCATCCTCCTTTGAGCAATGGGTGGAGAAAGGCCCTATCAACAAGGACCCTAGCTGGTGCATAGTGGAGTCTGGGCTCAGTCCTATAGATGTTGGGAACCAATGACGGATTTTAAGTGGGGACTTGAACATGTCAATGCAGACTTGCATTTTGGGCATGCTCTGCCTAGCTACAGTGGAGGTGGCGAGAAGACAAATTCAGACTTACACTAAGTGGGGGACTGGGGAAGAGTTCAGATTAGAGATATTGTGAAAAGAGAAGGTCAGATGAAGTGTGGAGAGGGGCTCGCCGGGGCCATTCCCAGGCTTTTGGCTTGAGGGATGGGTGAGCAGAGATGCTCTTCCTAGAGATGGAGAAAGAGTGCACGTTCAGGGTTGGTCCTGTTCAGGTGGGGGTGCCTGGGTGCTGTGGATGTATCTATCCAGTGGCATCCAGAGGCCCAGAGCTCAGGGAGCATCAGCACAGGGATGGAGTGTGGTGAGGTCCAGGGAGCATGCAGGGGAAGAGGACAGGTCTACAGGGCTGTTCTCCTGTGTGAGGAGCACTGACTGGTAAAGGGGGATGTTGGGGAAAAGAAGCCTGTCACAGGGACTGAGGAGTGGCCAGAGGGGAGGAGAGGGTAGCATCCAGGAAGTTTGAGATGGAAGTTCAAGAGGTCCATAGTGGCTTCTCAAGCATGGAGGTCAAGTCACATGAAGAGGAAGCTAGTGACAATGAGAGGACTTGGGTGTCTTTAGTGAGAGAGGTTCAGAGCAGTCGTGGTAAGGAAACCAAATAGACAGTATAAAAAAAAGCAAGGAATGAGCAAGTTCAACAGCAAGAAGAGACAGTCTTGAAAGTGTAGCTGTGGGTGAGCAGGGAGATGGCAGAGGAGCTACAACAAGATGAGACAAAGAGGGCGGTTCTTCAAGAGGGGAGAGGGGAAGACCTGGCAACGAGGGAGAGGGCATTGAGGTCAAGGAGTGACTGGTGCCACACCAGCCCCAGGGCAGCAGAAAAGCTGAGGTCTGGACTTGCACCCAGGTATGAACTGTGGACACAGCAGTAAGCACACCTGTCCCTGGAGACTGAGCGAATGGAGGGGCAGGTGAGTTCTCACCTCCATAGGTGTGTAGGGGGGTCTGGGCAAGAAGCTGGAAGTGTTCATGCCTCTGGGCCTTGGGGTTCTTAGTGACCATGGACTAGTGTCATCCAGAAAGGGGATAGAAAAGGTGGATCTGGCTTGAGAAGGGGGCACGGGCAGAGCTACAACTCATCCTGAGACTCATAGCTCACCTGGACATGGAAGGGACCCAACCAGGAGCAGTTATATACTCCAGCTCTCTAGCAGAGCAGTCTGGTTAAGAACTCAGGTTCTGATCCTGACCACCAGGATACCTGCCCCAGCTCCACCCTGGACAAGTGGCTTTCCTTTTCTATTTTTTTTAAATCTTTAAAATTGAGATAAAAAATAGATACTGGCTGGGTATATGGCTCAATAATGGAGCACTTGTTTAGCACGTGTGAGGCCCTGGATTCAATCCCCAGCACCTAGTATAATGAAGAAAAGGAGGAGGAGGATTAGAAATGAAAAAAAGAAAAGGTACCTACTTCACTGGGTGGTCATGGGGAAGCAGTTAGTTGACCCCTCCTTGGGTGTCCCATGGCATGGCAGCTTGCACCATTCTCTCTTTCTCTTATCACTCTGTGTCATTATTTCTTGTGGCCATGTCACTCTCCTTCTCCAGACTGTAAGCTCCTTGAGCACAGGGACCATGCAGCCTCCATTTTGGTATCCCTCACATCTAACCTAAGGCCAGGACCCAGTAGGTCCTCAGTAAATGTTTCATAGAAAAAAAAAAATAAAAAAAGGACCAAGACAAAGAATGAGAGGAGAGTCTGTTTTCTAACCACTGAACTTCACCAGTGGAAAGTTCAAAGTTAATGAAGGATTCATGAGAGAGATAAGGACAGTGGGTCCCACTGGAAAGACACCTGGCATCTGGGTTTGGGCCCCATCCACTAACCCATGTCATCTACAGCTCCCCCGATGGTCAGCTCCAGTCACTGAACTCAAGACTTCAATGACTAGGCAGATTTAGGAAGAAGAGAAGGCAGCATGGAGAAAGGGCTCAGAGATTTCTAAGAAGTTCAGCATTAGAGATTCTGGGGCTACCTTGAATGATTACCAAGGGACTGCTCATCTGTAAGCATGACAGGAAAGGGAACAGGAGCAAATTGAGATAAATACTGTCCTGACTTTCCAGAGAACTAGCTGTGCTTTTAGTAATGATTCAGGACCATGGAGAGAGGCATGTGAGCATTTGCTTGGGTGTGGGAAAGAGGTCTTAAAGAGAAAGATATCTCTTTTCTTTTTTTCAGCAATGTTAAGTCCAGTCTCTCCTTTGTCCGCAGAGCCATGAGCCCACACATCTCAGTCATGTGTGTGCCTTTGGGCCTGAAGACACCCTCGAGTTTGCTGCAGATGTCCCCAGTTGGGCTCAGCACACTTGCTCTGTGGATGGGTGAATGCATAAATGAACGCAGGTGTGAAAGAATGTTCTGTGCCTGCAATACATCAGTAAGAATCATTAGATTACCAAAAATGCCCAAGGAAGGAAATGTCAAAGCCACTCTGGATCTCTGCAGTGCTCCCATGGGTTGTAGGCAGAACCGACAGAGAAAGGGCTCATTGGTGACTTCCACCAAAACCAGAGACAGGCCTCGGCGTCTCCCCCAGATGATGTGAGGAAGGGTAAGATTCTTCTCCCCAAACTGGGTAAAGTCAGAATTGCCCATCCATGAGGGATTTGCCCTTTCCTCTGACATTACAAAGTTTTATTGAGTATTAATAATAACAGCAAATGCCAGGCATGGTAGCTCATGCTTATAATCCCAGCTATTCCAGTGGCTGAAGCAGAAAGACCACAAGTTCAAAACCAGCCTGGACATCTTAGCCAGACCCTGTCTCAAAATTTTTAAAAATGTGATGAGAGATATGGTGGTGGGGGGGAAGGGGGACATAGCTCAGTGGTAGAGCACCCTTGGGTTCAATCCCCTGTATTAAAAAAAATGAATAAATAATGACAACAGCAACCACCTGCGTTTACTAGGCACTTGCTATGTGCCAGGCTCTGTGCCAAGTGCCTCACATACATTAGCTTGCTTAATCTCCCGGAAGTCCCCTGAGGTAGATGGTATTATTGTGTCCATTTTGGGGGGTGGAGAGGGTACCAGGGATTGAATTCAGGGGCATTCGACCACTGAGCCACATCCCCAGCCCTATTTTGTATTTTATTTAGAGACAGGGTCTCAGTGAGCTGCTTAGCACCTTGCTTTTGCTGAGGCTGGCTTCGTACTCGCGATCCTCTTGCTTTGGCCTCCCAAGCCACTGGGATTACAGGCATGCAACACTATGCCTAGCCCATTGTGTTCATTTTATAAATGAAGAAGCAGGCTAAGAAAGGAGGATGAGTGATATGGATAGTCGCAGGGCTCATAAGGGACAGAGCTGGGATCCACACACACAGCTGTCTGATGCTAGTTCTATCACTATTGCTGACTGAAGGCCTGCTGGGTGGGGTCTAGCTCCCCTCACAGATGGAGAACTTACTGGCATGCAGGAACATGGCTACTTCTCAGCCTGACCCGAAAGAAAAACCTGACCTCCTTAGGAGGCTCATGGGAGGCCAGAACAGAGCTGGATCTGGATACCCGTGACCACTACTCCTCAGACAGAGCCCCAGAGACTCAGCAGCCCTGGGTCACACTGAGCCCCTGTCAAAGGCACAGGATGCTGCTGGACTTAGTGGGGATAGAGGGAGAGTCAGAGGAGGGCATGAAGAAAGAAAGAAGGAAGTAGAATTTTCCCTTCCCTGAACAAATGGCTGAGAGGTTTGGCTTTCCCAGGAATTTCACACCATCCCTGTCCCCAGAGTCAGATATAGGGTGGGGTCTTAGGAGAACAAAGAATTCAGCATCCAGCTGATGAGCCTAGTCCAGCTGTGTGACCCTGAGCAAAGGCCCAGCTCTGCACAGCTCAGCTGCCTCATCTGTTAAATGGGGACAATTAACCAGACTGTCAACCTCAGATGAATGTCCTCCACTGGTTACCAAATGCAGGATCAAGTCCTTGACCCTAGGGTCAAGGAGACCCACCACCCCCATAGCCTCTCTTGAGCTTGTTAGTATCTGCAGAGTGGCTCTCACATGAGGTTGGCGTCTGGCTGTCACCACATCCCTGAACTCCCTGGCTCCCCGTTCAGCCCTGTTTCTGCCATGTCATCTCAGTTACTCTTGCCTGATGAACCTGTGCCACTTGGTCCTGCTTTTGTGACAGCTCTGCCATCCCTGTCCTTGTGTGGACCCAATGTCCATGTCTACAAACCTACACCAACAGCTGGAGGAGCTCACACCACCGTGCAGGTGATGACAGCCCCCATCCACCGTCTCTAACCTCAGCAAAGCCCTCTAGCCACTGACCTGTCTGTCACCCTCCCTCTGCTACCAGGCCCCTATTTCTCAGCAATTTACCTGGTCTTCCATGTCCCTGGTAACATGGAGACCATAGAGCATGAACACCTCCCTTTCTAGAGTATTCCTACCTGTCTTAGCCCTTGTGGCCTCTCCTCTTCAGGAACCTCACCCCATTAATCACCACCCCTCCTTTCGCCCAGACCTCTTCATCACCAAGGGCACCAGAGTTCTATGAATGGCCAACTCAGTAGACACTCCTGTCCTCTTTGAACCTGACCTCTCCACAGCTTTTGTCCACTTCCTCCTTCAGGGTCACTCTGCCCTGGGTCTCTCTCCCTCTTTTCTAGATTTCCTCCCACCTCCTGGAATCTTTTCATAACCCTTTTCTGGGCCACTTCCCTCTGCCTTAAGTGCTGTGGGTCCCAGAGCTCTCTCCAAGATGGAGCCGACATTTTTGAATTAGATAGTCAGCAGCCTGAGGCAAGCAGGTCTCCTCCCTCCTAACATTTTCCTCTCACTGTCCTTCCTTCTGACCCCATTGCTGAAGTCAGACCTTCATCACCCCTGCATGGACATGGGGGTCTCCCTGCGGTAGTCCATTCCCACAATGTAGTTGAGGGTTGGTCTTAAAATATGAACTGACCACATCTTGCCTCTGCTTAAAACCGATCAGGGGTTCTTTAGAGCCACCGGAACAAAATTTAAATTCCTGGAACGAGTCCCTGCCTGCCTCCAATCCCTGTCACACTCTTGTACCCTTCTGCTATACCCCAAAATGCCATCCACTTACATCAGCCTTCTGCTCCCCAAATGCCTAGCACAGTGCCTGTCTCATAAAGGGGCCCAAACACTAACAGGGGCTAGGTTTCCTCAAAACAAGCAACTTGCCATTCAGGTCGACTGACTGAATGGTCAATGTAGCCAACTCTTAGAAAGTTTCTAGAGGCCCCCTTTGCCTTTGTGCTGACCCTGGTCCAGGCCTCTTCACCTCTGTGTCAGGCTCATCCCCTTCAGCCCCTCTTCTCACACTATGCCAGACAGATCCACCATAATGGAAATCTGGCCACAATACCTCAGCTCCAGATCCTGCTATGAGCATGCTACCACAGAGAGGAAGCTCAAAGAGGACACTGTGCTAAATGAAAAAGCCAGTCACAAAGGCCACATATTCTCTGATTCAATTGACACAAAGCATCCAGAATAGGCAAATCTATAGAGAGAAAGATCAGTGTTGGTTTAGGGCTGGGAAGCTCACAGGATGGAGAATGACAGCTAGAGTGTAAAAGGCTTCCTTAGGAGATGATGTCCTAAAATTGACGGTGGCTAAGTTGTAACTATCTGTGAGGACACTAAAAAAACACTCAATTACTATTCAGCTATTAAAAAAAAAAGAATCAAATTCTGTCACTTGAAACATGTGACGGAATTGGAGGCCATTGTGTTCAGTGAAATAGCCAGGCACAGAGAGACAAGGAGCAAAATCTAGAAACGTCACTCTCACAGAAGTTGAGAGTAGAATGGTGGTTACAAGAGGCTGAGGACAGTAGTGGGTAGGGATTGGAAAAGGCTGACCACTGGTACTAAGTTATAGTTCAAAGCAAGATGCTCTGGGGTGCTACTGTACAGTGGGGTGACTCTGGGTAACATAACATAGTACATTCCAAAAGCTAGAAGAAAGGATTTTGAAAGTTACCACCATAAAGAAATGCACACCTGTAATCCCAGTGGCTCAGGAGGCTGAGGCAGGAGGATCATGAGTTCAAAGCCAGCCTCAGCAAAAGTAAGGTACTAAGCAACTAAGTGAGACCCCGTCTCCAGTGGTCGAGTGCCCCTGAGTTAAATCCCCAGTACCCCCCCAAAAAAGAAATGATACATATTTGTACAAAGTACACATGTATTGAAATTGTATATGGCATCCACCTAGTATGTAGAATTTTGTGTTTTTATGTATCAATTAAAAATATTTTTTAAAATATTTACTTTATTTGCTTTTAGTTGTACACAATGCGTTTATTTTTACATGGTGCTGAGGATCGAACCCGGGCCGCGCACTTGCTAGGCGAGCACTCTACCACTGAGCCACACCCCAGCCCTTAAAAATATTTTTAAAAACACCATTGAGTTGCATTCTTTAAATGGGTGAATTGTATGTTATATGACATATCTCAATGAAACTATTTTTAAAAAAAGGTGGGGCATGTAGCTCAGTGGTAGAGCACTTGCCCAACATGCACAAGGCCTGGGTTTGATCCCAGAATTGCAACAACAACAAAACCTACAAAGACTTCCCATCCCCCACTAGGGAGACACCCAGATGGCACTTAGATGCGTTGGGTGTTGCTCTTATGCACTTTGAGTGGTCCATCCCATTTTATCTCCAGCAGCTCCCTAATGCAGGCATTATGGTTATACCCCCTTTCCAGATAGGTAAACTGAGAATAAGAGGTGTGAGTGACTTGTCCAGGACTCCATAATTCCCTTGTGGTTATGTCTAGCATGGACACGTCTTGCAATATTTTGTAAGGACCTGTTTACATGTTTCCACCCACTGGACAACAGGTCACTGCAACTTGGAAAATGGTGTCTGGGTTAGTGCTGTACTTCTTGCACTGGGCCCAGCAACCATCAGACCTGATTCAAGAATGTTAAAAGAGTGGAGAAATGCTGGAAGTAGGTTCAGTTTTCTTACAGCCTCAGGTCCAGTTCCCTTTAAGGAAGCAGCTCCTGCCCAGCCTGGACTCTGCACTTCTGCCCCCATGCCAGGAGACAGATTCCAGAGTCTGTTTTCTCCTGAGCCCTTGTGTGATTTCTCTCCCCAAAGTCTATCTCCCCTACTGGGACCTTTCTCTGTAACCAAGAGGTTGGCCCTGCCCAGAGCTACTGGCTGCACACCTGAGGCCTGGCTCTGTCCCCCAACTGTCCCCAAGTGCAGCAGGCAGCACAGGAAGTTCTTGGGAAAGTCCCAGGGAGCCCTGCCCAGCCCTGTCTCTTGAGCCCATGCCAAATCCCTCATACTCAAGAATGCTGCCAGGCACAGTGGTACACGCCTGTAATCCCAGCAACTTGGGAGGCTAAGGGTCACGAGTTCACCTTAGCAAGACCCTGTCTCAAAAAAAAAAAAAAAAAAAAAAAAAAAGGACTGGGGATGTTAATTTCTGGTACCAAAAAAAAATGCTTTCAGTGTCCCCTAATGTCCTGGGGGTGCTGTTGTACTTGATGGGGGTCAGTGAAGGCCTCCCCTAGATGGAAACTGGGCCTGAGTGAAGTGGACAGAGACATTTGAAGAAATGTGGGCTTTCTCAGAGGTCAGCCAGAGTGACCACAGCTCCTAGGACCTGGTAATAGATGTTTCAGCAGCATGTCACTCCAGGGGAAACAGTGTCACCCCACCTGCTCCTTTGGCCCTGACCAGCCTCTGGGGCAAAATTTGCTCCCTTCTGCTCCTAACCTCATTCTAAACATCATTTCCATGCCTCTCCCTCCCCCTCTCTCTTTCCTGGACCTCAAGGGTCACCTACCAACATCTATTGACATTTTCTCTGGGATCCTCCCTAGGTAGCTTTACCCAAAATGACTTGGCTGGGGAACAATCTAAGCCAATTTAAACCCCACTAAAGTAAAGACTAGCCCACATGCCCCTTCTTAGTGAGGCAGGCCCTTGCCCTCTGGCTCTCAAATTTTTTTCTCTTGTGCCAGACCAACCTCCCCTCCCTTAAAAACAGATGGTGGAGTCTGTGTAACCATGGGGGCCTACAGGGCTCCAGGGGCGAGCAGCCGACTCATTCCTCCTTGTGTGCCCCTGGAGGGGAGCAGTCCCTGAGGCTCTTGGTGCAGGCAAGTAAGTCACTGCCAGCTCTTGGAAACCAGAGCTAGCAGAAGCCGGTAGAATGCCCAGGTGGCCTGGATGCCTGGCTCCTCTCCTGAACACGTGGGGCCCCGGGACCCCCTTCTGGCTGCAATCTCTGCTGATATAGGGTTCTGCTCTGGAATGGCTCCTGGGGGCAACCACCCCCTCCAAATAAGCAAGCCCCCCAACTTGGCTGACCCTCTGCCCCACAGAATTCAGCTCTAGGCAATTCCCTGAGTCCCCTCCCCAGCAGGAATGGGGCAAAATCAAGCTGTAATGCCAGGAGCAAGGATGAAAGAAGAAACACACAGAGCCCTCGCCCCTGGCCTCTCTGGAAGGGGAAGTAGGAAGCTGAGCAAGTGTCTTCCCACAAGACCCCAGCCCCTGGCTCTCTTTCCTCTGCATCCTACCAGGCATGTCTGGTGCCTGCCTGGGGACATGCCTGCCTACCCCATGGTCCAGCCCCTGCCCCTGAACAAAGAGCAGCACTTACCATAATAGAAAAGATGAGGGGGATGAGGTTGAGGGGCCAGACAGGGCAGAAGCAAGAGGCGATGGCAAGGATGAGGTAATCTTTGGGGGCTTCTTGGTCCTGGGCGAAGGAGGTGTGGTGGCGACCGAGGATGCCCGCCTTGAGCTGGCCCGGGAAAGGGAGCCAGGGAGTGAGGCCTCCCGGTGCCCCTCAGAGATCACCTTGAAGGGCAGACTGTGGCCGTTCTTCTCCAAGTCCAGAGCCTCCGAGAAGGACTTGGACAGATTCAGGGCTTTGTCCTCCTTGCCCTCCACCTTGGTGAGGAGCTTCTCCATCTCGGGCAGGTCCAGCGGTGAGGTGGAACCCGCCTCCTGCACCCGGGGAAACTGAGGCTGCCCTGGGTTAGCCATGTTGGCCTGGGCTTTGGGCTGCTCCGACTCCAGGCCTGGACAAGGGGCTCCAGAGGGACCTCAGCGCACCATTCCCCAGTCCAAAATAGGAGCTTCCAGGGCAGTGATAGAAGGGTGGCCCAGGGGCCCAAGGGCCAACTGGGTGCTGGGAGGGTGAGAAGGAGCCAGCTGGGTTCTCAAGGCCAGCTGGGTTCAGAGGCCAGGGCCTGCGCCACCCCTGTGGAGCTCCCAGGGAGCTGCATGCAGCCTTCAGCTCTGCTCAAGTTTGAGGCCAACTTTGCTGACAGCACAGATGGGCGGGGAGCAGAAGAAAGAGAAGAATGCTCCTTCCCCTCTGGAGTAAGGCTTAGGCTGAGGCAGGGAGGCTGTGTGTGTGTGTGTGTGTGTGTGTGTGTGTGTGCCCCATACAGCCTCCCTCCCTCTCCACCCTCCTTGGAGATGCCTTTCCTTTTCAATTCCCCTCTCCCCAGAGAGCCACCCCAGCAGCAGCCCGCCTCTGTCTCAGCCTAGCCCAGCCCAGCCCAGAGGGACTCGGGCTGGCTTCTGGTTTCCATTGCAACCCCAGGACCTGCTCCTCTGGGCCAGGGGCTCTGGATGGGGAAAACAAAGGTGGGTCACAAAGACATGTCTTCAGCCATCCTGGGTACTGAGCCCCCTGCCTCTCTACCCAGCAGGCTAGTGCTTCCTCCTATCTGGTAGGAAATGCTGGGCCCTGCCTGAGTCAATCACATCCCACCCAGACCTTGACCCTCAGCCTTTAGAGACCTCTAGGCCAAAGTCTTCCTCCTCGCTGCAAGAGGGAAGGGGAGATGTAAGCAGCAGGGTAGCCCCTGGGTGACCCACTGACTGGGTTTCTAAGCAGTTTACCAAGGCCTGGGGAAGAAGGTCTGGGGGGTGGGGGGAAAGTGGCCTCATCTCATGCCCATCAGGACTTTTCCATGCTGATGAAGAGCAGCAGGCAGAGAGACCCTTCTGCTCAGCAGCTGCTCAGGCAGATGCCAGCTCTGGTTGCGGCTACCTTTCCTGATTCTTTCTCATCTTTGTTCCCTCTTATAATCCCTCCCTCTGTTTCTGCCTCCTTTATTCTCTGCATCTTTTCCTTTCTAAATCCCTGACCTCTCTCCTTACCTTGTTTTACAAAGATGGTCTGAAGCCACTAGAGGTAGGGGTATGTATATATGTGTGTGGGGGGGTTAGAGTTTGGAGGGGGTGATGAAATAATTTAAAATCCTAGGGTCATGTATGATATGGGAAACTAAAGCTAGAAGGGCCTCAGAAGTTGTGGAGTTCTAATCTGTTGGTTCTGTAGTTTGGAAACTGAGGCCCAGACATGGGAAGAGATGCTCATCTCAAACTGTATCTCAGTCAGATATCAATCTTGGGTCTAGGCCATGGGGCTAGCTAGGAGCAAATCCAACTATGTTAGTGGGAAGAAATGGCTTTGGGTTGTATATCAAGCTGGTTTCAGAAATGCTGCTTCCAGCCATGTATGGTGGCACACACCTGTAATCCCAGTGGTTCCGAAGGCTGAAGAAGGAGTATGGCTAGTTCAAAGGCAGCCTCAGCAACTTAGCAAGGCCCTAAGAACTCAGTGAGACCCTGTCTCTAAATAAACTATTAAAAAGGACTGGGGAAGTGACTTGGAGGTTGAGAGCCTCTAGATTCAATTCCCAGTACACACACACACACACACAAA
This sequence comes from Tamias sibiricus, assembly GCA_025594165.1. Classification (NCBI taxonomy): domain Eukaryota; kingdom Metazoa; phylum Chordata; class Mammalia; order Rodentia; family Sciuridae; genus Tamias; species Tamias sibiricus. Next base: position 47,961,904 of record CM046660.1, read on the forward strand.
AAAAGTTGCTTCCAGGAAAGGCTGGGTCAGACAGGTGGAGGGAAGTGTGCACACACAGAGAACTGGACAGAGGGAAGGAATGATCCCTGGAGAAGAGCCATATGCAGGGCTGACCTAAGAAGAGCCCCAGAAAACTGAAAGGACTCCTAGAAGATAATAACTTTGGAAAATATTTGTGGCTATAGGGTAAAATTTTTAGGTTTAATAAATTCAACTATATTAAATTAAGAATTTTTGCACAATAAGGTGAATCCATTGTTATTTTCAAAATACCCTCCTAAGGAGATGTGTGTCTACATCACAGACCTCAGGAAGCCCCTTAACCCCCAGGCCAGTAGCCCAGCCAGAGAAGTGAACTGGGTTCCTCTGCCCAGGGGTTTCCACAGACATGTCAATGCCTTTCAATAGTGAAATCTCCTTCCAAGGGTAGCAAGTGGGGTCTCTGAGACTGCTGGTCCCTGTCAGTATGCAGGTACACAGAATTCAGGAGCTGGCCTTTGGGTAGAGGGACTCAAGTCCTCTGCAGGACCTCCATCTGCCCAACTCAATTCAGTAGCCTCTAGCCACATGTGACTACTGAGCACTTGAAATATGACTAGACAAACTGAGATGTGCTGTGCATGTAAAACAGAGGATTTTTAAGGTAACAGAGAGAAAAGAATGTAAACTATTTTATTCATATTTTTATATTGCATGTGGAAATAATATTTGGATATGTTAGGCCAAGTAAAATGTTTCTAAAATCAATGTTACCTATTTCTTCTTACTTTTTAAAAAATTTTACTGTGCCTAGTAGAAAATTTAAAATTAAAATGTGACTTGCATTATATATTTTTATTAGGCAGCATCTAGCCTAGAAGACAGAAAGAATCAGACATAAATAAACCTTTTTTAATTCTTTAAGAAAAGGAAAGAAAAAAACAAATCCAGGTTTAGTTGGTGGCAGAAAGTTTGCCTGAATGGGCTGGGGTCAGGGCACTAGGAGACCCAACCAGGTTTGCTCGGCCCGTGCAAGATGCTGGGTTGCAGCGCCACCTAGTGGACTGTGTGATGAGGGAAATAACTAGAGCTGGAGCCCAACCCTGCCTGCTTCAGGTCCCCCTAGCCAGCAGTTAAACCAGGTAGGTTCCCATCTAAATGGTACACGGAAGCCTATGGACTATATCAATCCTACAAAGTGGGTTCTGCAAAGGTTTTTTAAATATTTTTTGTTGTAGATGGACACAATACCTTTATTTTATTTATGTGGTGCTGAGTGAGGATCGATCCCAGGACTCACACATGCGAGATGACCGCTCTACTGCTAAGCCATAGCCCCAGCCCCTAGGTCTGCACAGTTTTGGCTCAACCAGTATTTTAAAAAAAATTCATTCCACATAAAAATTGGGGTTTAAAACTATTTTAAAATTTTTATTTATTTGTTTATGATACTAGAAATTGAATGGGGGGGGGAGGGGTCTACCACTAAGCCGTATTTCCAGCCCTATTTATTTTTATTTTACTTTTTATATTTTTTGAGACAGAGTCTCATTAAGTTGCCAAAGCCGGCCTGGAACTTTGCAATCCTCCTACCTCAGTCTCCCATATCACCAGGATTACAGGTTTGCACCACCACACCTGGCTGGAATTTCAGACTTGAAATTCTGAGCAAATTTCCTACAGAAACTACAGCCTTTAGAAGGGCTTTGAACTCCTTGGTCAACTCCATGTTCCCTGCCTGCCTGGGAATCTGAGTGATGAGCCCTGGACCAGCTAGACATTTGGGTTAGCCTCTTGCTATTCCACAGCTGGCTGGCTCACTGCTATCTGGTGTGGACACAGGGAACAAAAGGAAGGAATTCATCTCTCTTTCCCCATTCCCACCTGGGTGGTGGGTGCCTGAAGGAGGCAGTGGTAACCCCAGCTTCCCAGTCCAGGGCCTGGCTCACAATCAAGGCCAACTGGATGAATTGGAGGAAGAAGGAAACGTTAACCAAGCGCCCAGAGTGTGTCCCCACTGACACCAATCCCCACCTCTGCCCACCCCCATCCTGTGTGACCGATGCTGAGAGAGGTTAGGGATACAAACAGTGGAGGGGGAAGTGGGCCTGCATACTAGGGGTGCTTTGAGTGGTGGGGTGAACAAGAAAGAAACCTCAGAAGTTGCAAATTAGGTCCAGTCTAATTCAAGGTGAAGAAGAAATAAAGCCCTCTCTTATCTTCCCTGCAGCCCTTTTTACTCTGGGCATCTGATTGGGTGTCTGGAAACCCTATAGGGCCAACAGGGTGGGCATCATTGAGCCAATTTCTTGTCTCACTGAAGCTATCCTGGGCCCAGCCACTCCTTCTTTAGAGGCAGCAGAAGTCTCCTGGATGTGGACACACATGTACATGCACATGCGTGAAGAGCGAGGAAAACTTAATCTAATGAAGCTCCCATCAGTAAGCACCCCAAAATTTCACATCTAGTGAGGTGAGTCCTTCCAAAGAAGCCCACTGGGGATACATCATCCTTGACGTCCTTGCACAAAACATGTACCTACTCCTCCTTGGGATTATCCTAAGAAAACGGATCTTTCACTTTTGGGGGTACCAGGAATTGAACTCAGGGGCACTTGACCACTGAATCACATCCCCAGCCCTATTTTGTATTTTATTTAGAGACGGGGTTTCACTGCGCTGCTCAGAGCCTCGATAAATTGCTGAGGCTGGCTTTGAACTTGTAATCCTCCTGCCTCAGCCTCCCGAGCCACTGGGATTACAGGCATGCGCCACCGAGCCCAGCAGATCTTTCACTTTTTAAAAATAGTTATGAATAATCTAATGAAAATTAAAAACCATGCTTATCTCTCCAAATCCTCTCTCCATCTGTGCAGGCACCTACATGTTTGCCTGCATGATAATTGGTGGGCATGGACCATTTTGTGATCTGCCTTTTTAACTCACTGTTGTGTTCATTCTGTTAAAGTAGCAGAGTTTGCCTTTATGGTTGGGCATATGTGTTTTTTTAAACCTTGAACTATTATGTACCAAACTGCTGTGCCGGCTTTTTTTTTTTTTTTTTTTTTTGCAAATTAAGCAAAAAAATCCTTTTGGATTACTTCCTTGATGTATTTTTATCGCAATCTTTCCACATTTACAAAAAAGGAACAGACATACAGTACAACTAGAAATCTGTAAAATGTGCCCCTTTCTCCATGTCCCTGACAACACTGGGTTTTATATTTCTATGTTTTTTGCTGTTCTGTCTCATTCATTGCTGGAGCCAAGACAGGCACTGTTCCCTGTGACAAAGGCAGCCGGTGTAAAAGTGTAGGTGTAGGAAATCACATACTTCTAAAAGGAGCCAAAGAGACTGAGTATATGAATCCTGATGGACTGTAAAGCTGCTAAAAATGCTGAAATTACTATTATAATGAGTGATTATGTAGGCCGAACCCTATGCTACACGTTTTAAATGCATTGTCTCATTTAGTCCGTACAACCTATGATGTAAGTACTTATTTTAGCCCACTATACAAATAGGAACCCCAAGACTGAAATCAGCCAGGTGATTTATTTGCACACCCTCATGCAGCTGATAAACTAGGAGAGGGAAGAGGTCACACCCCTCTGATGAACTCTCTCACCCACCACATTTTTATTTCTCCTGCAGGGGGCACCCTCACCATTCCTGGGCTGAGAGGACTGCTAGGTGTGGAAAAAGAACCCTTTCTTTCTTTTAACTCTGGAATTTAGGAAAACAGGACTTGCTGGTGATTTTATCATGTTTCCAAAGAATAAATCCCTGAGGCCAAAAGAAGGCTAAAGCACTGTCCAGGCTGATTCATCATAAGATTATAATAGGAAACAAACAGTAACACTTTGTGAACTCCTTCTAATTGCCCCAAACATTATGAGCTACATTCACCTTACAGCCACACTGAGGTGGCCTCGTTATCAATGTCATAGGTGAGAAACTAGAGGCCAACAAAGTGGCAGAACTGGGATTGGGTGTCAGGCAGGTCTGGCTCTTTCCTTTCCACCGTCTGTCACCGTCAGGCTCAGTGGGCAGGATTGAGGCCCAGGTCCCACACTTTGCTCCTGGCTAGACTCAGGGTTAAAGCTTTCTTGTGGTCTGTGCAAAAGCCCTGACTGTGAAATCAGGAGCCCTAAGCCTGTGGCTAGGGATAGGATGCCAAGTGTGCTAGCAGTGTTGGGGCTTGCACAAAGCAAAGGCATCTTTAATTATAGCAGTGAGCCTCACCTTAACCATTCTGAGGAACCGCATTCTCCCCTGGGACTGTGCCCATGGGCATCTCTTGAGCTTCTGTGGGTCTCCCTTTTTGAGCTGGCTGTATTTAACTCTCAGACAGCAAGAGCCCAGTTCTCCAAAGGGACCAGAAAGTCCTCATCCCTTCCCTGGCACATTGGATCCTTAGTCCTGCAAGCACCACCTGCAAAATTATCCCTGTCAGCCTGAGCTAGCTTAGGCATGGGCCCATCTTAGATGTAGCACAGTTTTCCAGAATTCTCAGGGAGGGGACATTCCTGTGCCTCCCAATCTCTCTGCGTCCTTGGCCTGAGGACCCCCTAACCTTTTACCCATAATCTTTCCTGGATTCCAAGTCTATCCCTCATCCCAGGGGTGCTGGCCCACTATTCCCTGAGAGCTCTGCGTGCCACTTGAAGTATAAGACTTCCTGACCCCCAATCCTTGGCCCTACCCTCAGCTTCCTTCCCTGTGAATGGCCAGACTTTCCTTTCACGGTGGCCCCTACTGTGGCTCACTGCAGATGGTAGTTCTGCAGAGAGGTCCATGAGACTGATCATATCCTTAACCTCCCCATTAACTTTCTCCAGATAATTCCCTCTGAGTGGCACAGGAGGAATGCCCTCTCTGGATGTTGCTCTTTCCCCTTGGACTCCTCACTGTGCTCAGCCGTTTCTGAGGCCTGCCTGTGGGACTTAGTCCCTGGCCCCAAAATTTCTTGGTAAACCCTCATCCCTCAGGCTTTCCTGTCATCCTAGACCATTGAGCCAGCAGAGTCGTGATAGCAGACAGAAACGACAGTTTTCCTTTTTATTTGGCTGCTTCTGTCTGCCTCTCCCAGCTCAGACCTGGGGCAGCCACAGGGGAAGAGTCCTGACACTGTGCCATCAGACCAAAACAGGTGCCCACCCACACTCCCGCACAAGTCCCCCTGTCCAAAAGCAGCAAGAGAAAACGGCTCAGAGGCACAGGAATGCAAAGGCCACTTTCCAAGAAGAGTTTAACAAGTCCAAACCTAAGAGCTGAGCAGGATCCTGCTTCTTTAGCGGAGCCGCTACCCAGAGTTCCTTCCTGCTGCCAAGCAGCCGCCTTTCCTCCTCGGGTCTCAGCTCATTCCGTTTTGCTCCGTAAATTTTTTTTTTTTTTTTTTTTTTTTTTTTTTTTTTTTTTTGCCGTCTTCCCTTCAACAGGCATCCTGCCAGCTCAGCTTTCCTCGGTGTCCGGCTCAGGAGTGCTGGTAGCCCAACCCGGTGCCTGTTCGCAGGTACCCCCGGGACCAGGGAAGCTGCCCAGCAGAGGGAGACCCGGGACATCGGCGCCAGTTTCCTCCGTAGGCTTGGTCCAAGCCTGGGGCCTCGGCCACCGCCCTGGGCCGTCCCATAGTCGTGTGTGGCGAGCACGCGGCGCAGCGCGGCGCAGGCTGCAGGAAAGGGCCGGTGGCGTCCCGGCGCACTAGGTTGGGCCCTGCGGGTTGCGGCGCCGGCAGCGCGGGGCTGGAGGCGCCGTCCCCAGCGCCCCCTGCGCGCGCCGCCTGGCTGTGGCACTCCAAGTGGCCGCAGGGCCAGCGGGGTGGAGGGCTGGCACGCAAGACGAGGGAGAGCGCAGTAATGCGGTGGATGGCCCTGCGCAGCGTGGCGATCTTGGAGAGCCTCTTGCCGCCCAGGTCGTGCCGCAGCGCCCGCCGCAATGCGTTGAAGGCCTCGTTGTAGTCCAGGATGCGCTTGCGCTCCCGCACGTTGGCGGCCATGCGCCGCGCCTTGGACCGCACCAGCCTGGCCCGCTTTCTGCCAGCAGCCTCCTCTGCCTCTCCCAGGCTGCGGGGGGCGCCGTTTTCCCTCAGCACCCCAAAATTCCTCCCAGTCTCCGGGCAAGAGCCTCCCAAGTCCTCTGCAGAGCCCCCGGCCCCTTTCAGGCCCCTGAGGCCTAGCCCAGGCGAGCCTCGGAGCATGGCCTATTCCAAGGCCCCACTGCTTTGGCGCTGGGAAGGTGAGGCTGACGGTCCACCCTCTGAGCGTTGGCTCCTGTGGTCTGGACACTCCCTGAAGGGCCCTCTCTAGCGGGCTTTATGGCACCACGTGGCTCCCCGCCCTCCCCATCCATCCATCTCCCTCCTCCTGCTTTATTACCTGCCCCCAGGTAGGTTGGCGAGGGACGAACTGAGAAGGAAGCAAGCAAGGAAGGAAGCATGCAGATTCTTGTACACACACAGGGGACCGGCTGGGAAGCCTGGCCATGCCCGGGGCGGTACTCCAATCGCCACCAGGAACTTGCTCTGCCTTACTCCAGGGGTCTCTCTGGGTTGGCTGGGATCCACGTTCTTTCCACTGACTTCAGATAGAGTGCCAAATGTGGACTCTGGGCAGGAGAACTGATAGACTCGTAGAAGGGTGGCAATGGTGGATTGGGTATGCTTTAGAACCTTGAAAGTTCTTGTCAAGTCTTATGGGCAACCACAGAGCTGTCATTGGGGAAAAGCATAACCAACCCAGCAGGATCAATAAGGGAGAGGCAGAGTTGACATAGTCGACCCTGCAGAGCCCTCTTCGTAAGCTGAGTAGAGCTTCAGGCTTTTTCAGGTTGGTTAGGATTTTGAGTTGGGGGTTTTGATTGGGCTCAACTCTCCCCCTACTTCCTTTTGACTTCCTTTCCTTCAGAAAGAGCGGGGCTGAATCAGCAGAGAAAGGTGTTGGAGATCTTCCTTTTCCTCTAGCTCTCCTTGTAGTACCAATCAGGGGCATCCTTTGAACTCCAGGGCCCTTGGACAGTCTTATTTCATGACACAGTACTATCCTGTTAAGAACTCACCAAATCATTCCTGCCACTACCACCAGGGATTTAAATTTTAAACAGGGTCTAAGAAAAGAAAAATGCTTAATCCTAGAGAAAGACTCCCAGTGGAATTTCAGGCATCCACAGGGAGTTATTTGGAGTTCCTTAAGGTTAATCTCATTCCCAGCCATAACCTGAATGCCAAGATTGTGGCATCAGCCTGGATGAGAATACAATTCACATCCATGCCAGACAGCATCAGTAGCAACAATCCCATTATTTCAACTGAATTTCTCCACTGAGGAAAAGTGCAGGGCACTAGGAAACAGACTATATATATTTGTTTGTGTGATTGTCAATCTTGTTCACTAGACTAGAAATAGCCTAAGGATTTTTTGTATTTCCTGAGATCTTTTCTTCCCAAAAGTGCAGTATTATGTGGAATTATAAGTCAGCTAAACCAGGCGCAGTGGCTCACACCTGTAATCCCAGCAGTTGGGAGGCTGAGACAGGAGGATTGTGAGTTCAAAGCCAGCCTCAGCAATGGCAAGGCACTTAGCAACTCAGTGAGACCCTGTCTCTAATAAAATACAAAAAAGAGCTGGGGATGTGGCCCAGTGGTCAAGTGCCCCTGAGTTCAATTGCCCTGAGTTCAATCCCTGGTACCAAAAAAAAAGTCAGCTAGAGGGCTGGGGTTGTGGCTGAACGATAGAGCGCTTGCCTAGCATGTGTGAGGCACTGGGTTCAATCCTCAGCACCACATGAAAAATAAACACATGAAATAAAGGTATTGTGGGGGGGGGGGAGTCAGCCAGATCAGGGGGCTGAGGCAGGAAGATCCAGAGTTCAAAGCAGCCAGCCTCAGCAACTTAGTGAGACCCTAAGCAACTCAGCAAGACCCTGTCTCTAAATACAAAAAAAAAAAAGGGCTGGGGATGTGGCCTAGTGCTTAAGAGTCTCTGGGTTCAATACTCAGTACCAAATTAATTAATTAATTAATTAGTTAATTAAATTCAGTAGAACCAGAGGTTTTTTCATCTTGATTCAAGCAGTCTCCTGCCTACCCTACAACACAAAGTTACCTACACCTGCATTCCTCATGCAGCATTCTATGCAGCTCTTTGGCCACATGTGTCTTAGCACCCATGCCCACCCATCCAGCTCAAGTACCAGGATATCAGCCTTGGTAAGTCTCAGAGTAGGAGGCAGGGCATGGGCCAAAGCCCAGGCATCTGATTCCCTATGTCACATTTATGGCCACCTCTCCGCTCATCTTCATCCATATCTTTTAGCCCAAGCCACCCTAGAAAGAGTTGAATCACTGCCCTGTTCACCCAGACACTGGAACTCAGGGCCTTGTCCAAACTCTCAGAAAAACCCCTGGCCTCAGAGGAGGGCAGAGGATCGGGACCTTCCAGGTGGGAAAGGAAGTCTGAGGTAGGAGACTCTTCCTCCCACCCACTGCAAGCCAACGTCTCTTCACACTGTGACCTTGGGCCAGTCATGTCCCTGCTTCTGCACCTCAGTTTTCTTTGCATGGAAGGTATCTTCTCTATGAAGCTGTAGGCAGGACCAGCTAAGTAATTTGTTGGACCTAGTGCAAAGTAAAATTTGGACCCCCTTGTTCCACAGTACTAAAGCCTGCATGTTCAGCTCAGGGAGTACCCCCCACCACCCAAATCCCCCCCACTGATCTCCTGTTATTGAAGATGGTGACAGCACAGCATTCAATCAAACCTAGGGTGCCTCTAAACCACTGCACCAGTCCCATACCCATAAAGCTGGCCCTGAGGGTAGGTACTAAGCTTAAGCTCTGGATCTAAACTCACCTGGATATTCATGAGACCTTGACCTACAATCAAGAGTCTTGTAGGTCCAAAGAAGTAGATGGATGAGTCATGAGCAACCCCTATCTCCACGGAAGGATGGAGGTGCCCCATTGATCTCCAGGGCAGCCTCAAGTAGGAAGAACCTGCCTGGGGCAGCCCAGGAGCTGAGGGGAAGGTACCAGTGGGTGACAAACAAGCTTAGACTACATCTAACACCTTTCTTCCTTCAGTGACTCAATATCCTAGAACTCACATACCACTATGGATAGGATGCTGCTTGATGATAATTAACCATAAGAATAATAATGGTACTGACTTCTTCTATAGAGTGTTTCTCATAGGTCAGGCATTGTACTAAGTGCTTTGTAAACATACATTATCTTAGCCTCACAACAGTCCCATATGGAAAATCCATTATTATGATGCAGAGGGTGATCTGCAGCATATTCCCTATTCCAGGATCAGGGTCTTAACCCATCTGGGCTTGCCCTGCATGTTCAGCTCAGGGAGCACCCCCCACCCCCTCTCCACTGACCTCCTGTCATTATTAAAGACCTGACATCTGTCCTTTAAAATAGGAATTTTAAGAGATTTAAGTAGTTTCAACTGAGAATGAAAATTAAAAATATATATATTTCACTAATATAGAGGAAATTTGGAAGGTGAGGGGGCAATGGGCAGAGACAAGCAGAAGAGAATGTAAGCTGGAAGGCAGAAGTCCAGGGCGGCCCAGCTGCCTCCCTGTGGGATTGATACCTGCTGCCTGGAGTTTCTGTAACTCCTTTTGACCCATGCAGGCAGAACTGATGGGCTACTGGGGTCCCAGGGAAAGCACCAGAGAACAGAAATGACAGGCCTGTGCCCCCCCCCCACTAACCCCTACTGCAGGTGAGTCAGGGCCCAGCTAGCCAGGTGAAGCCTGAGGAGACAGGATCAGCCTGCGTCTCCCTGACTGCATCTGCAGGGAAGGCTTCAGGGCTCTTTGCCTGCCAGAGTTCTGGACGAAGTTCAGGTGGCCTTCAGTGAGTCACCAGCCTCAGCTGCTTGCTGCCCTTTCCTCCTCAGTGAAGCCAGCCCTGAGCTTCTCCCATAGGGTTCCCAATCCAGTCTGGAATTTAGCTGCATATTGTACTGCACTGGAGCCGCCTCTAGGTCACCACTAATTTCCCAGTTCCTAGCACGGTGCCTGGTGTATAGGAAGTGTGAGGAAATATTTGCTGACTATTCAATAAATGGTACAATCATTAGGGATATAATATGTAATATATGAATATAACCATAAAACTGAAAATTCTGTCTAAGTCGGATCAAGCTAGCTTTATGTCCATATCCAGTAAGCATTTATTAAACACCTACTACATACTAGACCTGTATGCAGATAACCACAAACCAATGTATTAACTCAAGGTAACTTTATGAGGTTCAATACTAAAACAGGAGGGAGGAAACTGCAGCCATGTAGAAGTGTTTTAGATTCTCCATGATAGTTGTCTTAAAGCTATGGTGCCCAAATTATGCTTGTAGTGGCCACAGAATCAAGCAAAACCTTGAGCCTCATTCAAGAGCTACTGAATTCAAAACCGTCTCCGCAGCAAAGCAGTTTGAATGCTTAGAAAGGAAAAAAAAAATTATATATATATATATATATGTGTGTGTGTGTGTGTGTGTGTGTGTGTGTGTGTGTGTATTCGTTTCCTCTTAGAATCTATCTCAGTAGTTACTGAGTGTTAACTTTTGTAAAAACATTGTTCAGGGTTAAATATATAATGCTGTTGTGTACTGTAATTTAAGTCCTATTTAAGGATAATTTTGATTACACAATTTCTTTCTTGCTCATTAACTTTGGAACATCCCCATCCCTGCATCGTGTGGAGGGAAAATCTATTGCAATAGACAACTATGGGGCTCAAAGGGAACAAAACTGTAGTAGAAAATCAGTAAGGGGGAAAAAAAAAAAAAAAGAGCTGGAACCACAGACTTCTCTAGTCCCTAACACGAACCCTTAAATCGTCATAAAAGCAAAGAAAATGTGGAACCGCACTATTGTCCCCGTGCTGGGCGCAGGCCCACCCTCCCATCCCTTTCCCCTGCACAGATCGGGAAGGACCCAGGGCTCCAGTCCATAATTCTGAGGCCACACTCTCTTGACAAGCGGCCGGGCTCCGGGGAAGCGCCTCCGCCCCAGGCCCCTCTGCCCACCGCGAGCTGGAAGCGCGGAGGGGACGCAGGCAGGTCTCCCGCGCCTGGGAGGACGCTGCGGCGCGGGCGCGACTTCAAAGCGGCCGGCTGGGCAGGCATTTCCGCGGCACCTGCACCGCCGGTGCGCGCCGCGGCTGGAGCCGCCCATGCCCGGGAGCAGCGCTTCCCGGCCGGCCGGCGGGAGGAGGGGCGGCGGCCGTGATTTAGGGCCGGGCGGTTCCGCTGGCGGCCGCGAAGGTGCCTATTACCACTCGGCCGGGCCCGGATTTCAGAAATTCCTGCTCTTCTCTGGAAGTTCCGGCGTTGCTCCCCTGAGGGAGGGCAGAACTCCCACCTTGGAAGAAAGCCCAGGTCTCAGCAGACCCAGCAGCCACCCTGCGCTCCCAAACCCCGACCCTCCGCGTTTCAGCCCAGACTCCGGCTTAGTGTGGAAGACGTTTGGAATCCAGTGTTAGGCGCTGGCCCTACATGGTGTCACTTAACAACTACATTTCGTGCAGGGCCCCAAGCATGCAAGGCCAGCGATCCACCACTGAGCTAGTTCCCAGCCTCAACAAAAAAGTTATAGACTGCTACTCGTCTAGTAACTGGCATAGACAAGGGAATCAAACAGCCTGAATCCTGCCCTCATGGAGGTCATTTTTCTCGTGGTGAGAGCAAATAATAAGGAAAATAGGTAATGTATGCAGAAGATAAGTACTATTTATTTAAATTTATTTATTATTAAATAAATATATTAGGAGTATATTAGGCCAGCATAGAGGCCAGGGACACTAGAGACCCAGACAGGAGGCTCACAAGTTCCAGGCCAGCATAAACAACTTAGCGAGACCCTTCTCAAAAAATCAAGAGTTGGGAATGTAGCTCAGTGATAGATCATCCCTGGGTTCAATCCCCAGGTATGGTGGGGGGAGTATATTAGATAGCAATAAAGGCTGCAGAAAATAAATAAATAGATAGATAGATAAATAACACTAGGAAAGATAGAAAGTGTTCAGTATGTATGTGTGGGGTGAGGAGAGGGGAGGTCCAGAAAGCTCACCGGATAAGGTGACATCTGGGTGAGTACCTGAAAAAGGCAAAGTACTATAGCTGTTTGGGGGAACAGAGTCCAGGCAGAAAGAACAGCATGTGCAAAGGCTCTGAGGCAGGAAGGTGTCTGCAGGTTCTAGTGGGTACAAGGTGTCTAGTGGGCCTGAGCTCCGAAAGAGATGAGCTCAGTTTGATGACAGGAACTAGATGGTGCATAGTCATGTAGGCCACTGAAGCATCAACTTTTCTTTGGCAGGAGATGGGGAAGTCATTAAATATTTCCACTTATGGATCTTTAAAAAAAGAAAAGAAAAGAAAAAAGAAAGAAAAACCCATTAGCCTCTTGCTCTGACTGTAGGCTGAGGACTCCCTCCACTGCACCCCTCTCCAGGCAGCATCCATCTTTGGTCTTTGTGTCCTTCCTTCCCTCCCCAGGTGTCCATGCTTGTTTTTTGGGTGGTGACCTCCTCTTCCCTCCTGCCTCCACGCTATGTCTTCTGGGGACCCTGCCTCATCAGTTGCCTGTCCCTTGGTTTCACAGCTTTCCCTCAACACTGGCTCCTTCCTGGGAAATATAAATGTGCTCAGATGGCTTTCTCCAAATTAGTCTTTCTCTCCTTCCTGGAATTTATGCCTTCTCTCCCCTTCGTCTCCTTGCCTCAATTTACAAGCTGTAAAAGTTGGCTCTTGCCCCTTCCCAAACCCCAGTCTCCTAAAACTCTCTTCTCTTTCATTCATCCCATGACCTTGCTTTTCCTGGCCAATTTAGTTGCGTATTTATTGAGTACCTGCTATCTGCCAAGTCTTGGATTAGGTAATGAAGAAACCATCGTGAACAAAAGCAACATGGTACTTGCCCTCCTGGAGCTTGCCACCTAGTGGGAAAGGCCAGTTATTTCAATAGCATGAAATCAAAAGAATGTGCAAGGTTAGCAAGTGGTACAGCACTGAATTTCAAAGGATCAATGGGACTTTACCAAACAGATGGTGAGTGGAAGGGCATTGACAACTGAGTGAACAGCAAGTGACAAGGCCTGGAAGGATAAGCCACTGTAGGGTGATGTGGAAAATACAGTAAATTGACTCTGCCAAACCATGAAGTGGGAAATCAGGAAATGATTGGGAGATGAGGCTGGGAATCATTGGCATCATGACTTTTTTTTTTTTTTTTTTTTTTTTTTTTTTTTTTGTGCCAGGGATTGAACCCGGGGATGCTTAACAACTGAGCCACATCCCCAGCCCTTTTTATTTTTATTTTGAGACAGGGTTTCCTTAAGTTGCTTAGGGCCTTGCTAAGTTGCTGAGGCTGGCTTTGAACTTGGGATTCTTCTGCTTCAGCCTCCTGAGCTGCTGGGATTACAGGCATGGGCAAAAGCACCTGCCCATGACAAAATATCTCTTCTATTTTTTCTTTTCTTTCCTTCCTTCCTTCCTTTCTTTCTTTTCTTCTTCTTCTTCTTCTTCTTCTTCTTCTTCTTCTTCTTCTTCTTCTTTTTTGGTCTTATAAATAACTAAGAATTACAAAAGGTTATTTAAAAAACAGAGCCAGACAAAGTGGCACACATCTGTAATCCCAGGTGCACTGGAGGTCAGAGGCAGGAGGACTACAATTTCAAGGTCAACCTATGCAATTTAGTGAGGCCCAGTCTCAAAATAAAATTTAAAGGGGGAGGGGCAGCACTGGGGAGGTAGCTCAGCGGTAAAGTGCTTGCCCAGCATGTGCAAAAGCCCTGGGTTCAATCCCCAGATTCACTAAATAAATAAATAAATAAACAATAAAAGAAAGGAAGAGTTTTAAACTGAGGAGAGACATAGTTACATTGAACTGTAGCTTGATTACCTCTGAACAGGGTGGACAATGGATCTAGGAGATAAGGATCCAGGAGAGAGGAGGTGGTCTGAGCCCTGCAGGTGGTGGAGAGAGACAGAACTGAAGGATTTCAACACCTGTTCAGAAAATAGAACTGGATGTAACAGATGACAGCAGGAAATCATTATCTCCATATTCCCCTTCAAGAATGGAGGCCTGAGGTTTCTGACCAGCCTCTCGCAATGGGCTCTCTGAACTAGGGTCTAACTAGGTGTCTGTGAACATGAGACACCTCTTCCTGGGTGGCTAGGGAACTTGGGGCACCGGGGGCAGTCAATATTTTTGTTTTCTTTCTGTTTTATTCTAATCAGTTATACATGACAGTAGAAAGCTACAAATTTCTAGAGGCATATGATCTACCCAAACTGAACCAGGAGGACACATACAATTTAAACATCAATTTCAAGCAAGGAAATAGAAGATGCCATCAAAAGCCTACCAACTTGGCTGGGGTTGTAGCTCAGTGGAAGAGCTGCTTGCCTAGCATGTGTGAGGCACTGGGTTCAATTCTCAGCACCACATACAAATAAATAAAATACAATTCCATTAACAACTAAAAAATATTTTTAAAAAAATTCTACCAACCAAGAAAATCCCAGAACTAGATGGATTCTCAGCCGAGTTCTACAAGACTTACAAAGAATAATTAATACCAATATTCCTCAAATTATTCCATGAACTAGAAAAGGAGGGAACCCTTCCAAACTCATTTGATGAGCCTAGTATCATCCTGATACAAAACCAGACAGAGACACATAAAGGAAAGAAAATTTCAGACCAATATCTCTGATAAACATAAATGCAAAAATTCTCAATAAAATTTTGGCAAATCACATACAAAAACATATTTTAAAAAATAGTGCACCATGGGCTGGGATCATAGCTCATTTGGTAGAGTGCTTGCCTCACATGGACAAAGCCCTGGGTTCAATCCCAGGTCTCTCTCACACACACACACACACACACACATACACACACACAAAAGTGCACCATAATCAAATGGGGTTCACTCCAGGGATGCAAGGTTGATTCACTATATGGAAATCAAAAAATATCACATGCATAAACTTAAAGACAAGAATGTTTTTGTTTTCATTACTGTTGTTTGCAGTGCAGAATTGGCTCAGTCTCTTATCTTGGGGAGGAGTGCCTCTGTGGTAGGGCTCTGGGAGGCAGAGATTCTTGGTAGCTAGGACAGACAGGAGTTCAGGCACTTGGCCTGTAATCTGAGTCTAGAGCAGGTGTCCCCGAGTAACAGGCAGCAGTGGAGAAATCACTGTGGCAATACCAGGGTTGGTGGCCTTCAGTGTCCTGTGGGGATAACTAGTCTGTCAGTTCAGCTGCCCAGGTTCCTATAATTCCTATGAGTTTCCCAGACTTGATTCCCCAGGCTTTCTTCCCATTGATTTTGTGAGCTAATTCAGTATTGCCCAATAATTCCCTCTTCTGCTTATGTGATCAGAGTTGGATTTTGTTGTTTCAAACCAAGAATCCTGACAACTCAGAGAGTAAGCAACCACCCTTTCTTCCTCTCTCACTCCTAAGCCAATCCCCTCTACCTGCCATTTGCCAGCTTCAAGAGCTGAGGCAGGTAACTTAACCTCCCTGACTCTCAGTTTCCTCATCTGTAAAATGTATTGATGAGCAGGGTGTAGCTCTGTGGTAGAGTGTTTGCCTAGCTTGTGTGAGGCCCAGGGGTGATTGCCAGCACTGCAAAATAAATACATAAATTGGTAACCACCTCATAAAGTTGTGAGAATTAAATGACACCATGCACAGAAAATCCTGAGCACATGACTTGGCAAATAATACACATTTAATAATATTTAATTATCGCTGGGTGCAATGGTGCACCCTTGTAATCCCAGCCACTCCAGAGGCTAATGCAGGAGGATGGAAAGTTGGAGGCCAGTCTGTACGATGTAGCGAGATCCTGTCTCAAAATACAGAATGAGCCAGGCATGATGGCATTCGCCTGTATCCCAAAGACCCTGTCTCAAAATCAAAAACAAAAAGGGCTGGGGATGTAGCTCAGTGGTAAATCACCCCTGAGTTCAATCCCCACTACCACAAATAATAATACTAATATTGAGTTGTCATTATTATTATCCTTTTTCTGGCAAACTTTCTCAACATCCCAGGAATTCTTGCTTGCAAATTCATGCACACATTTGGCTCTTTTTTTTCCCCCCTGAACTGGGGATTGAACCCAGAGGCACTTAACCACGGGGTCACATCCCCATCCCTCAATTTTTTTTTTTTTTTTTTTATTTTATTTAGAGACAGAATCTCATGGAATTGCATAGGGTCTCAGTAAATTGCTGAGACTGGCTTTGAACCCTTGATCCTCCTGCCTCAACCTCAGGAGCCTCTGGGATTCCAGGCATGCGCCACTGCACCCAGCCAATCAAGCATTTCTTGAATGCTCTTCCTTCTTAGTCTAAAGCCAAGATGCTTGTTAGTCCTTCACCTGCACTCACCTGCAGTGCCCTTATCACCTGACAGCAGAGTGGTTGTTCTGGAGAGAGCTCTGGAATAAGACCATCATTTATTAGCACTGTAGCCTTGGGCAAGATGCTTAACCTTTTTGAGCCTCAGTTTCCTTGTCTGTAAAATGGGGGTATGTAATAACGCTGCTTCGTCAGATTTATTGGGAAAATTAAAGAAAACAGAGCACATTAAGCTCTTTGCTTGGGGGCCTAGCTCCTAGAAGTTCCTCTCTGGATATTAACTTTTTCTCTTGCTGCTTCTCTGCTCCTTTCCCAGGTCAGCCTCGCCACTGCAGCTGTAAATCATCTAGATAACCAAGAGCATCTCCCGCCCTCCCACCCCAGCACCAAACTCCTCATCACACCCCACCCTCTAATGACAGGGTGATTGCTTCTCATTAGGGAAATAACAAAGAGGCCCCAGTGCTTTTAGTAGGGAGTCTAATCAACTAGATCTGCCCCAGTGTCAGTGGGAGTGAAGTAGGAATTCCAGGTCCAGGGGCCTGGCTTGGTGTGGATGGAGGCTTGCTTCTTGGGAGATTCTGTCCTGGCCAGGGCTGTTGAAGGCCAGAAACTCTCGGGAAGGGGCTCTGCTATCCTGGAGAGGAAAACCAGGGCTCCTATCCTATGCTCAGGAAGCTTGAGAAGCCATCTTCGTCCTTTTTTTGGGGGGGGCGGGGTAACCAGAGATTGAACTCAGGGGCACTTGACCACTGAGCCACATCCCCAACGCTTTTTGTATTTTATTTAGTAGAAACAGGGTCTCACTGAGTTGTTTAGCCCCTCGCTTTTGCTGAAGCTGGCTTTGAACCCACTATCCTCCTGCCTCAGTCTCCAGAGCCACTGGGATTACAGGAGTACACCCATCATCATCTTCATCCTCTTGAAGTTTTGTTTTTCCTTATGCTTATTGTGACTAATAAATGATAATATGTGGTGGGAGAATAAACTGTGATAAATATATAGAAGTATATTTCTAGTACTTTGTAGATGTCAATAAATGGTGTCCATTATTTTTATTATTACTGTTATTGCTGCTATCATTATGATTATTATTGGAACTCAGCTATCAATTTTTCTAACCCCATTTGGTAAATAGTTCATCCTGTCCCCAATGATTTGCAGTTCCACATCTCTGCCATGCCACCTCCAACCACCTCTGTGGAATATCTACTTCCTTGGGAAATCCTTCAGTCTGCTCATTTTCAGAATTGTGTTAAGTGTTCTCGGGAATATTTCAAACTTTGAAGGGAGCTGGGGATGTGGTTAAGTGGCACAGTGCTTGCGTAGCATGTGTGAGCCCCTAGATTTGATCCCCAGCACCACAATAAATAAATAAATAAATAAATAAATAAATAAATAATTTGTGGGGATTTTTTAATTCCTTTGTTTAGTTCGATTACTTTCTTTTCCTTTGTTTTTTTTTTTTTTTTCCAGCTCCAGGGCCTTGTGCATGCTAGGCAAGCACTGTACCACTAAGCCACATCCTCAGCTCATATAATTTTTTTCATATCTCTTCCCTCATGGTGTTTCTTTCTCTTCCCTCATGGTGATGAAAAGGCTGCAGGAGTTCACATGTCTATCATGCACAAAAGGAGAAGAAAATAACCCAGGTAAGCCCCTTCCTAAAATCTTGACTATAAACTAATAAATGTTTATTGCTTTTTTAAACCCAAAGATTTGGGGGGGGTAATCTGTTGTGCAGATTAGCAGTCATTCCATTTCCTATCCTTTTCTGCAGTTGACTGAGTTTCTGGTGAGTATGAGCAGAAATGATGTGCACTTTCCAGGCCTGCCTATAATAACCTCCCATGAGCAGCCTCCATGCTGTTTCCCCTTCCTGCTGGCCTCAGAACCTCTGGGAGCCACAGGCTGGAAATGACAGAGCCACAAGGAGGGTGAATTCTGAGCTTTTCATAATGCCTGGAAGAGAACTGCCCAGGAAAAACTGCATGGCCAGGAACACCAAACTGACCACACATGAGCAAGAAATAAACTTTTATGTTTAAACCACTGAGAGTTGGGCATTTATCCATTAGAGCACCCTCAAATCACCTTAAATAATACCCTTTCACACTGAACTTTATAATTTATAATTGTGTTCATAAACTTCCTTTAAATTTGATCTTCCAAACTCCTTGTGAGATAAGTAGGACAGTACTCTTTAGCCAATGAGGGGAACTAAGGCTCCCAGTGCCTAAGGCACACAGCTGAAGGACGGAGCAGGAAGACGGTAGGGCAAGTGGTAACAAAGAGGCAAGATAATCTAGGTTTTGTTTTGTTTTGTTTTTTAAAGTAGGTTTTAGCGACAGATGGTCAGGAGTATGAATCTGGACCTACTACTTACTAGTCAAGTGGCTTTAGACAAGTTATTTAATTGCTTCTTGCTTTCATTTCTTCATCTGCAAAATGGGAATCATAATGGCTAACTTCCAGGGCTGGGGACATTCGGAAGATAATATATGCCAGACTTCTGGCACCTGTTAGGTATTCAATTAATATTTGATGAATGAATTAATAAAGTGTTCAGCACAGCATGGCACACAGTCTCTCCAAGTTAGCTATTATTTTCTATTTAATTTATATAAAGCACATTGCAGTTTACTATCGAGATCGTCATTTCAACGAGGTCCTGAGAACTTGGGAGCCCCTGCGTTGTCCCGGCCCCGCCACTCCAGACTCCCCAGACTCGCCCCGCCCCGCCCCGCCGTAAATCAGGCTCCGGGGGCCTGTAATTAGCAGCCATAGGGGGCGGGGCGGGGGCGGGGCGGGACCGGCCCCGCCCACCTGTCCCGGGGGCTTCCTGAGCCCCGCCCATCCCGATGGGGACGAGTCGAGGCTGGGAGCTGGGGGGTCCCCGGCGGGCCCTGATTTATGGCTCTCTGTGTGAAGGAGATTTACGAGCCAAGACCCTGAGCCTGGCTGTGTCGGGGGCGCGGGGAGCGCGACGCCGGGGGCGAAGGACCGCGGTCTCCACCCGCGAAAATCCTGCCGTGAGTCCGGCCTCTCCAGGCTCCGGGCTGGGGGTCCTCGGCGACTGGGACCTCTGACTCCAGAGCTTCAGTTCTGTGGTTCTGTCCACAGCCACTTATTTTGGGTCGATTTCCGCCCCTTTGGCTTCACTGTCTGGGACAGCGCCCCGGCTGGGACAGGCACTGCGTCGTCCAGGGAGCCGCGATTCTCCAGCCCCGCTGCGGTCCAGGTGCAGGTCCCGGCGCTTCGCTGTCTTTTGTTGCCCATTTCATAGATGTGGAAACAGAGCCTCCCGCAAGTGAAGCAGCTCACGGGCTGTCACAGAGCCAGGAAGTGGGCGGGTGTCTGAAGGGCCCTCCCCAGCGGACCTCGGGAGGTCTGAAGAGAGCGCAACTGGGCTGCAGACTCACCACCGGGCTCCAAGGAGGAAAGGGCTGTGGGCCCAGGGTCCTGTCCGCCCACGAATAGAGCTGGTGTGTAACCAAGTCTCCTCCTGGGAATTTGCAGCTCCTCTGGTGCGATGTGAAGCCTGACCTCAGATACAGCCACCACATCCTATCCTCTGTGGTATGTGGCTGTGCAGGAGAGGAGGGTGGATCTCCCCACTCAGCAGTGCCCAGCAATCCTCAAACCTCATGCTGGGAGGAATGAGTGGAGACCCTCAACCAGGACATGGAAGAAAGACCTTTCAATAGATTTTGAGTCAGACAGACTTAGGTTCAAATCCCAGCTCCATCTCTGACCTTTGGCAAGTTACTTAACCTCTCTGAGCCTCAGGTTCCTCATTTGAAAAATTTGTTTTAGTTGTTGTTGAGTTTTGTTTGTTTGTTTTTGTACTGAGAATTGAACCCAGGGGTGCTCTACCACTGAGCTACATCCCCAGCCCTTCTTATTTTTTATTTTAATGTAGAGTCTGGCTGAGTTGCCTAGGCTGGCCTTGAACTTGCAATCCTCCTGCCTCAGCCTTCCCAGTTGCTGGGATTACATGGGTGCACCACCACACTGGCTCATTTGAAAAATCAGAATAATAAAAACCTCCTCATAACGTAGTGTGAGGCTAAATAAGATAAAATATGGAATGCATTCAATATAACTCTTAGCACCTTGGACACAGGAGCTGTTCAGCAAATATTTTCCCCCAAGGTACAGGACTAGAACTTTGTTTTGGTTAGAGTCAACTATATAGTCTACACCAGAAAGATTCAAGGTAGATAACTGGGCGTGGTAGCACACTCTCGTAATCTCAGCAACTCAGGAGGCTGAGGCAGGAGGATTGAAAGTTTCAGGCTAGCTTCAGCAACTTAGTGAGCCCCTATCTCAAAATAAAAAATAAAAATGACTGGGGATGTAGCTAGGTGGTAAAACATCCCTAGATTCAATTCCTAGCACTGGGGGGGGAGAGGAAGGAAAGAAAAAAAGATTCAGGGTAGAATTTCATAGACTCCCAAGAATGTTGGGACAGGAAGAGATCAGCTTATTCCAGGATTCTGAACCTGGGCTACCTTCAGGAGTGTGTTGGGGGTAGTGAGGGCTCTGAATCCCAACCATAATCTATTCATTACTACTTATGGTACATCTGCTTTGTGCCAGGAACAAAATATACACACACACAAAAAAAATCCTCCCTCGTTGAATC
Organism: Tamias sibiricus; assembly: GCA_025594165.1. Lineage (NCBI taxonomy): Eukaryota > Metazoa > Chordata > Mammalia > Rodentia > Sciuridae > Tamias > Tamias sibiricus. The sequence continues at coordinate 47,982,932 of CM046660.1, forward strand.
TACATTCTAGTCAGTAGAAAAAGACACATAAATATGGATTATGTATCTAAACTTACATCTATATGGGTTTATATCACATTGTCAGGGGAAATCCATAATCTGAAAGTCTAAGAATTACAAATCTAGTCCAACCACCCACCAGAAGTGGAAATCACTTGTCCCAAATAACAGGTCCAGCCAATACTTGAGTCAGAACCTTCCACCACCCACTGTCCCTCTGTCCACTTACCTTTTATCCTGGAGGGCAGCTGAGCCCACCAGGTGCTCTATGTGTTTGGTGGATTCATGTTTTTGGGGATTCCATCACAGGTCCAACCTTCCAGGGCTCACCTATACCCCCTCTCTAATCTTGGCACTTCGCTCTTAAAAAGGAGCCATAGTCTTTGACCACAGAGAAAGAAGTCATTTGGAGCTTTGCATGTGCCAAGCTAAGCATGTTCCATCCCCAGTATGGGCAAAAAACTCATTTGTGGGGAGCAGGGGAGTCCCCAGCTTCAGTCCCTCCTCCCACCTTATAAACACTTCTATGTATCACTGTCCTTTGTTGTTGTTTTGTTTAGTTTTTGGAGTTTTAAGCATCATGGTAAATTTTAATCTCTGAAATGCTTGAAGACAAAAAGAAACAAAAGGGCTGGCTCAGAGGTAGAGCGCACGCCTAGCACGTGTGCAGCCCGGGTTCCATCCTCAGCACCACGTAAAAATAAATGCATTGTGTGCAACTAAAGCAAATAAATAAATATTTAGAATGAAAGAAACAAAAAGCGGGGCACAGTGATGTGTCTCTCCCTCCACCCTCAGCCTTCTGGACAAACTCACTCCATCAGTTATGCCCCCTGTGCCGGGAATCAGCATCTTTCCCCAGCTCCTTCCTGTCATCACATTCACATGTGACAAATGATCCCACTCAGCGATTTAAAATGCCATTTATTATTTCTCATGATTCTGGGGGTTGATTGGGCAGTTCAGGGCCTCGTGTGCTCTCAGCGAGGGTTACCCATGTGACTACATTCATCTGAGAACTCCTCTAAAGCTAGAGTGCCCAAGGAAGCCTCTCTTGCCATATGACCTCCATTCCTGTGTGGCCTCTCCTCTCTGCCAGTCGCTCCAGCAGGACAACCTGGACTTCCTTACAGCATGGATGCTAGGTTCCAAGAGGTAGGAGAAAGAGGAAGTTGCCAGTGTTCTTTTAAGGACTGGGAACAGCATTTCCATCAACTCTCTTGGTCAGAGCCAAGTGGCAAGGCCAGACTAGACTCAAGGGGAAGGGGAGACAGACTGCCCCTCTCTGTAGGTGAAGCCCCAAGTCTGTACCAGGATCAGAGGGACCGCTCACAACAGTATTTGGAGGCTACCATTAGTGCTCAAGCAACCAGTTCGAACTCCCTGGACCCTGCTGCTCCCAGAATTCCCCTCACTGCCTCACCTCACCGGCACATTTATTCATCCATAATAATTTGGATTAGCCCCTCTCCACTCTGCTGGAACCCTGCTCATCAGTGACCTCCTGATGGCTGATATGTCACCTGCAGTTTCCATCCTTCTTTTTTCATCTATAAGCACGGGATCTGCTCACCATTTCTTCCTTCTCCTCCTCCCTCCTCATTCTTCTCCCTGCCTCTCTTCCCTCCCTTTCTCTCTCTCTCTCTCTCTCTCTCTCTCTCCCTTTTCTTCCATGGACCCCTTAAATGTCAGATCTCTTTTTGGTGGTGGTGGGCAGGTGATTGGCTGAGGATCAAACCCAAGGCTTCACATATGCCAGGCAAATCCTCTATCACTGAGCCACGCCCCCCCAGCCCTAAATGTCAGCTCTCTATTACCAGCTGTGTTCTCCCTCCTATCTTTCAGACCCATGTTTCTAATTTCCAGATGATTGTTCTGCAGATACCTGAACCAAAATCCAAAACTCCTCTTCCTGGCTCCACATGGCAAAAAAGATGAACAAAAGAACAAAATCATCACTTACCTAGCTGGGCCAGCCAAAAGCATCTGCATTCCCACCCTCCCACCCTCATTGTCCATCCCTCTCACAAACCTGGAGCCCAAGGCCCACCAAGTTGGCAACTGTATACTGGGGCTCACTCTCCAGTCTGTCTTCTCCTCTTCAGCTTAATGGCCACTGCTCTGTTCAGGCGGTGGGGCAGAAGATTTGGGAAGCCCAGGCAGCCTCCTTACTACTTGACTTCAGATTCTCCCATGTGCTGACCTGCACAGGAATGGGGGAGTTTTCAAACTCCCAAATTTGATGACCTAGATCTTTTCCTCACAGAGTACCTCCCAGAGGAGGGGTGTAGCACATGCACCTATTAACTAAGTGTTTATTTGTTGAAATAAAATAGGAAGGCAGCTCAGCTTGGAAACAAGAAGATCCCTTCCAGTAACTTCCTGAACCAATCTGTGAATCTGTTAAATGGCCTGTAAAATAGAGGTGATGTGACTGACCCTCCCAGAGGTGGTCGTGAGGATTCAAGGAGACTGAACACTTAGAATGGCACCCCACAACCACAACTTCCTGTGGGCAGTCATATCCTCTCCCTTGCCAGATCTTCTTTGGAGGGTCTTGTGGGGGAGGAAAATAAAATAAATTAGCTTTAAGAAGCATAAGTTAATTCTTTCCTCTTCAAAGTTGTTCTCCTGCGCTATATCATAGTCTCTCCCTTTTTGCAGTGCTGGAGATTCAACTAGGGTCTCAACTGGGGATTCAAGTAGGTCATGCTAGGCAAGCTCTCTACCACTGAGCTACATCCCCAGACTCTCATCCTTTAAATATAGCTAACTCCGAAAACTTTTTACTTCTAGAATTAAAAGCTTTGGAACACGGAACTTTTGAGGTGTGGAAAAGCAAAAGAAAATTTAGGTGGTGTTTCTGTGCCCTCTGCTGGTCAGGATATGGAACTCCAAGTTGTCCGACTACGGACCTGGGCTGGGGATCTCTAGGGCTGACCGCAGCAAACATGGAAGTTGTATTCTCATCTGTGAATGGAGAGGAGATTGCTCTTTTCCTGCCCGTGGTCAGCGTTGTCCTTCACTCCCCTCAGGAGCTCTCCAAGTCTTTCTCACTTTTGCAACCACGGTTGTTCCCTCTGCTTACTCACCTCCCAGCATAGCCTCACCGTCACTTCCTATCATAGAGGAAAAATTGAGGTCTCAAGTGTGAATCCTCAGCTTCCTGCCTGGGCCCACAAATAGTCTGTCTGCACCCACTTGCACTTCCTTTCCTCCTGCCCTCCGAAGCTGACGCCTGCTGCTGAGCTCCTCCGCTCCCATCCCTTACAGAAGCCGATTTTTTTTTTTTTTTTTCCTTCATTTTTGGTACCCGGGGTTGAACCCAGGGGGACTTAACCACTGAATCGCATCCCCAACTTTTATTTATATTTTATTTTGAGACAGGGTCTCGCTAAATTGCTTAGGCCCTCTCTAAATTGCTGAGGCTGGCTTTGAACTGGCAATCCTCCTGTCTCAGCCTCTGAGTCACTGGGATTACAGGAGTGCCCCACCAAGCCCGGCAGAAGCCAGATTTTGACTCACTATTACTTTCCCTTTGCAGTAAATTATATATGTATATTTATAAATTAAATAAAAATAAATTGTGGGGCTGGGATTGTGGCTCAGCGGTAGAGCGCTCGCCTAGCACGTGCGCGGCCCGGGTTCGATCCTCAGCACCACGTACAAATAAACCCATTGTGTACAGCTAAAGCAAATAAATAAATATTTAAAAAATAAAAAATAAAAAAATAAATTGTATATATATAAATTAATATATGTGTATATTTATATCTTTAATATTCTAACTTAGTATATAAATATATAGATTTTAAAATACACAAATATATTTTAAAGACTATAAAAATAAATATATAAACTTTTAAAATTAGATTTTCTTTCTTTTTTAAAAATATATATTTATGTTTTAGTTATAGGTGGACACAATATCTTTATTTTATTTTTATGTGGTGCTGAGGATTGAACCCAGCACTTCACACATGCTAGGTGAGTGCTCTACCTCTGAGCCGCAACCCCAACCCTAGTCTTTCTTTTTTTTTTATATTTATTTATTTACTTTAGTTGTACACAATGCAATGCATTTATGTTTACGTGGTGCTGAGGATCGAACACGGGCCGCGCACATGCGAGGCGAGCGCTCTGCCGCTGAGCCACAACCCCCGCCCTAGTCTTTATTTCTTAAAATGATTTTAGATATACAGAAAATCTAAGAGGCTAGTACACAGAGTTCCCATGTACCCTACACCCATTTCCCCTTATCATTAATGTATTACATTCCTATGGTTCATTTGCTGCAATTAAGGAACCGACATGAACACATCAATATTACTAACTAAAGTCAATAGTTCATTCAGATCCCTTCACTCAGATGCCCGTTTCTGTTCCAGGATCCCATCAACACATTGCATTTGGCCATACTGTCTCCTTAGCTCCTCTTGACTATGACAGTTTTTCTGACTCCTTGTTTTTGTATTCTCATCTGTAAAGGGAGAGGTGATTGTTCTTTTGCTGCCTCTGATCAGCTTTGTCCTTCACTCCTCCCCTCAGGGGCTCTTGACAGTTTTGAAGAGTGCTGGCCCCCCTACTGGCATTTTTCTGATTTTTTTTTTTTTTCATGATTACTCTAGTGCTATAGTCTAGATCCTCCAAGGGCTCATGTGTTAAAGGCTTGGTCCCCAGCTTGGTGCTATTGGGAGGGGTCAAACTTTTAAGAGGTGAGTCCTCGTGGAGGTCTTAGGTTACTGGGGGTATGCTCTAGAAGAGAACTGTGGGGCCCCACTGCCTTCCTCTCTTTTTTGCATCCTGGTCATGAGTTAAGCAGTTTTGCTCTGCCACATGCTCCTGCCAAGATGGACTGCCTCACTACAGACCCAAAGCAACAGGCTCAACCTACTATAGACTGAACTCTAAAACTTGCACCAAGATAACACTTTTGTTATAATTTGATTATCTCAGGTATTTTTTTTTTTATAGTGGCAGAAAGCTAACACAACTGGCATTATGGCTTTCGGGGAGGAAAGCCACATAGGTAAAGTGTCATTTTTGTCCCATATATGAAGGATACACACTATCAGCATGGTTTATCAGTGTTCATGATGACCTTGAAAACTGGAGTCGTGTTTGTCAGTTTTCTCTACTGTAAAGTTACTTTTTCTCCTGCCCCTTCCCATACTGTACACTTTGGAAGGAAGTCACTAAGCACAGCCCATACTGAAGGAGTAGGGAGTTACATTCCCTGCTTCGACTACAGAGCAGCTGCAAAAATTTGAAATTCTCCTATATTAGGGATTTATCTCTTCTCCAATTATTTACTTATTCAATTATTTATATATGTCATTATGGAATTGTGGATATTTAATATAAATTTAATATGGCTGGGTATGGTAGCACATGCCTGTAATCCCAGAAACTTGGGAGGCTGAGGCAGGAGGATCATAAGTTCAAAGCCAGCCTCAGCAAGTGATGAGGCCCTAAGCAACTCAGGAAGACCCTGTCTCAAAAAAAAATCACCAACAACCACCACCACCAAGAGGGGGCGCATGCTGGGGTAAAGCATCTCTGGGTTAATATCCCAGCACCCCCCCCCCCAAATTTTTAACGTAACTTTGGGTTATAATCCATTATTACTTATTTGGTTGCCCAAACTGTTCTAATATATTTAATCTCTTTTCCCTCGTCTTTGGTGTTAGACATAGTAATGTTATCAAGGCTCATTCAATGGTGTATATTGTAGCATGGTTTTCTTTTTTTTTCACATTTCTATTTTTTATTTTTAATGATAAAATATTAATATATAATGAAAATCAAAACATCATTCATAGGTAACAAGTCTCTACATGACCCATTTCTCTTAGAGGTAGGAAATTTTCTTTCTATGGGTACTGATGTGTTTTTCTTCTCCATTCTTTCTTCCTTCCTTTCTTCTTTCCTTCCTTCCTTCGTTTTGTACTGGGGATTGAACTCAGGGGCACTGGACCACTGGGCCACATCACCAGCCCTTTTTTGTATTTTATTTAGAGACAGGGTCTCACTGAGTTGCTAAGTGCCTCGCCATTGCTGAGGCTGGCTTTGAACTCGTGAGCCTCCTGCCTCAGCCTCCCAAGTGCTGGGATTACAGGTATGCGCCACTGCCGGCTGAGATCAAACTTGATACAGCTGCAATTGGAAGGATGGGTTGATGGACTGCAGGGCTTCAGTTCTGGGTAGCTGAGGATGTTGATACAAACATTGACATTTGTCAAGAAAAACATGTTAGTGTCATTGTTCCAGGAGATTTTGTTGACCTCAAGCTTGAACTGCTCATCTGCTTTGGAACTGTGTGTCTTGGCATCGATAAAGGTCACCACATCATCCTTGTTGCCTACAGCAATGGTCTGCCCATTGGGACTCCAGCAGATAGTAAGTAATGTTCTCCCCTTTAGTGTCTACAGTGACAATGCATTCTATAGTCCTCTCGTCCGGATGCGAATGGTTTCACTGTCAGATGCAGTGACCAAGAGATCCAGGATTACTGGGATGCCAACAAAGCTGGTCCACGCTATCCCCATGTCGCCATGACCAACAGGTCCTTCTCCAGCAAGAAGACACTGGCCATCTTGTAGAAGGATCCGGAGGCTAAGCGACGTGGGTCACAGCTCCAGGCCACCAAGTGCACCTTGGCACTGTGTGCCGGTAACTCCCTCGTCTCCTGTGGCCCCGGAACAGCTCCAGCATCCCAAGAGTGATAGGCCACTGCGCACAGAGCACCAGGGGGCCATCGCACCTGGGCCACTCTGACCCAGCGCTGAGGGCCCCACGGCTGCCTTGGGCAACGCCATACTGAGGTTCCAGAGGTTTAACCCACCACCATCCTGGGCACAATTCGTCCTGGCGCCACCTCACGCAGGCGCTTCTGCAGCACGGTTTTAAATATCAAATATTGGAAACAACCTGCGTGCCCATCAATTGGGAAATATCCCTCTTTGTGCTCCCCTCTACTTTCTGTCAATGAAGTGGATCTTGACGTACTTACGTGGAAAATATGGTGGTTAAGGTTACAGGCTCAGGAAACAGCGGAGTTCAAATTCTGATAGTCTGGCCTTGGGCAACTTACCTAACCTCTCTGAACCTCAGTTTCCTTACCCATAAAATGGTGACTGCCGAGAAATCTGCTTCATAGGATTGTTGTGAGGATTAAGTAATGCATTTCAGCACCGAGAAGCATGAAAAGCACATGGAAAATGTCAGTAACTGTGAAGTATTATTGGCATTATTATGGAAAGATCTCCAAGAGATTGTTTTGGGTGAAATAGTCAAGTCGGTGGAAAAATGCATAAAGCCTATCACCATATGTATATAAGATGTGTGACAAAATCCAGCTTTTCCTGTGTGGCAGGGGGAAGGACACCCCCCGAACCCCCGACCCTCCAGCATTCCCAGCTGTGCTTCTAGAAGCAATAATTCTACTTATAACTCTTTTCCCCAAGAACTGTGAGTATTGAGGGATGGTAATTAAAGTTCTTACCATGAACCAATCCCTTAAAGCCTGGAGAACTTAAGTTTAGAGCTACCTAGTGAGCAGGCAAGGCAGCTTTCAAACCCAGACACACAGGCCTCCCATAATCCTTACCCAGATTCACCAGTTTTAAACATTTTGTCCCATTTGCACTGTCTTCCCCCTCCCTCCATAATGGAGATTGAACCAGGTCCTAAAAAATTGCTAAACAAGTGCTGTCCCACTGAAACCCACCCACAACCCTTTTTTTTAAATTTTTAGATTATTTATTTACTTATTCATAATGCACAAGTATATCATCTTTTTACATACAACTGCTTGTATACAAAGTATATAAGTACTATTCAGATCTTTAATCATGCATTTAGGATAGTGATATCCATCTCATTCAACCACCATTTTCCCCCCCTTCTCCCCCCCTGCTCCCTCCCTTGCCCTCCCTTTCCTTTGACCGTTCTAGTGTTCCTCTAATCCTATGTACCCCCATACAATCACACTGTGAACTAACCTCCTTATGTCAGAGAAAACATTTGGTATTTGGATTTTTTTTTTTTTTTTTTTTTTGTGGTACCAGGGATTGAACTCAGGGGCACTGGACCACTGGGCCACATCCCCAGCCCTTTTTTGTATTTTATTTAGAGACAGGGTCTCACTGAGTTGCTAAGTGCCTCGCCATTGCTGAGGCTGGCTTTGAACTCGTGATCCTCCTGCCTCAGCCTCCCAAGTGCTGGGATTACAGGCGTGCACCACCGCGCCCGGCTGGTATTTGGATTTTTGAGATTGACTAATTTCACTTAGCATTATATTCTCCAACTTCATCCATTTACCTGCAAATGCCATTATTTTATTCTCTCTTATTGCTGAGTAAAATTCCATTTTGTATATATACCACATTTTCTTTATCCACTCATCTACTGAGGGACATCTAGGTTGGTTCCACAACCTAGCTATTATGAATTGTGCTGCTATAAACATTGAAGTGGCTGTAATATGCTGTTTTTAAGTCTTTTGGGCCACAACCCTTTTTTAAGACAGGGTCTCGCTGGGCGTGGTAGCACATGCCTGTAATCCCAGCACTTGAGAGGCTAAGGCAGGAGGTTTGTAAGTTCAAAGCCAGCCTCAGCAATGGCGAGGTACTTAACAACTCAGTGAGACCCTGTCTCTAATAAAAAATACATTTAAAAAAAGGGAGGCTGGGGATGTGGCCCAGTGGTCAAGTGCCCGTGAGTTCAATCCCCGGTACCAAAAAAAAAAAAAAAAAAAGTAAGGTCTCACTAAATTGCTGAGGTTGGCCTCAAACTTGCTGGCCTCCTGCCTCAGCCTTCCGAGTAGCTGGAATTATGAGTATGCACCCCCATGCCCAGCTATATTATCATTTTTTGTTTTTTTTAGTATAATATCTTTTCTTGAACAATTTGAAAGTCATAGACATCATGCTCCTTTTCCCCTGAAGACTTCAGTGTGTATTTCCTAAGAACAAAGACACTCTCTTACATAATCTGTATAAACTGTCAAAATAATACAATAATCTATGGTTCATATTCAAATTTAGTCAGTTGCTCCAGTAATATTCTCAATAGGTTTGTATTTTTCTCTTCTGGTCCAGCATCCCATATGAGATCATGCTTTGCATTTGGTTGTTGTGTGCTCTTTGTCTCTTTTAATTGGAAACAGTCTTTGTCAGCCTTTCCTTGCCTTTGCCACAAACATCCCTGCTCTGCTTCATTGCTGTGACATGGAGTTTATTCAGGAAGTGCTACCAAAATTTCCAAAGCAATGACTATTCTAGGCATGCACATCAAAATGAGTCCTTACAAAGAATCAGAAAGCTTTTTCCCAAGTGCATGAGATCAAGGCAAATGGATACTATTAAAGATATCAAAATCACTGAAGAGCCAGGTGCAGTGGTATACACCTGTAACCCCAGCAGTTCAGGAGGCTGAGGCAAGAGGATTGAAAGTTCAAAGCCAGCCTCAACAACCTCGAGGTTCTAAGCAACTCAGTGAAACCCTGTCTTTAAATAAAAATACAAAAAAGGACTGGGGATGTGGCTCAGTGGTTAAGCATCCCTGAATTCAATCCCCAGTATACCTCCCCCCCAAAAAAAAAAGGCTTTGATGAGGCATTGAAGAGATGGAGTTTGTCCTTCTAGAGCTGTAGTGGCATCCCCCTCCTCCACAGAAAATCTTAACTAAGCTTCTCAGAAATCTGCACCATGGCTGATTTTAGGACTATCAGCAAAAGAGTCTCTAAAAAAAAGTTCAATGTAGATAAACTTCTTATTTTCCTGTTGCTCTATTACTTGGCCACTGTCCTAAAAGAAATCAGCACTCTAGGTGCTGGACACTCCTTTTACTTGTTTTTCACAAACATGTATCCAGTATAATAGTTTGTAGAAGTGTGTTTGCAAGTGCAAAGTGTAATAATAAAAAGGTCAAATTCTTTAACAAGTCCTCTGACCTTGAGCTGGAGCTCACAGAGATGTCTACATTTCTAAGATAAGAGAAGTTGCTAAATGGCCTCCATGGTAATAGCTGGCAGGGGGAGGAAAGAAAGAGAAGAAGCCCTCCCTTTCTCAGGTGTTGTCCTTGAAGGGTTAGCTTGCCCAGAACAGTGAAAGAAAAAAGCTGCTTTTATGTGAACTTCTGTAAACTGTGAACTTCTGAGCCCCTCCCCTTTACTTGCTGTGTATAAAATTCTGAAACTACCTGAACTTGGGGTTCAGGGGATTAGTTTTGATTACAGCAAGAGCTGTACCCTCTGAACTGGCTGCAACCAAATAATAATAATTTAAAAAAAAACTGTTTCCTATTATCTTCGGTGCCTTGCCTGTCTGTCCCTAAAACAGAGCCTCTTCTCAGGAAGAGGATGGCTTGAACTTGAACTCTGCCTCCTTTGAATGCAAATATCCCTAAGAAGAGGTCACAAGATGCTACAATCAATAATAGCCTCACCCTTGGAGTACAGCTCATAAAGCCTGGGTCAGGTCACTGCTGGAGAGGCTACGGACACTGGGAATTGATATTTGATAGTTTTGCTCTGAGGTTTGGAGATAGAGTAAGTCAATGTGTCCATCAATGAAAAAGCCTTTGAAAACTCAAATCCCACATCCGTAAACGTGGTTAGCAAGGATTTAACTTCTATCTTGAGGAATGAGACTCCAGTTTTGCACCTAAAGCTGAAACAGTTGACCTTGCTAAGCAGCCTTAGCAGGAGCATCGGCCCACATCTGACATCTGGACTGACAAAATAGAAGGTAGTTAGATTATAAGACAAGCTGTCATTATAGATTTACCTAGCCTGACATTTTTAAAAATCAGAGTATTGGAGCTGGATGCAGTGGTGTGCACCTATACAGCCAGTGACTCAGGAGGCTGAGGCAGGAGGACCCCTTGTGCCCAGGAGTTCCAGGCCACCCTGGGTAAATAAGGAGATGCCATCTCAAAAACAAACAAAAAACAGAAACAAAATCAGAATATTCAAGAAAAATTCCAGCTTTGCAGGATCAGATGTTTCTATAGATGGGACAAAAAAAAAAAAAAATGTTCTCAAGATGCCCACCCTCTCTGTCACTGGAAGACACAAAACTATGTAAAATCATTGCTGGAATGTAAGCATTAGAAAAATTTGCTCCTGTCCCTGTTTCTGGTGGATTCCTAACAATGAAAATTGGATATGTTGCTTTTTCTTCTTTCTTTCTTTTTTATTATTATTTTTATTGTTGTTGTTGTTGTTGTTATTGGTACTAAGGAATTGAACCCAAGCATTCCTTACCACTGAGCTACATTCCCAGCCCCTTTAAATTTTTTTTTTTCTTTTCAATTTTGAGGCAGGGTCTCATTAAGTTGCCGAGGCTCGAGGCTTGTCTCAAACTTGCAATCCTAGCCAGGCACGGTAGTGCACACCTGTAGTTCCAGCACTTGGGAGGCTAAAGCAGGAGGATTGTGAGTTCAAAGCCAGCCTCAGCAATGGCCAGGCATTTAGCAACTCAGTGAGACCCTGTCTCTAATAAAATACAAAAAAAAAAAAAAAAAAAAAAAGGGCTGGGGATGTGGCCCAGTAGTCGAGTGCCCCTGAGTTCAATCCCCAGTACCAAAAAAAAAAAAAAAAAAAAAAAAAAAAAAAAAAAAATTTGCAGTCCTCCTGCCTCAGCCTCCTGAGTCACTGGGAATACAGGCACACACCACTGCATCCAGCTTGAATACTCTGATTTCTAAAAATATCAGGCTAGGTAAATCTATAATGACAGCTTGTCTTATAATCTAACTAGCTTCTATTTTCTCAGTCCACATGTCAGATGTGGGTGGATACTCTTGATATGGCTGTTTAGCAAGGTCAAACGTTGCATCTATAGGTGCAAAACTGGAGTCTCATTTCTGCCTTGCTAACCACATTTGCGGATGTGGGATTTGAGTTTTCAAAGGCTGCTGCCTCACTGATGGACACAGTGCCTGGCTGCATAACAAGGTAAACTTTTTACTAAATACCCCTGTATGCTTTTTTTTTTTAATATTTATTTTTTAGTTGTAATTGGACACAATACCTTTACTTTATTTATTTTTTATGTTGTGCTGAGGATGGAACCCAGGTCCTCACATGTGCTAGGCGAGACCTCTACCACTGAGCCACAACCCCAGTGCCCCCTGGATGCTTTTTAAAGAACTTGGATCATGTAATTTTTCAGAAATATGAACTTGAGGAGCAAGAGGGGAGGGAGAGGGAGAAAAGAAAAAAAAAAAAAAGAAGGTGGTTGAATGAGACGGATATCATTTTCCTTATTGCATGATTGAAGACCTGAATTGTACGATTATACTTTGTATACAAACAGTTGTATGTAAAAAGATACTAAATATATGCACTATGAGTTGTACATATTAAAAATTATAAAAAGAAAAAAATATGAACTTGAAATTATTTTTTAAAAAATAGAACACAGTTTTTTCAGTCCTCATGCCTGTGTTTGAATCTCCTTCCTGCTGTGGCTGTGTGACTCAAGGCAATTGATGGATTGCTTGATTGTCTGCTTTCTGGGCTCTAAAGTAGAAGGTGCTAATAGTGCCTGTGTTGTAAGGTGTTGAGAGATTAAATAAGACAACACATGAAAAGCGTTCAGCAGAGCACCTTGTACTCAGCAAGCACACATCTAGTATGCACAGTTATTGTGGTTGTCATTTGTCCTTTAGTGATTTCAATGGAAGGAGCTTTCCATTGTCCCAGTCTGCATCGCATATGAACACCTCCAGACAAGATCTAGTTGGGGGTGTTGCCCCGTCTAATAGGAGCATCCCTGTCATTCCTTTTTTTTAAATATTATTTTAGTTGTAGATGGACACAATACCTTTATTTTGTTTATTTTTATGTTGTGCTGAGGATCGAACCCAGTGCCTCACACATGCTAGGTAAGTGCTCTTCCACTGAGCCACAACCCCAACCCATCCCTGTCATTCTTATGTCCAACTTATCAGAGCCACTTCAGGCTTGGGCTCTGCTATGTTTGGGGTTTGGTTTGTCTCCCAAGAATCCATTTATTGAGGGCTTGGTCCTCAGTGTGGTAGGGTTGAAGTCATGGGACTTTTAAGAGATGGGGCTTATGGTAGGTGTTTAGGTCATTGGGGGTGTTCCCTCAGAAGGATTAAGGAGGCCCTCATGCTGCCCTTTAGTAGTTCTCCCAAGAGGGTAGTTATAAGAGCCCCACCCAGCTCCCCAGCTTCCTGTCTGGCAATGTGCCCTGCAAATGCTCCCACCATTGCCATCCACCATGATATGACACAGTCTTGAGGACCCTCCCCAGATCTGAGTAGATGCAGGTGACATGCCCCTGAACCTCCAAAACTGGGATCTAAGTAAACCTCTTTTATTCATAAAGTCAGCTGGTCTCAGGTATTTCATTACAATGATGAAAATATGACTAACATAGGGCCCAATCCCAGGACCAGTACTTTGGCACCAGAACAGTTCAATCACATGACACAGGTAAATCAAGAACCTCACCCTGGACTGGGGTTGTGGCTCAGTGGTAGAGCACTTGCCTAGCATGTGTGAGGCACTGAGTTTGATGCTCAGCACCACATAAAACTAAATAAATAAAATAAAGGTATTGTGTCCATCTACAACTAAAAAGAAAACCTCATCCTTCCTACAAAAGGTAACCACTTTCTTCAGGGGTGGACTCTGGATGGAGAAGGCATTCAGAACTGGCTTGTGAGCTGGGCTCAATGGCGCACACCTGTAATCCCAGCACTTGGGAGGCTGAGGCAGGAGGATCATGAGTTCAAAGCCAGCCTCAGCAATGGTGAGGTACTTAGCAACTCAGTGAGATCCTGTCTCTAATAAATACAAAAAAAGGCTGGGGATGTGGCCCAGTAGTTGAATGCCCCTGAGTTCAATCCCTGGTACCAAAAAAAAAAAAAAAAAAAAAAAAAAAAAAAAAACTGGCCTGTGCAGTACAGTTGGTCAGGAAAGAGAATCCAGGACAGCCTGGAGGAAAATGAAAGGGACAAAAAGATCTATTACTGTTTTATGGTTGTTGAGAGGATCAATGGAATGAATCAGCATTCAGTATTTAGCAAAGTGCTGGTCACTTTGTAAGCACTCAATACATGGTGGCACAAAGGATGACAGTGATGATGATGATGATGATGACAGCTGTTAATGGGCTGTTATCAGTGACCCCAGGATGCAACCACTCAGGCTGAGCTCCTGGGGATGGTAATGTGACCTGAATATACCTGGAGGCTCCTTCCTTTCTGGGCCTGCACACAGGTCCGGAGGGTCCAAGCTTTGGAGGGGGTCCAAGCTTTGTGTTCTGCTGGGGTCTCACCCAGTGCTCACTCTTCCTTCCTCGGCTCCATGGAAAGCCCTTTGCCACTACCCAATGCTCTTTCAGAGCGAGTTAGAGTCCCCAACTGTCTCCCCTTCCCAGGACTCCGGGAAGGGGATTTTTGGGTGCCTCAGTGTTTGAGGCCATTCTGCCATGGAGAATGGGCATACCTGCAGATGTGGAACAGCTGGGTGGCACTCACAGGAGACTGGCATGAGCTCCGGCATCGGGGGAGGTTCCAGAACACCAGGCTATTTTTAGCCTGGCACAGATGCCCAATTCCCAGCTAAGGGAGCGGGTGTGGTAGGTGGGAAGCAATCTTGCTTTCATCATTTATTATTTCATTAACCACTTAGGACGTCGAAGGCAGCAGGCATTACCTGTTTTCTTTTCACGATTCCTGACTCCTTGTTACTTCACAAACAATATTCTCCCCCAGGGGCCAAAGAAGGATGGGGAGAAAATGAAATTGACCAAGTGACAATGAATGAGGGCAAGGAAGGGATAAATATCCCAACCTGCTCCATCAGCAGTGGGAGAGGGTCCAAAAAAACACTTAGCCTCATAAATTGCTCACTTATCCTCCCTGTAGTGAGTTTGCTCCAAATGGCTTTGGAAAACTATTGCAGCTAATCAAAGGCAGCAGGCCCGTTGCTGGAAGGGGGCCAGGCTGGGCTCAGCAGGAGTCTGAATTGTGCCTGGATTCATTATCTTTATCCAGTCCAACATTTTAGTGGTAGGTTTTTGTTTGATTTCAGAGTAAGATGGTTAGGTCATTATTTGTTAAATTATAGCTTTTAATTAGCGGATCTATCGAAATGAAAAGCCTAAGAGAGGCACACATGCCTTTAAGTTTTTGTTTGGAATTTGTAATTATTGCTCTTTGGAAAAGATTAGTTGGGGGCGTTAAATACTTTCTTTTAAGAAAATCCTCAAATGACATGCTGTTCAGGAAGGGAGTGAAGGAATATGCCAATAAACTAGATACAGACCTCTCTAGCAATGCTTTCTGTATCATTACTGTACTCCAAGTCCTTGTATTTGCAGCAAAACAGAGAGACAGGATGGGGGTGGTGTGGCTCAGTGGTGGAACATATGCATAGCATTCATGAAGTCCTGGGTCCAATCTCCAGCACCAAAAATAAATAAAAAGAGGGAGATTAGATATAATAGTTCCTATACCTTTTTATTTTGGTGCTGAGGATGGGGCCCACATATGTTAGGCAAGTGCTCTACCACCGAGCTATATCCCCAATCCAGTTTGTATACCTTTTCTTCAGGGTGGGGTTCACACAGGGACCAAAAGAGGTAGTGACTTGGCCAGCAAAGTGGGTAGTGGAGACTCAATGCAGATGGAATTTTAACAAGATCCTGATTACTTCCTGATTCCCCTGGAGAGTAGGGAAGATGGAAGGGCCTGGATCAAAGTTGATAGATGTTCGTCCTTGGGGATTTGGTCTCTGCTTTTGGGAAGAAGGAGGCAGGCTGGTATTGTTTTGAGTTTCAACAATCTGTCCAACTGGGCTTCGCCCATGCTCCGCCAGATGCAGAACGGCCTTGTCTCCAGCAGAGGGCGCGCCACCGCCGGATTTAGATGCTCTCGCCTTTATCCCTTCGGAAACCACACCCCCACCATCTGCTGGAGCCGGGTTGGTGTTCTTTCTACCTCGGTGTTGGTTTTCCTTCTCTGGCAACAGCAAGGAAGCGGATTACAATCTCTGCGCACGTCGGGCCTCGGGCTGTCAGAGGCTGCCAAGGCGGACGCTCCTGTTTTCTTTATCTTTTCACATCCAAGCCGAGCATCGCTGCTCACTGCAAGGAAGGCGCGGGGGAGGCAACTAGAGGCGCTGGGCCTCTGAGCCACCTGGCCCGGGACACCCCGTTCTGAAGATACTGCTTCCCTTTACTCTGCTCTGCAGGGCCCACGGACAAAGAGTGCGCCCTTATACAACGTCCCTTCTGTGACCTCTGGAGCGTCCACATCTAGTGTCATGGACCACAAATCCTGGGTCCAGAATTGTCTTTTCTCCTGTCACCAGCACTCAGCGCAGCGTCTGACACAGACACGCAATAACCATAATTAATGAACAAATGTGTACTTTCATGTAAATTGCTATTTTAGTTCATTCTTTCTTAAAAATATACTGAGCGTATACTTTGTGCCAGGCACTGGGGGATCAGAGATAAGAAGTACAATTCTCAAGGAGATTACAATGTGGAGAAGGAGACAGACATGTGTCTGAACAACTTGAATTCTTGTTTTGTTTTGTTTTGTTTTGGTGTACCGGGATTGAACCCAGAAGGGCTTAACCACTGAGCCACAATCCCAGCGGGGGTGGGCACCTCTTTTAATTTAGAGACAGGGTCTGGCTTAATTGCTTAGGCTGGTTTTGAACTTGTGATCCTCCTACCTCAGCCTCCCAAACTGCTGGGATTACAAGCGTGGACCACTGCGCCTGGCTCTGAGCAACTTGAATTCCAGCTTCTCTTAGTTACTGGCTAATTAATTTCACACATAGTAGGGTTGCTTGCTGGTTGGACTGATAAAATCCTTCTGAAATTCAGCCATTTATCTTGGCAGTGAACTTAACTCCCAACCTCTCCCAGACTTGTGGGGAAAGGGAGTTTCACTTCAGGAATCCTCTTATCTTCTATTACTTTGAAGCCCCAAATTACACTCTACATCCCATGCTTCTTAGGAAACCAGACTACCTCACGAAAGCCACTTTGGTTGTGCAGATCAGAAAACAGCTCATTAAGACATAGCACTTTTTGTAAAGGATTTGGGGGCTTTGGCTGTTAGGGGGATTTTGTTTGTTTTGACTTTGCAAAATCTAAGTGTGGATCTGATGCTCTCTGTCTTCCCATCTTGCTTTCATCTTTATGCTCACTAATCACATTTATTCTGCTTATGGGAGTAACAAAAGAGATAAACCCCTCTTCCTGTAAGGGAGAACAGCACAGATAAGAAGCCTACAAACAGAAATTGTTTTCTGATGAGCAAATGTCAAATTTTACAGATGAGCTTTGGAACGAGAGGAAGGGTTATTATTATGACCTGAAGCAACTTAGACTCATTTTAAAGGAGAATAAATATTTGGGAAATGGTTCTATGCACAGATTCTGGTCTCTGAAAAGGGCTAGCATGTGAAATAAAATTTTTAAAAAGAGGCTTTAAAGGTTTTTTGCTCTTCAGACAACAAAAAATAAGAATTTAATCTTTAAAATTTCTTGGCACTGAAAATTTACTCTCACCAAATATTTTGTTGCTGTTGTTTTTTAACCACACAACTGCTCCAGCTACAGCTGTGTGCACTGGTGTGAATAATAGACTGTCTGTTGTTTATTATATTTCACCCCTCCATAGCCCCCAGCAAGAGTCCCTACCAACACAATTAAAATCACTGCACTGGATGGTTTCACAGGGTGATTCTATAAAATCTTTCAAGACAATATAATATCAGGGCTGCTTAACTTATTATAGTCCACAATAAAGAGGAAAACTTCCAAAATACTTTGAAAACATGAGCATACAACTGATACCAAAGTCAATAAAAAACTACATTAAGGGGCTGGAGTTGTAGCTCAGTGGCAGAGCACATGTGAGGCTATGGATTTGATCCTCAGCACCACATAAAAATAAATAAATAAAATAAAATAAAGGTATTGTATCCATCTACAACAAAAAAATTTAAAAACTTCACTAAAATATAATATAGATATGTCTCATAAATTAATAGTAATGCAAAACATATAAACACAATATTAATAAACAGAATATAACATATTCAAATTAATATATCATGACCATGTGTTTTCCCCCCAGGAATTCAAGGATGGTTCATCATACAAAACTTTACTACCATAACCCCAAACTTCCTCTTCTGGTTGTAGTGGACAAAGGATTGTTTTTGTTTTTGTTTTTTCCAGTGCTGAGGAACAAACCCAGGGTCTTGCACATGCTAGGCAAGTGCTATAACACTGAGATATACCTCCAGCCCAACGAGGTAAATTTAGAATAATCTTTTCTATGAAGGAAAAATCAAAAGCTGGACAAAATATAATAGAATTTTATTTTTCATACTGGGATTGAACCCAGGGGCACTTAAGCATTTATGAGGCCCTGCATTCTATCTCTGGCATTGTAAAAAAAACACAACTAAAACAAAAAACATCCCCAGTGCTTTTTATTTCAAGATAGGGTCTTGCTGAGTTGCTGAACTGGCCTCAAACTTGCAATCCTCCTGCTGCAGCCTCCTGAGTTGCTGGGATTACAGGTGTGTGCCACCACACCTGGCTAAAAACATTTTTTTAAAGCATTGAATAATTAATAAGACAAAGATCAATTGCTGGATGAGATCTAGGAAAGGTTGGGAGTGCAGATTGGTAAGCAGAGCACTTAGGGTCACTTTTTCCAGAAACATTTGATAAAAGAAACTAAGACATGGGGCTGGGGTTGTAGCTCAGTGGCAGAGCGCTTGCCTCACACATGTAAGGCCATGGATTTGATCCTCAGCACCACATAAAAATAAATAAATAAAAATAATTATATTGTGTCATTTTCTACAACTAAAAAAATATTTTTAAAAAGACACTAAGACATATTTTGGCAATTCCAGAGGTATGGGGGGCAAAGTTGGATCCAACAAGAGAAGGGATTCTGATAAACCACTTCATCATAAAGCTTTGTTTAGGTGGGGACTCTGAGGGGATAAGAATATAGGGAATCCAGAAGTAAACTAGCTCTTTCTCTTACTGCATTTGGCTTCTGGTCATATGGATAGCCCAGAAAATATTAAGCTTTGAATTAGGAGATCCAGAATACCAGAAAAAGCCAAAGAAAATCATCTTTGGAGGAAGATCACATCCTGGACCTAAAATTAATTTTTAGAAACAACATATGGTATAAATTACAGCTAAACAGGCACAAGGGGAACAAAAAATATTAATACCAATGAGAAGAAATAAGTCAACAGGGCTGGGGTACAGCTCAGTGGGAGAGCACCGCCTAGCATTTGTGAGGCCCTGGGTTCCATCCCTGGCACTGTAAAAAACAGTAGAAGAAAAAAAAAAAAAAAAAAAACAGTTAATAGAAACACAAGGACTCTAGTTAATGGGACAAGGGCACAATGACTCTCAAACAAGTATGCTTACTATGTTCAAAGCAATAGAATTCAAGTTTCAAAATATCCACGGAACTAGAAACTATATACTAGCATAGCAGATTAGAAAAAGAACCAAAGAGCCGGGAGTGGTGGCTCATGCCTGTAATCCAAGTGGCTTGGGAGGCTGAGACCCGAGAATCTCGAGTTCAAAGCCAGCCTTAGCAACTGCAAGGCACTAAGCAACTCAGTGAGACCTTGTCTCTAAATAAAATACAAAATAGTGCTGGGAATGCGGCTCAGTGATCGAGTGCCCCTGAATTCAATCCCTGGCACACACACACACACACACACACACAAAAGAACCAAAGAGAAATCTTAGAACTGAAAAAATTACAATAACTAAAATTTAAAACCAAATGGGCTTAGTCAACAGCAACACAATAGACTTAAGAATAAGTGAACTAGAAGACAACATCCAGAATGAAGCACAGAGACAAAAGGGTGGAAAATACAGCAGAGACCATAAGTGACATAAGATGCATGGTGGAAAGGTTAACATGGATTTAACTGGAAGGCTTAAAGGAAGAGAGCAGGGGAATAGCAATACTTGAAAAGATAAGTAGCTGATAAATTTTTAAAGAACCAACAAAAGATATTAACCTACAGAATAAAGAAGCCAAATAAATTCCAAACAAGATTTTTTTTTACCTTTATTTTATTTATTTATTTTTACGTGGTGCTGAGGATCAAACCCAGGGCTGCACACATGCTAGGCAAGCGCTCTACCGCTAAGCCACAAACCCAGCCCTCCAAACAAGATTTTTTAAAAAGGAAATCTGTGCCTAGACACATCATATAATAGTGTATTAGATAAACTGAAGGCAAAGAAAGATTTGAAACATTCAGAGAAAAAAATTACCCTCAAAGAAACTGACAGCTGACTCTTAATAGTATCAATAGAAGCCAGAAGAGAATGGGATGATATCTTCAATGTGCTGTAAGAAAACAACCACCTACTTACATTTCTATAGCCAGTATGATATCCTGAAAAAAATGGAAGTAGGAAAAAGAAGACATTTTCAGACAAACAAAAGCGAGAGAGGGCTGAGTGTATAACTCAATAATAGAGCACTTGCTCACCTGTGAGAACCGTGGGTTTGATCCCCAGCTCTGCAAGAAGAGAGAGAACTGGACATGGTGGCAGGAGGATTCCAAGTATGAGAAAAGCCTGGGCAACTAAGAAAGACCATGTCTCAAAATAAAATTTAAAAAAGGGTTGGAGATGTAGCTCAATGGTAGAGCAGCCCTGGATTCAATCCCCATACGAGAAGGAGCAGGAGAAGGAGAAGGAGAAGGAAAAGAAAAGGAAAAAGAAAAAGAAAGAAAAAAGAAACAAAATTTGGAAATTAACCAACAGCTAGGGAGCAGAGTCCTATTTTTACATATCAATTTACCTAATCCTCATAACAATCTGATGAAAAAGGCTCTTCTAACATTCTCAATTTCCAGATGAGGAAATGGAGGCTCTGAGAAAGTAGGTAACTAGCCCAAAGTCACATGGGTAGTAAAGATTAGAGCCAAGATCTAAATTGAGGATCTTTATTCCTAACCACTGTGCTTCACTACCTTCACAGTTTCAGATATTATAGTTACATACTGGGAAACCCAAACAACATATGAAATCCTATTCCAAAATAATAAAAAAAATTCATTAAAGTAGCGGAGTACAAATTAATACATAATAACCAGTAGATTTCATAATCAAATACCCAGTTTCTACATATAACGGAAAGAAAGTAACAACATTAATAAGTATACAAAATGCCCACGAATACATTTAACAAGAAAATTGTGAGATTTATAGGAAGAAGACTTGAACAATGAAATGACATGTTTCTGAAGAGAATGATTTAGTATCATCAAGAAAATCTCCCTCACTTGATTGGTACAATTAATGCAATTCCAACAAAAATGTCACTATTTTTTCCCCTAAGCTAAAATAAGGTAACTCTAAAGTTCATGTGATTAAAAAAAAATACATACAGCCAGGCGCAGCGGCACGCGCCTGTAATCCCAGCAGCTCAGGCTGAGGCAAGAGGTTCGAGAGTTCAAAACCAGCCTCAGCAAAAGCAAGGCACTAAGCAACTCAGTGAGACCCTGTCTCTAAATAAAATACAAAATAGGGCTGGGGATGTGGCTGAGTGGTTGAGTGTCCCTGAGTTTAATCCCCAGTACTTAAAAAAATGCATAAATAAAATGATCCAGGAAAACTAAAAGAGAACCACAAGAAGGAAGGACATGTTGCTCTACCCCTCTCTCAATCCAGCTGCAGCCACAGTGACCAATTCTACCCAGGTGCAACCTGAACGGATCCTGCTCTGTTCCTGCAGCTGCATTGCAACATGCCCACAGAAACCCCTTGACGCACCCGTATGCAACTGGAGAACTGGGGTGGGGGAGGGTGTTAACACGCAAGGTGCCATCTTGATTGATGGGGAAAGGGAACCGATAGATAAAGCCTTCCCCTTTTTGTCCCCAAGGCAGACAGTTCTGAAAATGTTTCAAAAGTCTCCCCTGAAGGTGCCGCAGGGTTGAGTGCCAGTGGCTTCCAATGGCAGCTGACTCCATGGTTGCATCCTTGTATCATTTCTCCCTCCATCTGTCCACCTGCTCCTTACTCCCATACCTGGAAGCAAATCCCAAATAAGCAACTTGCTGCGTGAAAGCCTTTGTCTCCGGCTCTGCTTCTCAAGAAACCTAAACTAAAACAAGGAACTGGCCTGACCACCTGTTTTTGTTGTTGTTATTGTTGTTGTTGTTGTCCCGGGGATTGAACCCAGGGGCGCTCAACCACTGAGCCATATCTCCAGCCCTTTTTATTTTTTGTCATGAGACAGGGTCTCGCTGAGTTGCTTAGGGCCTTGCTAAGTTGCTGAGGCTGGCTTTGAACTCCCGATCTTCCTGCCCTGCCTCAGCCTCCAGAGCTGCTGGAATTACAGGTGTGCACCACCATTGATCACATGTTTAAAAAGACTGGAGAGGCTCTGTGTCAAAGAGGGTGTGGCACCAGTGTATGAAGTTCAAGATCTTGTATGATCTGCTGTCCTCGCCTACTGGAGCTGAGCTCCTACTATCTCCCTCTCACTTCTAACCAAACAGGCCTCTGGACTTTGCCTCAAATATGCCAGTCTAATTCCCGCTTTCCAGGCCTTTGCCTTTTCATTCCTCTGCCTAGAATCCTCTCTCTAGACGTCCTCATGGCTGCCTGCCTTAGCTTGTACTCAACGGCAACTTCAACTTGCTCCCAGGCTCTATTGTTCTCTTTATCACTTACCACTATCTAATATACACCTGTTTACTTATTTATTTATTTTTCTGAGTCTCCTCACTAGAATCTAAGCTCCGCCAAAGTAAGGATTTCCCCCATTTTGTTCAAGACAAAATCCCCAGGCTTAAAATGGCACCTAGCACAGGAAAAGGACCCAATAAATACTTGCTGAGTTCTTGAATTATATGCATGGAGAGACGGACCAATGGGGAAAAAAAAATAGAAAGGGTCTCCTAGCTCATTAGTTTTTAAAAGAGACAGAATCTAAAACCAGTGGGGAAATTAGATTGA